>CM050175.1:58341743-58824243 GCA_027410445.1 Discoglossus pictus
TAACAAATAATCCACATATTAAAAGGATCAGAAGAGTTCTAAAAAAGTTGAACTTAGACTAAAAGTCATTACTCAACCTCAAATACTGAATTCAAAGCGTGTCTAGGTATAATGCAAATAGGAGATTTTTAAGTCACAATCTCAGGGAGTAACTAGATAATCGTATTGCTTTCTACTGCTGTAAAATCATTTTCTTTGAGTCTGGATCTTTACATGCAATAGCCAGTAGTTCATAGATCTTCTATACAGGGCAATCAGGAGCAAAATGTGCATAGACTAAATATGCCTTCAGAAGATCAATTAAAAGTCAGTTATGGATCGTTTGGATCTGTCCACCCATGACACTCAGGAGCCGGTTGTGTCGAAAATAGGTATGTTCTCACAGGGCCCTCAGGTGCCCGTATGCCATGACAGAGTATGGGTCTGCAGCGCAGGGCAGTCAAGAAACAGTTATGTACAGTCTTTATCATCTGGGTAATGACATTCAGGAGCAAGTTGTACAGATTCTGGCTTTACAAAGCCCTCAGGTGTTGTGCACAGTCTAAATTTGCCAGTTCCTTCTCCAGTGGACTACAATTTGTCTGACCCCTGTGCTGTGACCTGCCCATCATGTGATCCTACATGGTTTAGCTCACAGCTTCACTACAACAACGTAGCTATCTCGAAGGGGAATCAGGGACTTAGGGACAAATATGTAGGGTCTAGATATGTCCATACAGCACACTCAGGAGCCAGTTATGCATTGTTTGGATCTGACCATCTAGGAGCCAGTTGTGTAGATCCAGTTTACACTATCACTCTTAGCTGTCCAGCTATACCAGCCTCTGTGAACAAAAATAGTTCTATGACTGCTGAGGTTGCAGGAGGTCTCTTGCTGCCTCCACAGGTGCTACACAATCCCCAGGCTTGAACAAAGCAGTGTCTGCAGGGGGTAGCAAGTCAGCGAAGCAACCTACTGTGCCACTCTTACTGATTCCCTGAGCTTATTGTCACTGATTATTACTAAGCTCTGGATACTATAATTAGTCAAGTTCTCGCCATACTTGCCAACAATCCTTATTGTATAAGGTCAATTTCCCTCCTTCCTTTCAGTTTGGGATCTTCCTCTACCTTGCAGAGAATATATAACACACACCCTGAGCGTCTTCTCTCTCATAGTTGAGTCTGATAGTTCTTATATTTCAAAGTTCATTATTTCACCAGTTTAGGTGCCGCCTTTGCCAAAGATAGATGGATTGCTTGGATTTATATCTTTCACTAGCGAAATGCCCGTCAAAAAATGACAGCAATGAAATTGTAAGTGAGCTAATGCTATTTGGTGTATAATAATAAAATAACTAATAGATTAATAAAGTAATATACTTTACCTATTTTGAAGTAATATATGCAGAAAGCATTGTGTTGAAGAGCTGCAATCTGTTTTGATGTTGCTGCAGCATTAGTGGTGTGGAGCTGCTGTGTAAGCGTGGTGAATGTGTGCAGTGTAATAGTGTGCGTGTGCGAGACCAAACCGTTAGCGTAGTTGTGTAGTTCCGCATTGTCGTAAAATGGCGGGTAATGTGTGGTATGCGTCTTAGCGGAATATCCGTAGGTGTCTTGTGGTGTTTTGCGTGTTTAGAGTGCTGTAGCCTCGTTTTTGTTTTGTTCGGCGGCCATTTTTTCTATCGCTTAGAGATTTTTTTAGTGTCTAAACTCTTTTATTTTGAGTTAAACTTCTTTTTTCGAGGTCCTGGATGCTCCCTTTTGCTGTAGGTAAGCTTTTTATGTATGTGTTGTGTGTATTTATTGTGTTTTTCAATTTTTCATGTCCCCGGGTTGCGGACGATTTTTGCGAGTCCGTAATGGGTGTTAACGTGTCTCGTATGTTGTTTGCGTTACGACATAAAGTTTGCGAGGGTCGCAGTTGCTGGCAAGGAGCGCCTTTGGGGCTCCATGCCAGCAACTGAGGCCCTCGATACGCGAGCCCGCAAAACGTGAGCAACAACTCGTATGCTCACAACTATATATGTCTTATGTTGTTTGCGTTACAACGTAAAGTTTGCGAGGGTCGCAGTTGCTGGCTTTGCGAGGGCCTCAGTTGCTGGCAAGGAGTATTCCTAGGTGGTACCAGCAACTGAGGTCCTCGCGTCACGAGGGCCGTGGCTCGCTGTGCGAGCCCGCAAGCGTGAGCAACAACTTGTATGCTCACAACTATATATGTGATTAGCCCATCAAAAATTAAATTTTTGGCAGAGCATAACCCAATTCACATAATGGTTTATTTTACATTAGACAGAGACATATGGTACCATGTAATATGATAAGATTTTACCATAACTTAACAGTATATTCCCATTTACAGTGTATGATACTGGAGACATGTCACTCTCTGTTATGATAAATTAAGGTCAGCGTTTGCAGAAAATGGAATGCTGTAGTTTTGGAAAACCCTCATGTTTGTAAAGAGTATAATAAACAAATATAAGCTGTAAGTATAAAAACATTTTTAGAGAAAATGTAAACATTTTGAGACTGTATATAATTTTTCTATCTCATGACTTGGAGCATGGGAGCATTTTCTTAGCAGCTGAATATAGAAACAAGGCAGGAGAGGAGAAAGGGGAGTTAGGGATTTGTTAAATCATTATAGGTTCTGGTATTAAATGCCTACCCCCTTTTCCCACACATGCACAGAATCCGGCAATTTGCGGCAATTACTGCAAGCCCTGCTCCTGCAGAAATGTAAAGGCACCTTTCATGCATATGCAGCCTTCACCTAAACATGCACCGGCAGAAGTTAATATAAAAGTGCATGTTTTTCCACTACATATGCTTCTTTGCATAAAAAATTCTAAATTTATAGTTAAAAAATTAAAGTGAAGAATGTAACAATTAACAGTTTTGCTTGACCTATTAAATTAAATAATGTTGGTGGGAGTATTTTAGAGTGTTCATTAAATTAATTTACAGTGTTTCCCTACCAGATTCCAAAAGATAAGGGTTTATTATAATTAAAGTTTGCAAGGTTTCTGGATTTCACTAGTAATATAATATTCCTGTGTATCTGTTTATATTTAGGTACTTTATTTTATTAAGTTCTTAAAAAATCAGATTTTTCTGCCTAAAATCATTAAATTTTTACTGTTTGGGTCTGCCATCTGTGGATTATGAATATAAAGACTTTGCAGTGTTTCAAATTAGCCTGTCGATGACCTCTCTCGGGTAGCATGTTACAGAATGTTGCCACTGTTTACTTACTATGACACACTGCACACACTGTACTCAGAAGTACATTGTCTTCATGTGCTGCAGAGGGGAGAAACCAGGTAGGAACTATTAGTAAGATTTTAGGCAGAAAAAAAACAGCTTTTAAGCACTTCTTAATAAAATAAAGCACATGAATGTAAATAGATACACAGGGATATGATATAGCTAGTAACATCCAGACATGTCCCGTTGGTTATACAGAGCGGTGATGAAATCCTAGCCTCATCTGAATATCACTACATCCCTATATAGTCTATGGTCTTTGATTTGCAGATTACCATGATGTACGTAAAAGGAATATTTTTAGAATAGAAAGTGATTTTTTTAGAGTATGCTGTAGGGGTCATTTAGCAGTCAGATATTTACAAGTTACATATTCTCCAGTGGGAAGTCAACACATGCTTCCTTGGCTGAAGATTTAGCCAGATCAAAGGAAAATAACACTTCAAGGAAAAGGCTTTACTGATGGGCTTTGGAAACCAACAGAGGAAGTTCATGGTTGAACATTAGTTGATTCTTATAGTCTACTGAACAGTTTATAGGATTGTTACATTAAAAGCCAAAATTATCTTTTTCTAAAGACTGGTTATACCTTGTACTGGTCATTTGTCTCTAAACCAAACTATTCATAAAAGGCCAAAATAGTCAGATATTTTAAATACAGTATTTTTAACATTCACACTTTAAAACAGGTTAAATGTTTTTAGAACGTAAAAAAAAAAAAAAAATACAGCTTCTAATTTATTACCTTTTATATGCAACTAGTAGTTTGCCCGTCATAAATGACTGTATAATATATATTTTTCCCCCCACTCCCCTTCCCCTGAATCTCTTTCCCTTCCTCTCCCTCCCCTGTGTCTCTTCCCTCCCCCTCTCCCACGCCTGTCTCTTTCCTCCCCCTCTCCATCCCTTATGTCTCTTCCCTCCCCTTCTCCCTCCCGTGTCGCTTCCCTCCCCATCTCACTCCCCTGTTTCTTTCCCTCCTTTCTTTCCTCCCCCTCTCACTCCCTTGTGTCTCTCCCCTCTCTTCCCTTTGTCACTTTTCCACTCTCTCTCCCCTGTGTCTCTTAAACCCTCTCCCTCCACTGTGTCTCTTTCCCCCTCTCTCCCTCCCCTGTGACTCTTTCCCCCCTCTATCTCCCCTGTGTCTCTTCCCCTCTCCCTCCCCATGTGTCTCTTCCCCCTCTCCCTCCCCTGTGTCTCTCCTCCCTTCTTCCTCCCCTCTTCTTTGTCTCTTCCCCCTCTCCTTCCCCTCCCCTGTCTCTCCCCCCTCTCTCTTCCCTGTGTCTCTTCCCCTACTCCTTCTCCTGTTTCTCTTTCCCGCTTCCCCCCTCCTCCCTCCACTGTGTCCCCTTCTCCTTCTGTCTCTTTCCCCCTCGCACGCACACTGCAGCTTGTACGGAAATCCATACAAATAGTTTGTAAAGTGCACATGTACTCCGCTGGAGGATTACGCACACTTTTCAGACTATCAGCCTTATTAAATTGCAATTTGGCCAATTGAATAGGGCTCTATATAAGCACATAGCATATTTTGTTTTACAGGAGTTTAGTTAGTTCTATCCAAAAGCAAGGTCTTCACTAACTAAAAACTTCTGTAAAAAAATATGCTATGTGCATATATAGAGCCCTGTTCAATTGGGCGAATGGCAATTTAATAAGGCTGTTAATTAGTGATTATGACACTGTGTAAACTATTATTTCAGTTTGGTTGCTCCACTTTCTGAGGTGGGAGGAAATGGGACTATAGCACCTAAAAATAAAACCGTGTTCAACTGAAATAATTGAAAGCTCATTAGTTTACAAGATAGACCCTCCTAAAAAAAGTAACAGACAGATTTAAATGAGAAAAAAATTATAAACAGCAGTAAAAAAAAAAATCAAAAAGTTAATAATGAGAAGGTTGTGTCAATATTTTATTTATTTTTTGTTCTTTCTAAAATAATTTCCCCCTTTATTTAAAATATCACAGAGAAAAGAATTAAGTACAGCGATTTTTTAAGAAATAATGTACCGTATTTGATAATTATTGTGTAATAATTAAAGTCTAGGTTATGATTCAGTTTGATATTATGTTCCCTAATCTCAATTCTTGTTCAGTCCTTTAGTCATGCCCAACTCTCGGTGACCATATGGACGGCAGCACCCAGCAGCGAATTTGTTGGTGTTGTACCTATCCATATGGCTTTCTTGGCAAGTATACTGAAGTGGCTTGCCAGTTCCTTGTCTGCTATGACCTGCCCATCTTGGGTGACCCTACATGCTCACAGCTTCATTGAGGTTCACAGGCCCCTTCACCACAACAAGGTAGCGATCCAGAAGGGGTTATATCTCAATGCAACATGTAAACTGCATTAATATCAACTATAAAAATCAACTATATTTAAAATGTGTACCAGCCAAGGCATGAGGGGCTTCTATCACCACACCCACTGCCTTACAGTCGTAAATTAACTTCATTTGTGAACTTACAGCTCTTGACTACATTCATCAAATTAGTTTGGCTAATGATCTGTTTGTTCATTGTGAGACTTTTTCATCCTCAGCTGAGCCCATTTTTGACATATTTTGCTGTTCTGTATCTTACATAGTTACATAGTTACATAGTAATTAAGGTTGAAAAAAGACTTTCAGTCCATCAAGTTCAACCTGTTAAGATCTCCTCTGATCTGCAATATGCGGATTAGTTATTAATTAAATTATTGATTAAATAATTATTAATAGTATAGTATTGGAGAATGAATAAAGAGTTAGTCCATCAAGTTCAACCTTTTTCAACCTCTCTATTGATCTTTTTAATTTGGACTATTTATTATTATTGTTAATTGTTAATTATTGTTAATTGATCCAGAGGAAGGCAAACATAAAAAAAAACCCCATTGAAACTTTGCCAATTGTCTCATAAGGGGAAAAAAAAGCAAAATTCCTTCCTGACCCCAGAAACTGGCGATCAAATTTCTCCCTGGATCAATATTCCTTGCTAGTTATCTAGGATAGCCTTGAATGCCCTCTTTATTCAGAAATATATCTAACCCCTTTTTGAAGTTGTCTATCGAATTCGCTGTCACCGCCTCCTTTGGTAGAGAATTCCACAGTTTAACCACCCTAACTGTGAAGAACCCTTTTCTTTGTTTAAGGTGAAATCTTTTTTCCTCTAACCTCAACGGATGTCCTCTTGTCAGTTGAAAATCTCTTGCTACAAAAAGTTCGCTTGACAAAGCCTTATATTGACCCTGGATGTATTTAAATAACGTAATCATATCTCCTCTTAGACGCCTTTTTTCTAGCGAAAATAAGTTTAATTTTGCTAGTCTTTCTTCATAACTTAGCCCCTCCATTCCCCTTATTAGTTTTGTAGCCCTTCTCTGTACTTTTTCCAGCTCTAAAATGTCTTTTTTGTGAGGTGGTGCCCAAAATTGTACTCCATATTCCAAATGAGGGCGTACTAGAGATTTGTATAGTGGCAGAATTATATCTTCTTCCCTGGCTTCTATACCCTTCCTAATACATGCTAATATTTTATTTGCCTTTGCAGCCGCTGCTTGGCTTTGAGCGCTGTTACCTAGGTGGTTGTCCACTAGTACTCCCAAATCCCTTTCAATATCTGATACCCCTAGATTCGCTCCATTAAGATTATAGATTGCTTGGCTATTGTTCCTTCCCAAATGCATAACCTTACATTTATTTGTATTAAATCTCATCTGCCATTTAGCCGCCCATTTCTCTAATTTATGCAAATCCTTTTGTAGGGAAAGTACATCATTATCTGATTTTATTACCTTGCACAACTTAGTGTCATCAGCACAAATGGAGACACTACATTCGAGTCCTACTTCAATGTCATTAATAAATATGTTAAAAAGGAGAGGACCTAATACTGAGCCCTGAGGAACCCCACTTATCACATTAGACCAATCGGAGTATGTTCCATTTACAACAACCCTTTGCTTCCTGTCTTTTAGCCAGCTCTCGATCCATGAGCAGATATTTACTGCAATTCCTGTATCCCTTAGTTTGCTCACTAGTCTTCCATGCCTTTGAAAAATCTAAAAAGACTACATCCACTGAGTTGCCCTGATCCAAGTACCTACTAACCTCCTCATAAAAACTAATTAGATTGGTCTGACACGACCTTTCCTTCATAAATCCATGTTGACTGCTACCTATGATCCTGTTCAAATAGACATATTCTTGTATTCTGTCCCTTATTAACCCTTCTAAAAGCTTCCCAACTACAGAAGTGAGGCTCACTGGTCTATAATTCCCCGGATATGCTCTAGATCCCTTCTTAAATATAGGTATCACCTCTGCTTTTCTCCAGTCATCTGGTAGAGACCCTGTAGTGAGCGAGTCTTTAAAGATTAGATATAATGGTTTGGCTATTGCAGAACCCAGCTCCCTCAGTACCCTTGGATGTATTCCATCAGGACCTGGGGCTTTATTAACATTTATTTTCTCCAACCTCTTTTGTATTTCTTCCTGCGTTAACCAATTATTTAGTGAAGGTAGTGTAGCCCCATTATGTTGCAGTGTCCCAACCACTGGTACCTCCCTTGTGTAAACCGACGAAAAGAACCTATTTAGCTCATCTGCCTTTTCCTGGTCACTAATTATCAGATGGCCTGTGTCACATTGTAATGGTCCTATCGATTCCTTCCTGGCCTTCTTCCCATTAATATATTTATAAAATATTTTAGGGTTAGTCTTACTTTCCATTGCAACTGACTTCTCATTTTCTATTTTAGCCAGTCTAATAGCACTTTTGCAAGCCTTGTTGATTTCCTTATAGTCACATAAAGATGCCTCTGTTCCCTCCT
This sequence comes from Discoglossus pictus, assembly GCA_027410445.1. NCBI lineage: Eukaryota > Metazoa > Chordata > Amphibia > Anura > Alytidae > Discoglossus > Discoglossus pictus. The sequence goes on from CM050175.1 coordinate 58,349,807, forward strand.
TCTTGTATAATTTAAATGCATATTTCTTTTTCCTCATCATGATCTTTAAGTCATTGTTAAGCCACATGGGATGTGATTTACTCCTATTTATTTTATTTCCACATGGTACATGCTGATGAGTATGTTTATTTAGTAAGGATTTGAATGTTGTCCATTTATTTTCAGTATTCTTCCCTGTAAGTTCTTTGTCCCAGTCTATATGTTGTATTGCTGCCCGTAGCCCATTAAAGTTAGCCCTTTTAAAATTTAGAGTTTTTGTTGGCCCCTTACAACTCTGTTTTTTGTATTCAATCTCAAATGAGACTGTGTTGTGATCACTGTTCCCCAAGGGTTCCCCTATTTTTACATTTGATATTATATCAATATTACTTGTGATGACTAAATCCAAGATGGCCCCGTTTCTAGTAGGTTCTTGTATTACCTGGGCTAGATAATGATCCCTGAGTGTACTCAAGAACCTGCTCCCCTTAGCTGAGCTGCTGGTCTCGTTTATCCAGTTTATATCAGGGTAATTAATGTCTCCCATTATTAGAACTTGCCCATGCTTAGCTGCATTTCCAATCTGTAACAATAATTGTATTTCCTCACTTTCAGCTATATTTGGGGGTTTATAGCATACTCCCACCAATATGCATTTAGAATTAGCTCCTCCACTATTTAGCTCAACCCACAAGGATTCAATGATGCCGTTAGTGCCAGCATAAATATCTTCTCTAACTATAGGCTTAAATTCAGGCTTAACATAAAGGCAGATCCCTCCTCCTCTTTTACCATTTCCCCTATCTTTCCTAAATAGGTTGTAACCATCCAGATTAACAGTCCAGTCATGAGATTCATCCCACCATGTTTCCGTAATGCCTATTAAGCCCCATTTTTCTTGTACTGCTAATATTTCTAGCTCATCCATTTTCCCAGGCAAACTTCTTGCGTTTGCAATCATACACTTTATGTTGCTATGGCTCTGCTGATGTGAAGTGCCTGCCACTGTATTTGAGGCCCCTATTAATATCTCCCTACTTTCTATTGTAACCCTCCCCCCTTCTCCTCCCCCATGGGTAAATAATTCATCCCTTTCCCTCTCTACCCTATTTACCCCAATACTTCTATATAGTCCCTCCCCCCCACCTACAAGTTTAAAAACTCCCCCAGCCGTTCTACCATCCTATTCCGTAGCACAAAAGCGCCCTCATCATTAAGGTGCAATCCATCCCTGCTATAGAGATTGTACCCAAGTGAGAAGTCAGCCCAGTGCTCTAAAAACCCAAAACCCTCTGCACTGCACAACTTTTTTAGCCACGCATTAACCTCCCTAAGCTCCTTCTGCCTCCCTGGGCTAGCACGTGGCACTGGTAGTATCTCAGAAAATACTACCTTGGAGGTCCTTGCTTTAAGCTTATTTCCTAATTCTCTAAAATCATTCTTTAGGACGCTCCATCTTCCACTAACTTTGTCATTGGTACCAATGTGTACCAAGACCGCCGGTTCATTACCAGCCCCTCCCAATAATTTATCCACCCGATCCACAACATGCCGAACCCGAGCACCCGGGAGACAGCAAACTGTTCGATTGCTGGGATCTGGGTGACAAATTACCCTGTCTACCTTCCTAATAATAGAGTCCCCTACCACCAAAACATGTCTGTTGCTCTGCCTATTCTGCCCTCCCTCTTCTCCAGTAGAGCTGTTCGCCCGGCTGGTAGAGTGAACAGCTCTATCTGGCATTGCCATTCCTGAATGGACATCGCCAACAGTTTCACTCAATCTGGCAAATCTGTTGTTGTTTGCCAACTCAGAACTGGCCTGCCTCCTCCTGTACCCTCTGATTCCCCTTCTAACTGTAACCCAGCTACCTCCCTGGCCATCCTCACTAGCCCCAGCTCCTCCCTCCATACTAGGCCCAGCTAAACTGTGCTCCGTGAGCACCAACTCCCTTTCCAGTGGAGCAATATCACTAAGTGCTGCAATTCTCCTCTCCAGATCTTCAATTTGAGCTTCCAAAGAGGCAACATGCTCACACCTGTCACAGAGGTATGGACCCTGGATCATCTGTTCCAGTAGTGCATACATTTGACAGGATGTACACTGAATAAGGTTGCCACTGGACTGACTCATAATTAATATTATTGTCTACGAAATTTCAGTGGGAAAAATAAAGAATATAATATATTTATATAAAGTTTTCCTCCTTTGCACTATAAATCTGCCCCCCTTTTCTTTGAAGGCCCTTCTTTTATTTAAACTCCTAGGCTTTTACTAGAATTGCACTTGATACTGAAAATGTTCGCAAGCTCACAAGTTTTTTTTAAATTGATTTAGCTGGTAGCATACATTCACACAGGTACCCTGTTGGTCCAGTGGTTAGGATTCGGAGCTTTCATCTCTTAAACCTGGGTTCAATTCCAGTCAGGGAACCAAAAGGTCATACCACCCGGAAGCCAAGCAGGGTTGGGCCTGGTCATTACTTGGATGGGAGACCACCTAGGAATACCAGGAGCTGTATGATGTGGTCCACTGGAGCAGGAACTGGTAACCCAACTCCAGTATCTCTAGAATAAATGCCAATTGGATCAGCATGGTGTGTTACGGTCTCAGAGTCAGACAATACTGAATTATGCACACATACATTCACATAAAAGTTATATGTTGCTGCACATACAAAATATTCATTTTGTTTGTCAGTATACATTGATATGAAATAGAAAAATGCTTAAAGTAGGGGGAAATGTTTTTTGATTCATTTCCAATAATGGAATCAACAAATAACAGCTTCTTCAGGAACTAAATCGTAATGTTTCTATGTTTAGTAACCATTTATATCTAATTTTAGGATTACACATATATAATTTGGGGAATACAAAAATACACAATTTTTATTCTGCTGTGCTGGATATTTCTATAGATAAATGTCAGTGATTTTTTTGTGGCCCACCCATGCAAGTCAAATATTCTGCAGACCCTGCAGATTCGAAACATAACAATTGTTTGTGGCTATGCTTTGTGATGGAAAAGGCAACTTCCCAGAATGCAATACAAAGGTATTCCTCATAAAATTTTAATCAAGTCATGTCATTTATAGCAGTATTTTTATTTTATAAATGTCAAGATTAACAATAATATGATTAAATTCTTAGAATCAAAACACCAAATTTATTATTACAATTTTCCCCCAAAAAATAGCAATTTATTTATAGAATACTTTATATTCTTTACACGTACTCAACATTAAAGGCAGAATCAGCAGTGTATGCAAACATTAATAAACTCACCCTAAAATTTTCTAAATCTTTTGAGTTTGTAAGCAATTATTTTTGAGAGTTAACAACCCAGCAAACCCCTGCTAAAATTAGCATAAAATTCTTAATTTGTTTTGGCCAGTCACAGGCAGCTATACATTTTAATACATTGTATCAATCTGTAAATCCAATTTGTGCACCAATCATGGGATGTGTAGTCCTGTTTTCACCCAGGAACAAGAATTAAGGAGGAGCTTAGACATTGCTGTATAGATCTCTGCAATTTGCTGCTGCTGGGTTGAAAGACTTAAAATTCACACCCAAATGAAGTGTTTCTATTGGTAGGTACACTGTGCGTATGTAAGCAGCTCTGGGGGTGTGAAAAACACGTTTTATTTTTAAATAAAATAAATCTGTGTTTGTATAGAATGGCTCCATGTAATATGTGTGTTTGATATAAGCAGCAGGTGTTAGATTAGAGAGAAGGAAACACAGGGAATCTTATACATATATTTAATACACAAAATCAGAGAGGAGTCTCATAATAAATGTAGCAATTTTACCATAATTGTGTACTGGTTCCATACAGACAAAATAAATATAAATTAAACAAAATATAATATAATTAAAATTAATAAGATTTTGGTGAACTGAACTGATATAAAATAAAATGTCAACCATGTATGTATTGCCACATTTTTCTTGGTTATTAAAGGAGCACTGTAGTTTGGGAAATACTTTATATATTTGTGAAGCTGGAAACGAATTACCATATTAACAACTGTGTATGCCTTGTGCATAATAATATTTTTAGATAAAATTGTTAAATTAGCAGCCATAGCTTGTGCCTGGAGGATGCCATGTTTGTGCCTTTCATGCTTCCTGATTACTTGGGCCTGCGTGATAATCCTATACATTGCAGATTACACCATGTTTAGGAGCAAAGTAAATCTCCATAGCCATGATAATCACCCATCCCTGAAACACTACAAGAGGACTGCTTCCAGCTATTTTTATTCATTGACTTTTGCCCTGACAAAAGATTACGAGTTACTCTGTTAGACTATTACACCAAAACCCAAGACTTTACGGATCACTCGCAAATCAGGGCAGTGCCATAACTGCAAAAAGATGAAGAAAATATTACGTGCCCCAAAGACCACTCACAAATAGTTTTAAAACTATGGAAGAGTGCATCAACAGCAGTTAAAAAGATAGGATAGCACCTAAAACAAGGACAAATTATGTATTTAATCATTCTTAGACACTTAACAGTCCAATATAAATAGATGTGTCACTAAAAAATATGATATTTTATTAGTATGTCTGTTTCATTATACAACATCCAGGGTAACACACAACCCCTACTCAAGGGGTTAATACAGATCAGGGAACCACGTGGACTAGAAAATGCTCTAATGCATTGTCTATATATATAATATACAAACACAAAATAAACATACTTATATATATATTTGTAACGGATCTACTGGCACCCCGACCGGGTACCTCCATTGATGGACGCGTCCTAGTTGGCGTCGAGGCCTACAAGCACTGCACCGGACACCACAACCACCACAGACTCCACAACTGCCGTAGCTTAAAGCTCCCAGGGAGTATGCAGCGCATAGCAATCCCCAGTATGATATAGCAATCCCCTCCAATAACGAGACAAGGCTACGTTTTGAAGGGTCAAGTAGTCAACTTTAATGACAGGGGATCTCCTTTTATGCAATGGTGCCCTCTGAAGGGCTACACCCACATAATTATTACAACAGCCAATTATATACATGTTTCAACCCCCACGTCTCCTCCCCTCAGATAACATGTAACACAATTAAAACAGACACAATTTTAACCACATTCTGGATGTACCCCAAAAACAGGGGGTACGCCTTTAAGTCCAGCACCGTTCAATAGCTCTCACCCAGGGGAACAACATATTAAAAAATGGCATGAATCAGACCAGATGTTCAAAAGTTAGTAAAAGTATCTTTTACACATAACACACAGACATTTCACATATCCCCCATAGTTGGCCACACAATACACCTATAGGGACAATAGGTGAGTCACACCTCCCTGAGGCTACCTGGCAACTTTGATACAATCAGACATGGATTAGATCATCCTTCTTTGTTCTTATCTGAGAATGAAAACACTTTATACAATAGACTTCCTTATCTTATGAGTCTCTGTAATAGGATTATCTCCCATGCCAAGGTCTGCCCTATTCTGGGCCAATATTCTGCAGAGCATAAACCAACATACATGCAGTATAATAGTAGGATCATATTTTAACCATAATAATCATAAAACAGGGTAAAACAGTGATGGGTTCCGTTACAATATTAAATCTATAAATACAATTGTCACATATATGTAATTTAAATAAATATAATTAAATAAAATATACATAACATATATAAATATATATATGGATGCTTGCCGCAGTTACGGCGCTTGTTCTCACTCATTATAATAATCATAACGTTCTCATTTCGTATTGAGTGAACACATACTTCCTACACTGAAATCTCTTCCGAACAAGGCCGGATTTACGGAAGTGGGTAGACAAGGTAGCCATCCAGAACGGGGCCAAGACATACAAATTGGCTAACTTTCTTAGTTTGTTGCATACTTCATAACATAAAGTTCTGCTAAACTACAGTGGTCCTTTAAGATACCCATTTAATGCAGTTCCTTGGAATAACCTCATAGACAACAAAATAAATACCTAAAAAATAAAGTAGAAAAAAGAAAGCATTACTCTCAAGGGTAGCGTTTTGTTGATTGGTATAAGGTCATATTAGTGGGGAAAGATGTGGTCTTCTTTAGAGCTCCATTACTGAATTATGGTGGCACGTCCTTCGCAAGCAGCAGGATAACGCACCGTAATCAGGGCCCGAGAACTGTGCCCTGATGACGCTCTGCGCTCTACCTGCTGCTGTGTGATCTGCCCCTGTCTGGTGCCCCCCATTATACAAGACACCTCCAATGGATATGCTGTCCAGTCATCTCTTCTAGATTGTAAACTCTCTGTAACAGGGACCTCCATACCTTATGTATCAGCTTATTTAATTTTGTAAATGCTGCACACATTATATATTTATTCTGCATTGACCTAGTAATGTAAGTAATGAGCAGTATTGAGGTCCCTGTTACAGAGAGCATATCCATTGGAGGTGTCTTGTATAATGGGGGGCACCAGACATGGGCAGATCACACAGCACCAGGCTGGAGCGCAGAGCATCATCAGAGTGCAGTTCTTGGCGCCCTGATAACAACGCGCTATTCTGCTTCTCGCAAAGGCCGAGGTGCCCTAAATTTTACAAATGCTATCAGATGATTACTGTTTCCAAGGCAACCACCTAATTGGTGGAGGGACACTGGACACTTCTGGGGAAATTTACTAAAGGGTGATGCCGGATGTGATGAGCTGGCATGGGTAATGAATGCAATTTTTCCCCATAGGAAATAATGCATATAAAATATATTTAATGGTTTGCCTTATAATTTTTTTTTCTAAAAAAAATGTCTTTTTATAGGATCACTGTAGTTTGGTAAATATGTCACACACTTTTAAACTATATAACAAAGTAACAATAGTATCAAGTCAGCAATTCCCCTTTGTGCCATTGGGAATTCCATCTGCTAGCCTGCCTGTGGCTTGCGGTGTGGCTCGTACTACTGGCAGGCACTGATTTAGCTTTTTGGAGCCCCTGGGCAGTAGAATCCTAGAGCCCCAAATGCACCAAATGTAATCTAAGTAAATAAAATGGCAATAATTTTGTGCAGCAAATAACCCATCTCCGTGCCCAATGGAAGGGGGGGGGGGGTCAGCTTGAGTTTATAGCTTTTAATTTATCAATGTTATTTTTTGAGTTTTGTAAAAAATAAGGCAACCAACAATGAGAAGCGGCCTTAGGCAAGTGCCTAATTTGGCTAATGTAAGATCTGGCCATGCCTAAAGGTCCTTGTGTGTATGTATGCTTCATTCAGTTGTGTCCTACTCTCAGTGATCTCATGGACTGTAACACACCATGCTGATCCACTTGGTATTCATGGCAGAGATACTGGAGTGGGTTACCAGTTCCTTCTCCAGTGGGCCATAGCATACAGCTCCTGCTATTCCTAGGTGGTCTCCCATCCAAATACTGAACCGCCCCAATCCTGCTTGGCTTCAGGGTGGTGTGACCTCTGGGATCAAACCCAGGTCGCAGCAGTGAAAGCACCAAATCCTAACCACTGGACCACCAGGGGAACGTTACTGTGCCATCAAGTTTTATTTTCAAGTATGCCATTTAAAGAGGATGTTTTAAACACAGATGAATACAGTTCTGAATCCATAGTTATTCCCACCTCTCTCAGGTTTCTAATTCTTTTAGGAACTAAGGCAAAATATCCATCAATGTTAAAGCAAAAGTGAAAAGGTAAACGAAAGCATGTAATTATTGATTTTAAAAGTTCTGAATAAAAAAAACAGATTATCAAGTAAGTGTCTTCAAACTAGCATGTTATAAATATGACACTTTAGTGTCTAACATTATTTATCACCGAAATTACTTTTTTCATTTAGATTTTATGGGAAGGTTCCTAGCACTGGGGACTAGTTTTTGTGCTAATTGATTTCTTCTATGTCTCTTTCCCAATACACTGGATTTTTCTTATTTTCTCTTGTTTTCACATCTCTTATCTTTCCTTGAACTGCATTTTGGAACGATCTAATCTACATATTTGTTAGTGTATATATTTTAGATATATGTAAGAAAATCTGAAATAGAACAGGGGAATCTAATAACCCCCCTTCTGGATCGCTACCTTGCCGTGGTGATGGGGTTTCTGTATTTCAATGAAGCTCTGAGCTGTACCATGTAGGGTCACCCAAGATAGACAGGTCATAGCAGAGACGTCAGACAAATTGTGGTTTACTGGAGACAGAACTGGCAACCCACTCTAGAATGTTTGCCAAGATAACCTTATGGATAAGCATGACCAGAGACATAATGATAGTTGTGCCTGGCATGCTGAAGTCGATAGGGTCACAGGGAGTCGGACGCGACTGAACAATTAAACAACAAATATAATAACCATACAAGAATAATAATAAGACTAAAAAAGAGACTGTATCATTAAAAAATATGTATATCTAATATATTTGAGTTTCACTAAAAGCATAATTAAGGAGGAAAAATGTCATTAAGCTTAATTTTAATTAGCAAAAATAAAAATGTTGATGACTACTCTGGTTCCTGAATCAATGCCCCATGATACGTTGTTGAGGGTTGCATGTGTGAGAGCCATGTTTACATTTCTGCAGAACAGTGCTTGGATATTTCCGTCAACAGTTTTTGTGAACTGCCTTCTTCTGAGCATGCCTAGGGTCAGTGGCGTAGCTTGAGCATTTGCCGCCCGGGGCTGTCCCTATATATATATATATATATATATATATATATATATATATATATCCCCTTCTCTCTCTCGCACTCCCCCCTTCTCTCTCTCTCCACTTCTCTCCATCTCCCTCTCTATTTCTCTTCCTTCCTCCTCCATGTCTTCCCCTCCCTCATGTCTCCCCTCTCCCCATGCCCTCCCTCCATGTCTCACCCTTGCCTCTCTCTCCCTCCATGTGTCTCCCTCTTTCCCCTTACCTCTCCCCCATGTCTCCCCCTCTCCCTCCATGTCTCCCCTTGTTTCTCCCTCCATGTGTCTCCCTCTTTCCTCTGCCCCCATGCCTCCCCTCCCACCATGTCTCACCTCTCCCCCATGCATCCCTCTCCCCCCAGGTCTCCATCTCTCCCTCCATGTCTCCCCTTGCCTCTCCCTCCCTCCATATGTCCTCCTCTTTCCTCTTGCCTCTCTTTCTCCATGCCTCTCCCCCATGTCTCCCCCTCCCTCCATGTCTCTCGTCTCCCCCATGCATCCCTCTGCCCCCATATCTCCCCATCTCCCCCATGTCTCCCCCTCTCCCTCCATGTCTCCGCTTTCCTCTCCCTCCCTCCATGTGTCTCCCTCTTTCCTCTCTACCCCATGTCTCCCTCCATGTCTCCCCCTTAACTCCCCCTCCATGCCTCTTCCTTTCCCTATCTCTTACCTCCTGCTCCGTGCTGCCGGGTCTGCTGGCTCGTCCCACTGACAGCTCCTCCCCCTGCCGGAGAAAGGGAGCATGAGAGCCATTGGCGGTGGGAGGCAGGTGGGGGCATTTTTGCTGCCCCCAAAGAGCCTGAGGTGCTACGCCCCCTCGACCCCCCCCCCCCCCCTCAGCTACGCCACTGAGTAGTGGGAAAGTAGGCAGGTGTCAAACTCCAAATACGCCAATCATTTAAGAATCTCCCTACCCTCTTCCCCCCCTCCCAGGCCCACTGCTTCTGTAAATAAATCCTTGGGCTCCAAGCCGTTCAGAAGTGCCCAAATCACACAAGATGGAATCCTTCTACGTAACACATAGTCTTAAGAATGTAAGACTTTTTTTTCTAAAATTAAAACATATTTAAAAACAATAACAATAATATCAATTTCGAAGACAAAACAATGAAAGGACTAATAGAACCTGTTTGTTACATAGTTTTCTAGTAATTGAAGCTGAAAAAACACTTTTAGTTCACCAAATTCAATATTTTTATATCACTTCAGATTTTACTATATTTATATTTTTTTATATTATGTAAATTGTGAATTGATTCAGAGGCAGACAAAAGCCCTTTGGAAAATTACCAATTGTCTGGTTTCTGTTCAGTCCTTCAGTCGTGTGTGACGCTCGGTGACCATCTGGTTGTGCGTATCCATATAGTTTTCTTGGCAAAGATACTGGAGTGGGTTGCCAGTTCCTTCTCCAGTGGATCGCCATTTTTCTGAGCGCTTTGCTATGACCGGTCCATCTTGGGTGACCCTACATGGTATAGTTCACAGCTTCATTGAGGTCCCTCACTTTCTCTTCTCCAATATACCTTCACTCATTCTTGGTGATTTCAACATAGACACTGACACCGCCCCCCCCCCCCCCCCCAACAACTGCAAAATTACTTACACTTACCTCTTCCCTTGGCCTCTCACAATGGACAGATTCCGCAAGTCACCATGGTGGACACTCCATTGGCCTTATTTTCACCAATCTCTGCACTATGTCCAACCTTGTGATCTCCCCACCTCCTCTATCTGAACACCCCCTAAAAACTTGCATCCTCACCTCACCTTACGCTTACCACCCTTCTTCAATCCCTGCCCCAAGAACCTGCAGAAACCTGCAAGCAATTAACCCACAACAATTTTCCAATGTGGTAAAACCCCTTCTTAGCCCCCTCACCACCCTTACCCGCCTTGACTTTGCCACTTCACAGTACAACATTGACTTTCTCCACTTCAAGTTTACCTTGCGCTCCTACTTCTCTGCCCTCAATCTTGTCAAACAACATTACTTCTCATCACTGATATCAAACCTGTCTTCCAACCCAAAATGTTTATATGCTACATTCAACACCCTCCTTTGCCCACCACCACCTCCTGTCCCTTTCTGTCTCTCTGCTGATGACTTTGCCAGCCATTTAAAAAATAAAATTGAAACCATCTGAAATGAACTCTGTCATAACTCAAGTTGGCTACTAGTTGTGCCTACCAGGAGGCACTGTTATATACCAATCGCCGCCATCTGTATATTGTGTTATGGGTGATAATATGTTAATATTATATTGTATATTGTATTGGAATGTTGGAGCCATGTTGTGTGCAGTCATCCATATTGACTGCATATGTAACCTGAGTTGATCACCCATCTGCCTTCCAGCTATCACCTAAAGTAAACACTTGAAGTGATAGCAAGACCAGAACAAAGGGGTCTATACAGACATTGAGGCACCATAACCCCAGGGGGTCTACAGGTATTCTCACTCAGAGAATCAGGGCAAAGTCCAGAGGACAGGAAGATGTTTCTCCCTTGAGAGCCAGACACCAACTGAATTAGGTAGCCACACCTAGTGGGCGGACCTGGGAGGAGTCTCATGGTTTCCACGTAGGGACCCTGACTGATTGGCCAGAGGCAGTTAGGGGCTGACTAAAGGTAGCCCCTCCTGGTAATTTTGTATGCCTGTTTAAAAGATGTTGTTTTCCAAATAAAGTTGTTCATAATTTTCATCAAGACGTGGGGTGTAGATGTATTATTTACCCGGGGACATATGCTTGCAGTAAGATTCATCAGACTTACTGTCAATATTGCTCAGTCTAACCCAAGGGCTGAGACATGATGTCCCTGTAATCCAAAAGTCCAGAGTCACCCAAATCCGATCAACAGACCCCAGCCAGAGAGAGGGTCTTGATAACTGGTGGCAGTGGTTGGAGACTCTAGAGGAAAGGACTGAGGATGGAACAGCAGTATGAGGACATGTCCTCAGCAGAACTGAGAAAGGCGCAGAAACTAAAAGGAATTCCCCGGAAGAAAAGGGACCAACCAGCAGATGTGATAGCAGCCTTGAGAAGGTATGATGCAGAACAGCTGGAACAAGAGGAGTTGGGTGAGGGGATAAGCACACTACCAAGGACCCCAAGATCTCAGCAGGAAGAAGGACAGCCAGATGATATCCTAAAGGAGGCAAGACGCAGGTTCAGTGAAGCCAGGGAGTTTTGCCCCGGGGAGATAACGCTGGAAGAGGCAATTAAAGGACTGAACCTAATAAAGCAGCAAATACAGGAAGAACGTACAGGGGTGAGTGTCCAAGCTCAGCAAAGGCTTGGGGTCAACCCTGCAGAGATGCCAGTAAGAGTCAAACTGGCATATCAGAATTTTAAACAGTTCCAGGATGATAAAGACAGCATTGACGGATTTATCCAAGAGTTTGAGCAACAATGTAAGGTACAGGACATACCTCCTGAAGAATGGGCCAAGTTATTATTGACTAAGTTGACTGGAAAGGCCAGCGCAGCCTGTCGGGCCCTTCCTCCACATCTAGCCATGGATTACAACCATTTATGTACAGTGTTACTAGGCAGATATGCCGTAACCCCTGCAACTTTTTTGGCCAGATTCAGAGGCACTACCAAGGGACCAGAGGACACTCATGTTGAGGTAATGTGTAAACTAAGGCGTGCCTGCACTCAGTGGTGGTCTACACAAGGGGCCACCACAGCAGAACAAATTTTGGAGGTGGTGCTAATGGAGCATTTTTTGCAACTTTGCGCACCAGAATTGAGGGATTGGCTGCAGGATCAGAAGCCAGTAGATGGGGACCAGGCAGCTAGCCTGGCCGACTATTTTGTTAGTACCAGAACTAAGAGAGTTCCCCAGATTACCAACTCTAGTGGGCATACAAACCGGGGCTCAAGAGACTTGGGGACAACACGACAGGCCCCTATTGCACGCAATGCGCCTAGCCATGTGCCCTGGGCGCAGCCCCAGAACGCATATGGACAGCGGGGTATCAAGTCAGGACCTGTTCCCAGAGCACACCCAGAGCCCAGATTTCCCAATAGAGAGTGCTTCAAGTGCAACCAGCAGGGCCACATAGCAAGAGATTGTCCTCAGCTTCAGAGGCATCAGAGAGGACAGCCTGCAGTGAATTACCTGGGGGAATGGGATGCTGGAGCAGGACCTCCCAATGCAGCTCCCTGGGAGCCAGAAGCAGAGGGATGGTGCTATGGGATCCACACGGTGAGGAGAGCACAGAAGGACTCCGGGGAACAGCACAGACAACCAGTCTGGGTGCGGGGTCACAGGGCTGTGGGTTACCGTGACTCAGGATCCGCAGTCACTGTCGTTCTACCTAAGTGGGTGCGCACCTCAGACTGCATACAGAGGCAAATGTGGGTTATGGTTGCTGGGGGAAAACAATTTCCCATTCCCATGGCTCGCATTCAATTGGACTGGGGCACTGGAAGTAAATCTACAGAGGTAGGAGTTATAGATAACCTGCCTGCGGATGTTTTGCTAGGGAACGATTTGGGTCACATGGTGAGCCAGTAAGTACAGCCCTTAACAAGAGCTCAAACCAGAGCCAATGGATGCAGGATGAACCAGGACCAGACGGAATACCCAGAACCCAGGGTAAGTGACTTGCTGGCTACGACATTGACCTTAGGCTGGGCAAAGGGGAAAGAACTTAGAATAGCATTGCAGGAAGATGAAACTTTAGCAGGGGTAAGGGACAGGGCCGCCCAGGGCAAATCAGTAGATGATCTAGATAGTTTTGTATGGGAACAGGGGTTGTTGTACAGAATCAAGGTGCCTGGGAAGGATGAGGTAGAAAGGGAACCACGAAAGCAGTTAGTGGTCCCACAACAGTATAGAGGCAAGGTATTACAGATAGCCCATGAGATTCCTCTGGGAGGGCATTTGGGGCAGAAGAAAACTCTGTGTAGGGTAGTAGAGGTATTTTTTTGGCCAGGATTAAATCAGGATGTAAAAGAGTACTGTCGATCCTGTGATGCGTGCCAAAGGACCCAGCCGTTTAAAAAAAATAGCGGAGCTCCCATACAGTAACTCCCTGTGATGGAGATACCATTTCAAAGGGTAGCCATAGACATTGTTGGGCCACTAGCTAGGGTTAGCAAGACCGGCAAGAAATTTATTCTCACCATGGTAGATTATGCCACCAGGTATCCTGAGGCGGTGGTTTTATCCAGTATCTCAGCTCCTAAGGTAGCAGGGGCATTAATGACTATCTTTACAAGGACAGGGTTTCCTCAGGAAATTTTGTCTGACCGAGGGCCCCAATTTATGGCCAAAGTGACCGAACAGTTATGGTCCATGTGTGGCATAAGACACATTACAGCTTCCCCCTACCATCCCCAAACCAATGGCCTCTGTGAGCGCTTCAATGGGACACTCAAACACATGATCCATACATTTACTGATCAGGAGCCAGACTGGGAACGATTGTTGCCTTGTCTGCTCTTTGCCTACCGAGAGGTACCTCAGGAATCTACAGTGTATTCCCCTTTTGAACTTCTATATGGTAGGCCGGTGAGAGGACCCTTGAGCGTGATCAGGGAGACGTGGGAAGGGGATTATAGTCACCACCCTGTACCAGTGGCTACCTATGTATTAGCTTTCAGGGAAAATATGGCTCGGTTGGCTGGAATTGTGAGGAGCAATATGCGTAAAGCGCAAGAGAGAGATAGGAGATACTACAAGGCAGGAACCAGTGACAGGGAACTGGAGGAGGGGATGGAGGTGCTCATGTTGGAACCTCAGCCCCAGGATAAGTTACAGTTTTTGTGGAAGGGACCTTATACAATTAGCAAAAAACTGGGCAACAAGTCATATGTGGTTATGGTAGATCCAGAGAGAGTGGTTACCAGGGTGGCCCACATTAATCGCTTAAAAGCATATGTAAAGCGAGCAGCTCATATGTTAGCCATTTGCAGGGCCACAGAGGATGACCCAGAGGAAGGGCAGATACCAGACATGTTGCAAAAGGCAGAGCAGAAAACGCTAGAAGATGGCCTTCACCAGGCCAAAAACCTAAGCACAGAGCAGCAGGATCAGCTTTTAGGCAAACTAAAACCCTTCAAACCCTTATTTACTACTGACCCTGGGTGTACCCCCCTAGCAGCTCATGTAGTGGTGACAGGGGAATGTGGCCCATTAAAACAACACCCATACCGAGTCCCTGAAGCTGTTAGGGCAAGCATACAAGCAGAATTACGCAAGATGTTACAATTAGGGGTTATTGAAGAATCCAGTAGTCCATGGGCATCTCCTGTCGTATTGGTACCCAAAAAAGATGGCACAACTCGCTTCTGCGTGGATTATCGTAGGCTGAATGATAAAACAAAAACGGATGCCTACCCTGTTCCACGCATGGACGAGTTGTTGGACCGATTAGGTACTGCCAAGTATTTAACCACGCTGGATCTCTCCAAGGGATATTGGCAGATCCTGTTGGAAGAGTCAGCTAGGGAGAAGTCCGCATTTGTCACCCCCTTTGGACTATACCAATTTAAGGTAATGCCTTTTGGGATGAAAAATGCCCCTTCTACCTTCCAGCGACTGGTAGACAAATTGTTACATGGGCACCAGGAGTATGCTCAGGCTTACTTGGACGATATAGCCATCTTTAGTCAGACCTGGGAGGAGCATATAGAACATATTGCTAGAATTATGCAGGCCATTAAGCAAGCCAAGTTGACCATAAGACCAGATAAGTGCCAGTGGGCAAAGGCAGAGGTGCAGTACTTGGGTCACTGGGTAGGTAGTGGGAAGTTAAGGCCAGAACCAGCCAAAGTAGAGGGTATTGCAGCTTGGCCTATCCCTAAGACTAAAAAGCAGGTACTAGCTTTCTTGGGCATCACTGGGTATTACCGCAAGTTCATTCCTGATTTCAGCACTACAGCCAAGCCACTGACCGATTTGACCAAAAAGAAATTGCCCAGTGAAGTGACATGGACTCCTGTGTGTCAAACTGCCTTCCAGAACCTCAAGGAAGCTCTGACTTGTTCCCCAGTATTGGCTGCCCCAGACTATAACCGACCCTTTGTGGTCCAGACAGATGCCTCCATGTATGGCATAGGGGCTGTGCTAAGCCAGACAGATGATCAAGGAGTGGAGCATCCTGTTGCGTATTTGAGCAGGAAATTGTTGCAGCGTGAAACGGCCTATGCTACTGTGGAGAAGGAATGTTTGGCCGTAGTTTGGGCTTTGCGCAAACTTCAACATTATTTATATGGACGACCATTCACTGTGACCACCGACCATAACCCCTTGTGCTGGCTGTCTAAGGTAGCCGGAGAAAATGGACGTTTGCTAAGATGGAGCCTGGCACTACAGACATTCAATTTTCAAATACAGCATCGTAGGGGTAAACTCCATCAAAATGCAGATGGATTATCACGCCGACTGGAGCTATGAGTATCAGCGTAGCTGAGAAAATCATGGACCCTTGATGTTCTCAGGCTACACTTGGGGGGGCAGTTGTCATAACTCAAGTTGGCCACTAGTTGTGCCTACCAGGAGGCACTGTTATATACCAATCGCCGCCATCTGTATATTGTGTTATGGGTGATAATGTGTTAATAATATATTGTATATTGTATTGGAATGTTGGAGCCATGTTGTGTGCAGTCATCCATATTGACTGCATATGTAACCTGAGTTGATCACCCATCTGCCTTCCAGCTATCACCTAAAGTAAACACTTGAAGTGATAGCAAGGCCAGAACAAAGGGGTCTATACAGACATTGAGGCACCATAACCCCAGGGGGTCTACAGGTATTCTCACTCAGAGAATCAGGGCAAAGTCCAGAGGACAGGGAGATGTTTCTCCCTTGAGAGCCAGACACCAACTGAATTAGGTAGCCACACCTAGTGGGCGGACCTGGGAGGAGTCTCATGGTTCCCACGTAGGGACCCTGCCTGATTGGCCAGAGGCAGTTAGGGGCTGACTAAAGGTAGCCCCTCCTGGTAATTTTGTATGCCTGTTTAAAAGATGTTGTTTTCCAAATAAAGTTGTTCATAATTTTCATCAAGACGTGGGGTGTAGATGTATTATTTACCCGGGGACATATGCTTGCAGTAAGATTCATCAGACTTACTGTCAATATTGCGCAGTCTAACCCAAGGGCTGAGACATGATGTCCCTGTAATCCAAAAGTCCAGAGTCACCCAAATCCGATCAACAGACCCCAGCCAGAGAGAGGGTCTTGATAAACTCTCCTCCCAGCTTGGTCCTAACTCACCATCATCTCAACAAACTGACAACACCTGCCCTTCCCCAATGCCTCTCCCACTATGGACTCCTTTGACCCAGTAACTGAGGATGAAGTATCTACTTTACTATCAACCTCACCCCTTACAACATGTCCACATGATACTATTCCATCACAGCTAATCCCTCCCGTATCCACCGCACTTATCCCACTTCTCAAACATCTATTCAACCTCTCCCTAAACAATGGCAAGTCCCCATCCTCTTTAAAATATGCCACAATTACATACATTCTTAAGTAGCCCTCTCTCTACTTTCCACTTCTCTGGCTTCTAAACTGCTTTAGTGGCTTGTCTATAATCGCCTCACTCAATTTATTTCCTCCAATTGCCTTCTTGACCCCTTCCAATCTGGCTTCCGGGCCCAACACTCTACAGAAACAGCTCTCACAAAAGTCACCAATGACTTGCTAACCGCCAAATCAAAGGGTCACTTCTCTATTGTATTTCTCCTGGATCTCTCTGCTGCAATCAATACAGTTGACCACCCACTTCTAATCCAAACTCTACGCTCTTTTGGCATCCAGGACACAACTCTCTCATGGTTCACATCCTATCTAGAAGATCGTACATTTAGTGTCTCCTTCTCTGGCACCTCTTCTTAACCTCTCCCTCTGTCTGTTTCGTATTCCAAGGTTCAGTCCTAGGCCCCCTCCTCTTCTCCATCTACACCTCCTCCCTTGGTACCCATATAAAATCCTTTGGATTTCAGGTTCATCTCTATGCAGATGATACAAATCTACCTCTCTACACCAGATCTATCCCCTTTTCTTTCAGTTTAAGTTTCCAACTGCTTCTCTAGCATATCCTCCTGGATGTCTGCCCGTCAACACAAACTTAACATGTCTAAGACTGAACTCCTTATCTTTCCACCCTCTACTACAGCTTCCACTCCTCAAATATCTCTCACTGTTGACAGCACCATCATCACTCCCACCTCCCAAGCCCATTGTCTTGAGATTCTACTGAATCTTGCCCTCTCTTTTATTCCTCACATACAAACAATAACAAAATATTGTCAGTTTCACCTAAAAAACATTTCCAAATGTGTCACTATCTTACAGAAGACACAGCTAAAATTTGAAAACACTCTCTCATCATATCTCGACTCAACTACACTGCAATTCACTCCTTACTGTCCTCCCCATCTCTCTTCTGTCTCCCCTCCAATCCATAATGAACGCCTCTGCTAGACTCATCTTCCATATCAAACGATCAGTGTCTGCAGCTCCTCTCTGTCAGTCTCTCCACTGGCTTCCCATAGCTTCCCGAATCAAATTTAAAATCATGACCCTTACATATAAAGCCCTCAACAACAGTGCACCCCCTTATATCTCTGCTCTTGTTTCAAAATACTCTCCCAACTGCCCCCTTCGTTCTGCTAATGACCTTCTCTCCTCCTCTCTTATCACCTCCTCTCACTCCCACCTTCAAGACTTTTCTCGGGCTGCCCCTATGATCTGGAACTCCTTGCCTCGCTCCACTAGATTATCTTCCTGCCTCAAAACCTTTAAAAAATCATTTCAAACACACCGATTTAAAAAATCTTTTCACCTTCAGCCTTAATATGTACAACTGCACACTCCACAGCTTAATAACACCTACACCCACAATCTCCAGTACAACACACAGACACCTCCACTTGACTAAACAAATTACTTTCACAATCAAAAAAGCTGTACGAGGTACAAGATACACTTTTAGCAAGGACGCTAAATCATCCACACCTGCGTACCACATACACATTCGCCGCCATTTTACAACACTAACTTACACAATGCAGAAGTACACAGCTACACTAACGGCTTTCCCTCGCGCACGCAGCCTATTTACTACACACTGCACACATTGCTGACACTTACACCTCAGCTCAACAACAGTGCAAATCTACATTGTACAGATTGTCAGCTCTTCAGCACAATGCTTCCTGCATATATTACTTACAAATAGGTAAAGTATATTAATTTATTAATTATTTAATTAGCATACAAAAATACATATACACAAAAAAAACAACAACAAAAAACACTAACGCAATAAACACAAAAGCCATTCACTGCGCGCCTCACAACGAGCACCAACGCTGCTCATAGCACACAAACTACACCAGGGACAGCCTTGAAATAAGAGCAAAAAGCAGATCAGCGCCGACCTTACAATGACAGCAAAAGCGCCTCTAACAACAAAAAATACAACAACCAATAGCCTCACAATGAGCGCCGAAGGATCTCAGACCACAAAAAAATGTCTGTGGCAAACAGCATTACCTGCCTTACAATTTTATTGCCCCATCATTTTTGACGGGCAAGTCGCAAGTAATAATAATAATAATAATAATAATAATAATAGGTGCCCACGCCAAGGTAGAGATCCAGAAGTGGAATTGTTTCATTAGGGGAAACATTATTAACAATTAATCTGCATATTGCAGAATAGAGGAGATCTAAAAAATGTTGAACTTGATGGACAAAAGTATTTTTTCAACCTCAATTACTATGTAACTATGTAATTATTTCTTAATCCCAAAAACTAGCAATCGGTTGTATCATGGATCAAAATCCAACCTATTCAGCTAATTGACATAACATTCTATTCCCTTTTCAATTAAAAATATATCCAACTTGCTTTAAAAGTTTAAACGTTTGGTAGCGAGTTCCAGAGCCTTATTGCCCTTACAATCAAGGAGTGATCTCTTATCCGTTGCAAACTTCTTGCCAAGAAAAACTCACCTGGCAAACACTTATATTGACCCTGGAGGTATTTATATAAAGTAATCCTGTCACATTGTAGGCACCCTTTTTTCCTAGAAGAAATATTCTTCCTAACTCAATCACTCCATTCCCCTTATTATTATTTTTTGATTTTCTCTGTACCTTTCCAAGCTCTATAATGTCCCATTTTTTAATTATTGTCCAAAACTATTCTTACATTCCATATTAAATATGCTGTTATATCAGGGATTTATTTAATGGCACATGTATATTTGCTTGCTTGATTCTATTCCCCTCTTAATACATGCTAATATTTTACATGCCTTTGCAGCTGCTGCTTGGCATTGAGCACTGTTACCAAGATAGCACTTGTGAATCAGTTTCTATCACTGATACCCCAATAATTCCTCCATTTAAATTATAAATTGTATGTGTTTTTTTTCCTTTTACCTTCAAAATCTGTTATTTTTTTCTAATATCACAACTTAAAATGATTGAGATATTCATAAATGCTCAAGAAATGCTATCCTCAACCCCTGGCTAAGTGGTGTGCCCTGAGGACTAGCGTCAGACACTAAATCAGACACTTTTACATTGTGACAATAGGAACATGCCTTTTACATCCAGTTCTGCATAACTTGTTTGGCATTTTGTGCACTTCCACGTAGCATTTGGTTAAAAGCCAAACATGTCTCTGAGATCTCTAATGTCACGGCTGATGTATTTATTTCCAGTTGAAGAAGTCAGAACCTGGTATTTTCGAATGGAGAGAGAACACCTCACCTGTCCATCTTTCCTGTGATAAATATTATACTAAACTTATCTCTCATGGAACATATATTCAAAAGTAATGATTCTAAAGTTTTAATATAGATTTTTTTTCTCAATTGGATAATAACTTTTCTCTGATACATTATTTACCTTCATTTTTATTAATGGCAGAATTGTGTGTGCTGTACAATCATAGTATAATGTATTTGTTTAATAAGGTTCTTTAATGCTATGTAGATGAATCACACAAGTTATACTTACATATTTCAAACAATTATAGATGGCTGTGTTCAAAACTAAATATAATAAATATATATTATGTGTACCTGTTATATATGAACCAGCGACTTGCCCGTCAAAAAATGACGGCAATAAAATTGTAAGGCAGGTAATGCTGTTTGCCACACAATGTAAGGCTTTTAGTCCTCTGAGTACCTTCGGCGCTCATTGCGAGCCTCTCCCCTGATGCACTTTTGGTCTTCTGAGCACCTTCGGCGCTTATTGCGAGCCTCTCCCTTCGTATACTTTTGCTCCTCTGAGCACCCTGGGCGCTCATTGTGAGCTCCGCGCTGAGCGCCTTTGGCAAAGCGTCTCTCCTCTGATAAAGCGTTTGTTTATTTGTGTAATGTAGTATTTTAGAATGGTAATGTTATTAGTTGCAAGTTAGTGTTGTAAAATGGCGGGTTCGTGTAGCCTTGCTTCCGTTTTTTTTAGTGGCTATTTTTTCTCTCACTTTTCGAGTGGCGAAACTTTGCAAATTCGACTTAAATTTGCGTGCAACCTCACTCCCAGACGTCCAGGCTGTGTGATGTTTTTGGTATGTTTTTTTTTTGTTTTTGTTGTGTTTTTCGTGTTTTTGAATGTGCGCGGTTTGGCCGTTAAGTTTGTATTTTTTGTGGGTCGTATTTTAATTTATTTTCTCTAAGTGGCGGTTTCCTTTTCAAAGTGTTACGGGCCGTAATTTTTTCAGGCGACTTTTTTAAAGGGCTACGGGTCTCGCACTGTGAATTGTGTATTTGCGTTTTCTGTTGTTCTGTAGTCCCGCGGGTCAGCCGTAATTTTTACAGGCGTTTTTTTCAAAGTGCTACGGGTCTCGCACTGCTCATCTCCACCAGCGCAGTGAGAGTCTTCGGCGCTCCCTGCCAAAGTCGTGCTGGGTCGTAGGGATGAGAAATAATCTGTTCCAGACATCAGATTTTTCACATTTTAGTTTGAACTGGTGGTCTTATATTTTTATACAAAACCTTACAACTAAACAGAGATAAATAAAAAAACAATAATTAGATCAAATAGAGAATGTAACTTTAACTGTACTGAGAGTACTTGAGGGCCCAATGGGATGGTGGTTATATAGAGGAGGAGAAAGGTTATAGCTTGCAACTTTGGTTCTTGTAGGCACAGGCTGCCCTTTGGTTCTAATAAGCACAGGCTACACTTTGTTTTTACAGGCACAGGCTACACTTGGGCTCTAGCACAAGCTAGTTCTTACATGTGCAGGCTGCACTTGGGTTTTTACAGCCACAGGCTGCACTTTGGTTCTTACAGGCACAGGCTGCACTTGCACTTGGACTCTTACAAGCACAGGCTGCACTTGGGCTCTTACGGATACAGGCTGCACTTTGGTTCTTACAGGCACATGCTGCACTTGGGCTCTTGCACGGACTGCTCTTGAGCTCTTGTAGGCAAAGGTACTTTGTTCCACTTCCTGAGGGGTGTCTAGTGCTTTTTGTCTTCCAAGCAAGCGTCGACATCCGAGCAAATTGACGCAACTTCTCCATCTACCCCTTGGCCGCAATAAAAATATATGTAGATCCTCAAATCAACCCTATGGTAACCAGATCAACTTCTGCCATCCTCACCTAATAAATTAAGAATCCTCATTCACTGCCAGTAGCAGATTTGTGGGCTCTGCTGCTTTGCACCTGCTGCACCAGCAGTACCTCCAACATCAGCACAGTACATATATTTATAAAATATATAAAAAATAAATATATAGATATGTTTAAAATGGTTTATGGATTGAAGAGCGAGGCATTTGTGGGCACATTTGCATGTCCCTGCTCAGCTTCCCAGAATGCAGTGTAATAACTGTGTTTCTCAGAATTGTGAGCTGGTAACAGGTATTTTTACTTGTTTTAGACATTCAAATGTGAACACAGATGTACTTTTTATTTACTGTACTACTGTACGGTGGAGGGCTTCTATCGCTCTTTTGCTCACCATATATAAATGATTGTTGTGGTGAACTAGCTACTCATAAGATCCACAACACAAGCTGGGATCCTGCGCCGTGCTGATGATAGCCAGTAAGCTAGAAACAGCTGTACATGGTTAGGATTCCCAGCTTGTGTATAATCCAACTTTGGCTTTGCATAAAAGCTGTGTAATGCAGCAGGCATAAGCTTAAAATAAGCTATGTTCAAAATGGTCTATGGATTGAAGAGCAAGGCATTTGTGGGCACATTTGCCTGTCCCTGCTCAGCTTCCAGAATGCAGTGTAATAACTGTATTTCTTGGAATTCTGAGCTGGAAGCAGTTTTTTTAACTTGTTTTAGACATTCAAATGTGAACACGTATGTACTATTTATTATATACTAGCG
This sequence comes from Discoglossus pictus, assembly GCA_027410445.1. Classification (NCBI taxonomy): domain Eukaryota; kingdom Metazoa; phylum Chordata; class Amphibia; order Anura; family Alytidae; genus Discoglossus; species Discoglossus pictus. The sequence goes on from CM050175.1 coordinate 58,372,813, forward strand.
ACTTGCTTGTCAAAAATGACGGAGCAATAACATTTGAAGCCATGGGAATGCTGTTTGAGACATAATTGAAACCGTCAGTGCGGGACTTGCACGTAGGACTTAGCTTGAGCGTAGGACTTAAGCGGATTAGCGTCAAAGGCGCTCATCGCTGCGAGCCTCATGAAGCGAGCCTTTAAACCGTAGACTTAGCCCATGCAAGCCTCGCAAGGCGAGGCTAGCCATTAAAATACACGATGCGGGACTTAGAACAAAAACAAATACGAGACGCGGGACTTAGAAAAAAAAAAGAGATTAGCGGCCGAACACAAAACACGAAAAACACACTAAATACACCCCAAAAAATTTAAAAAAACATCACAGAAAGCGTGTGGCAACAACCAGGACGTCTCTGAGTGAGGTGGAACACGAATTTAACTCGATTTAGAGAAAAGTGAGGAAAAAAATGGCTGCCGAACAAAATCAAAACGAGTCCACACGACCCCGAACCACGCAAAACACTGCTAAACGAGTAGCACTTTATCTACGACCTACAAGATACAATATTACAAAAGCCGTAAAATGCTCACGAGACGCGTACCACAATAAACCAACGGCTTTACCTCGCACACGCAGCCTATTTAGAATGCACACTTCAAACATTCATTACACTTTATAAGCAGGGCACTAACACTCACAATGTATATTCTATGCTGACGCAAAATACAAACAGATTGTTAGCTCTTCAGCCTAATGCTCGCAACATATGTCAATTATAAATAATTAAGTATATTAATTTATTGAATAAATCATTAATTCTTACTTAACTACATATATTTTAGACATAGATATCTCTCTCACAGGACCAAAAGTACATGACAGGAGAAATATGTTTCTCTCTTTTATCATGACTCATGAAGGTGCTCAGAGGCCCAAAAGTACATGACAGGAGAGGCTTGCATGACTTAAGCTCCAATGAGCACGCGTTCGTACAAACGCGTAACAACAAAAAAGCTAAAAACAAGCAAAATAATTATTAAAAAATAATAACACACTCACACGCAGCACAGGGGGAGAACTAGGAGGCCTAGGAATGAAGTTGCAAAGGATTTGAAGCCACATTTGCCCTCTTCCTCTGCTCAAAAATCGGCTAAGTAAGGGAAAAAATGGCAGCCGAAAAATTTAAAAATTCTGAAACTGGATGAAAGCGAGGCTCAGCAACGCCAGGCACGCAGCACTTAGAAAATACACAACAGCGAAAACATTAACAATTACACTAACAACGCCAGGCATGTAGGACTTTGAAAATAAAACCAATTAGGACCAAAAGCCTCACATTGTACCCCAACCAGCATTGACAACCTTACAATTTCATTCCCGCCATTTTTGTAATAAAAAAAAATAAATTAAATAATTGATTAATAATTAATTAACAACTAATTAATGAATATTTATTCCGCATATTGCAGATCAGAGGAGACCTTAAAAGGTTGAACTGGATGGACTGAAAGTCTTTTTTCAACCTTAATTACTATGGCCCTCATTCAATTGCGATTTGGCCAATTGAATAGTGCTCTAAATAAGCAAATAACATATTTTTTTTTCAATAAGTTTTTAGTTAGTGAAAACCTTGCTTTTGGATAGATGTTTACTAACTAAAAACTTATTTCAAAAAATATGTTATGTGCTTATTTAGACCCCTATTCAATTGGGCAAATTGCAATTGATTGAGGGCCTATGTAACTATGTAACTATGTAATAAGATACAGAGGACAAAACAGGCATGTAAATACCGTATTGGTCCGAATAAAAGCCACAACTGCATATAAGTCGCACCCGTAAAGTTCAAGCGGAAAAAATAGAAAAAAAGATAGTACTCAAATATAAGCCGCACCCATAAAATTGGAGAGAAAAAGACTCTCAAAGTGATCAGCCATTGCAAGAAACAGGCTTTCTATTTAGCACTGTAGCTTTTTTTGCAGGTTACAGGCATTACAGGATGTTAGAATCACTAAAACCGTAAATCGCTATTCAATACCGCAGTCTCAAGCACGAAAATCGGCACCCTTAACCCGCAATCGCGCAAATCGGCAGTCATTTTGCGTTCGCAAATAGAAGCCGCACACCTAACAAGCAAAGTTTGCAAATCGGCAATGATTTTTTTTACGGTCGCGAATATAAGCCGCACCCGTAACTCGCAAGCTCAAAAATCGGAAAAAAGGTGCGGCTTATATTAGGACCAATACGGTAATACAAACAAGAGGGGACAGAGACTGCTTTACGTGAGTACAAGGAAACTATCAAGGCTTGCAAAAGGGCTATTAGACTGGCTAAAATAGAAAATAAAAAATTTGTTGCAAATGAGAGTAAGACTAAACCTAAAATATTTTTTAAGTATATTAATGTGAAGATTGCGAGGAAGGAAGCTATAGGAGCATTACAATGTGACACAGGCCATCTGAAAATTAGTGACCAGGAAAAGGCAGATGAGCTAAATAGGTACTTTTCTTTTTTCGGTAAACACAAGGGAGGCACCAGTGGTTGGGACACTGCAACATAATGGGGCTACACTACGTTCGCCAAATAATTGGTTAACACGGGAATTAGTCCCAAAAAAATAAATGTTAATAAAGCCCCAGTTTCTGATGGAATACATCCACGGGTACTGAGGGAACTGGGCTCTGTGATAGCCAAACCATTATATCTAATTCTTCAAGATTCACTCAACACAGGGTCGCTACCAGATGACTGGAGAAAGAGCTAATCCAGGGAATTATAGAGTCTCCCTTCTGTAGTGGGGAAGCTTTTAGAAGGGTTAATAAGGGATAATATACAAGAATATGGCTATTGAAAAATTATTATAAGTAGGAGGCAACATGGATTTATGAGGGATAGGTCATGTCAAACAAATCTAATTCGTTTCTATGAGGAGGTTAGTAGGAACTTGGGTCAAGGCAACTCAGTGGATGTAGACTTTTTAGATTTTGCAAAGGCATTTGATACAGTGCCACATGGAAGACTATTGTGCAAACTAAGGGATACAGGAATTGCAGTAAATATATGCACATGGATTGAGAGCTGGCTAAAAGACAGGAAGCAAAGGGTTGTGGTAAATGGAACATACTCAGATTGGACTAATGTGGTAAGTGGGGTTCCTCAGGGTTCAGTATTAGATCCTCTCCTTTTTAACATATTTATTAACGTCTTAGAAGTAGGACTGGAAAGTATTTCCTCCATTTTTGCTGATGACACTAAGTTGTGGAAGGCAATTAAATCAGAAAATGATGTACTTTCTCTCCAAAGGGATTTGCATAAATTAGATAAATGGGAAATTAAATGGCAGATGAGATTTAATATGAATACATTTAAGACTATGCATCTGGGAAGGAAAAATAACCATGCAATCTTAATGAAACAAATATAGGGGTATCAGATATTGAAAAGGATTTGGGAGTACTTGTGGACAACCACCTTGGTAACAGTGCTCAAAGCCAAACAGCAGCTGCAAAGGAAAATAAAATATTAGCATGTATTAAGAAGGGTATAGAAGCAAGGGAAGCAAATACAATTTTGCCACTATACAAATCTCTAGTATGCCCTCATTTGGAATATGGAGTACAATTTTGGGCACCACTTCATAAAAAGGATATTTTAGAGCTGGAAAAAGTACAGAGGAGGGCAACAAAACTAATAAGGGGAATGGAGGGGCTAAGTTATGAAGAAAGACTAACCAAATTAAACTTATTTTCTCTTGAAAAAAGGCGTCTAAGAGGGGATATGATTACCTTATATAAATACATCCAGGACCAGTATAAAGATTTGTCAAGGGAGCTTTTTGTGCCAAGAGGTTTTCAACTGACAAGAGGACATCCCTTGAGGTTAGAAGTAAAAAGATTCCACCTTAAAGAAAGAAAAGGGTTCTTCACAGTAAGGGTGGTTAATCTGTGGAATTCTCTACCAAAGGAGGTGGTGACAGCGGATTCAATAGATAACTTTAAAAAGGGATTGTATATATATATTTTTTTAAAGTGCATTCAGGGTTACCCTGGTTATTTAGAGAGGGAGTATGATCCATGGAGGAATCTGATCGCCAGTATTTGGGGTCAGGAAGGAGTTATTTTTTTTCCTTTTTGAGTCAATTGATCAATTAACATTTAGTCAGCATATTGCAGATCAGAGGAGATCGAAAAAGGTTGAACTTGATGGACTAAAAGTATTTATTCAACCTCAATTACTATGCAACTATGTAACATAGTTGTTTGGCTCCTTTTTAAATCATAATGATAACAGAAATCACCCAAATGGACATGATCAAAAGTTTACATACCCTTGGTGCCTTGCACCAGTTGCACCGGCAGTAGCTCTGCCTCTGGCCTCCTCCCCGTTAAAATAAAAGGAGAAGGTCAAAATGTGCAATGCTTGTCAAACCTATTTGACTTCAATAACCTCTATAGTTTATTGACAGCGATGGGTTTATGATGGGTTCCCTGGTGGTCCAATGGTTAGGATTCAGTGTTTTCACCGGTGAGACCTGGTTTTGATTTCAGTCAGGGAACCAAGAGGTCACACCACCCTGAAGACAAGCAGGGTTGGGCCTGGTAAGTACCACCTAGGAATAGGAGGAGCTGTATGCTGTGGCCCACTGGAGAAGGAACGGGCAACCCACTCCAGTATCTCTGCCATGAATACCAAGTGGATCAGCATGATCATAGACATAAATATGTGCCTGGTGTGTTATGGTCCATGAGGTCATGGAGAGTCGGAAATTACTGAATCACACAACAATAAAATGTTTATAACTTCCAAGGTGCATAATGGCATAATCAAACCAATATAGATAATAGGTGACTCTGTAATAGTCATACTCTGCCCTATTGCTGTTTTCATGCCCCATAGACTGAGACACTTCTTCTCTATGCAAGATTTTAATGTTAAAGTAATCCCTGTGTTTTCGTTTTTTTCTGTAAGTACTAACTGTTGATTACAAAACATATTAACAGTAATTTTTAACAATAATTATATTGTAGTTACATAGTAATTAATTAGTTTGACAAGCTTCTACCTTCGTTTTGTATTTATGACAATTATTAGTATTTTTGACAAGGCAACATGTTTTCCTGTTTTTACATTCATTCCATTACATAAAATGTAGAAACTTTGTTTTTTTATTTTACTTTTATTTTTGTTTTTTAACCCAACTCTTAAAAAGCATTGTAGTTCAAGAAAAACTTTTGTGAACTATGTAACAAACGTATAATATTAGCAGATATGTATGCTATGAATATACTTTTTTACCCTGCTTATGTATTGAGCCTGTTGTTTGTTAAGTCTGTCAGTCGTGTCCGACTCTCCATGACACCATGGACAGCAGGACGCCGAGCACATACTGGAGTTGGTTGCCAGTTTGATCTGTCTGACCTCTCTGATATGAACTGCCCATCTTGGGTGACCCTACATGGTAAAGCTCAGAGCTTCATTGAAGTATCCAAGCCCCTTCACCACGACAAGGTAGAGATCCAAAAGGGGTTTGAGCCTGAGGGATGAGCTTATTTAATCTATCAGTGGAAGGTGGAATAAAGAAGCAAGAAAAAGGGAGAAGTGAGAAGAACTTGCTATATAACTAGATCTTTTTGAATTTGACACCTACTCCCTTACATGCTCAGAAGCAGGCACCTTGCATCAATAATTGCAAGCATTTCTCTCCATTTTGTGCATTCCTGCTCAGTATGCACAAATGTGTACCTTGTGTGTATTCTTGCTTTTTTGTATCAGTATGCATAAATGTGTACCTTGTGTGCATTCTTGCTTTATGTATCGGTATCCAAGAATGTGTCCCTTGTGTGTATTCTTGCTTTATGTATCAGTATGCACAAATGTGTACCTTGTGTGTATTCTTGCTTTATGTATCAGTATGCACAAATGTGTACCTTGTGTGCATTCTTGCTTTTTTGTATCAGTATGCACAAATGTGTATCTTGTGAGCATTCTTGCTTTATGTATCGGTATCCAAGAATGTGTAACTTGTGTGCATTCTTGCTTTATGTATCAGTATGCACAAATGTGTACCTTGTGTGCATTCTTGCTTTATGTATCAGTATGCACAAATGCGTACCTTGTGTGTATTCTTGCTTTATGTATCAGTATGTACAAATGTGTACCTTGTGTGTATTCTTGCTTTATGTATCAGTATGTACAAATGTGTACCTTGTGTGTATTCTTGCTTTATGTATCAGTATGCACAAATGCGTACCTTGTGTGTATTCTTGCTTTATGTATCAGTATGTACAAATGTGTACCTTGTGTGTATTCTTGCTTTATGTATCAGTATGCACAAATGTGTACCTTGTGTGTATTCTTGCTTTATGTATCGGTATGCACAAATGTGTACCTTGTGTGTATTCTTGCTTTATGTATCAGTATGCACAAATGTGTACCTTGTGTGTATTCTTGCTTTATGTATCAGTATGCACAAATGTGTACCTTGTGTGTATTCTTGCTTTATGTATCGGTATCCAAGAATGTGTACCTTGTGTGCATTCTTGCCTTATGTATCGGTATGCACAAATGTGTACCTTGTGTGTATTCTTGCTTTATGTATCAGTATGCACAAATGTGTACCTTGTGTGTATTCTTGCTTTATGTATCGGTATGCACGAATGTGTACCTTGTGTGCATTCTTGCCTTATGTATCGGTATGCACAAATGTGTACCTTGTGTGTATTCTTGCTTTATGTATCAGTATGCACGAATATGTACCTTGGGTGCAGTCTTGCCTTATGTATCGGTATGCACGAATATGTACATTGTGTGTATTCTTGCTTTATGTATCAGTATGTACAAATGTGTACCTTGTGTGTATTCTTGCTTTATGTATCAGTATGCACAAATGTGTACCTTGTGTGTATTCTTGCTTTATGTATCGGTATGCACAAATGTGTACCTTGTGTGTATTCTTGCTTTATGTATCAGTATGTACAAATGTGTACCTTGTGTGTATTCTTGCTTTATGTATCAGTATGCACAAATGTGTACCTTGTGTGTATTCTTGCTTTATGTATCAGTATGTACAAATGTGTACCTTGTGTGTATTCTTGCTTTATGTATCAGTATGCACAAATGTGTACCTTGTGTGTATTCTTGCTTTATGTATCAGTATGTACAAATGTGTCCCTTGTGTGTATTCTTGCTTTATGTATCAGTATGCACAAATGTGTACCTTGTGTGTATTCTTGCTTTATGTATCAGTATGCACAAATGTGTACCTTGTGTGTATTCTTGCCTTATGTATCAGTATGCACGAATATGTACCTTGGGTGCAGTCTTGCCTTATGTATCGGTATGCACGAATATGTACATTGTGTGTATTCTTGCTTTATGTATCAGTATGTACAAATGTGTACCTTGTGTGTATTCTTGCTTTATGTATCAGTATGCACAAATGTGTACCTTGTGTGTATTCTTGCTTTATGTATCGGTATGCACAAATGTGTACCTTGTGTGTATTCTTGCTTTATGTATCAGTATGTACAAATGTGTACCTTGTGTGTATTCTTGCTTTATGTATCAGTATGCACAAATGTGTACCTTGTGTGCATTCTTGCTTTATGTATCAGTATGCATGAATATGTGTGTCTGCTGCAAGTATAATTGAGTAAGTGTACCATATTTGTTGTTTACATTCATACTGATGATATTATGTATTTTACTGAGGAACCATAAAAAAGGATATTGTGACATTTTGGGCCAATACAATGACAAAATAGCATTTGTAATATTAGATCCATTGTCTATAAACAGTATATCATGATTGTTGTTTAGTCGTTCCGGACCACAGCACACCAGGTATAACTATTGTTATGTCTCTGGTCATGCCTATCCATCAGGTTATCTTGGCAATGATACTGGAGTAGGTGCCAGTTCCTTCTCCAGTGATTTGTCGGACCTCTCTGCTTTGACATGGTATAGTGACTGATGGTAATTATGTGTTTAAAGTGTTAGGCTCTCCTTTGTTCCTGAGGACTGGCCGATAAGGTTTCAGGAGCCGTCACTACAATGTCTAAATATAGGAGAGACAACAGCAGAAACCTGAGAAAGTGACACATAATTGGTGCTAGAAAACAGGTTTTTAAATGTGAGACATTCCTTCGAAACAGGGATCTTTAGGGGGATAAGAGGGATAATAAGATTTTGACGGAAAATAAGTGACATAATACCTTCCAAACGCCCCTCTTTTGGAGGGACGGCTTCTTATTTCAGTGGAAAACCCTTTTTTGTCAATAAATGTAGGACTTTATTCCTTAGAAATAAACTCCCACATTTGATGGCAAATCCCTGTTTTCCAGCCATGGCCATGTCCACCATTGTCTCATTCCTCCCGTACCTGCTCTCAAAGTCTATGAGAAAGACAGAAGCCTGGAGGGACATTTCTGTAGAATATACACATCAGATATAATAAACTATTATGCCCTTCAAGACAATAGAGATGGTTATCAGATTGAGATACTACACTGGGGAAAAATGGTGCGCGAGCTTTAGCATATCCAAATGTGCATGTGTTACATAGTGATTGAGGTTTAATGAAGACTTTTAGTTTATCAAGTGCAACCTTGTTAGATCTCCTCTGATCTGCAATATGAGGATTAGTTGTTAATTGATCCAGAGGAAGTAAACATTGAAGTTTTGCTAGTTGATACTGACAATCAGATTCCTACCCGGATACTCCTTCTCGAGTTATCCAGGTTAACCCTAAATGTCCCTTTATTTTTTAAATTTATCCAATCCCTTTTTATAGTTAATGTTTGAACCTTTCCTGCTTTCTGCCCGCCAACAGTGGCAGCCAGTGGCCACCAGGTGGCACAAAAGAGATTTTTGCCAATTTCCTTGGGTTAGGTTTAGGGGTTAGGATTTAAGGTTAGGGTTAAGGTTAGATTTAGGGCTTATGGTTAGATTTAGGGGTTAGGGTAAAGTTTTATGTTTAGGATTTAGGCTTAAGTTTTAGTGTTTAAGGTTAGGTTTTAGGATTAGGGTTTAAGTGTAAGGTTTAGGGTTTAAGGTTAGGATTTAGGGATCTATCCTGTTTTATGTGCGCATGTTTCAGCGCGCCACGATGACTGTAGGAACGAGGTCGCGCTCCTGTCACCATCTAGCTGTGAAAACTAGGTAGTAGACTCCAACCCTCTAACCCTAACCCCCTAAACCCCCCTTCCTAACCCTACCCTCTAACCCTAACCCCCTAAACCTCACTTCCTAACCCTACCCCTAACCCTAACCCCCTAAACCTCACTTCCTAACCCCTAAACCTAACCCCCTAAACCTCACTTCCTAACCCTAACCCGAAACCCGTAACTACTTACCGGGTGTAGTAGCTCATCACAGCTAGATGGGGTACCCAAGCACTCCCACATTCCTACAGTCGTCGTTGGTGGGCTCCCAGCGCTGCAACAAATGCGCACATAAAACCAGTTAAGTCCGGATTTATGATTAGGGTTAAGGTTAGGGTTAAGATTTAGGGTTCGGGTTTAAGGTTATGCTTAATGTTTAGGGTTTGGTCTTAAGGTAAAGGGTTAGGGTTAAGGTAGTGGCAGATGATAAGCTTTACACGAAAATCTGGGCACTACTGGTGGGTAGGAAACAGGAAACAGTGTTTTATATGTCAGTTAAATATCTTAAATAGAGTGAATTAACCACGAATAGTTATAAAAATGGAGGAGGAAGAAAAGGGTTAGTGGAGCCAAATTAAGAAATAATGCTGTGATCTTGGATACATTATTTTATTTTTCCTTTTCTTTCTCTTCTCTCCTTTTCCTTTTCATGCAATGATCAGACACACAGTATAGATGCATATATATACAGTATACAATATACACATACATGCTGCCTCCATGCCCCCTATAGGCAGGTTCTTGAACCCCCATCTCCACACTCACTGGCACTGAAGGGGTTACTCCTCATCCAGATGCAGCCAGGTGGGAGCAGGGCTGGGGACCGGCGTGTGATTGGTTCCCTGCCTGTGGCGTCACGGATGCTCAGCCCCGGTCTGGCGGCCAGGGAGGGGGGGCAGTCAGTGCTAGGAGCTCGAGGGGTGCGGGAGGGATTCTGGAGTGCTCCGGGGACTGAGGGGGAAGTCCGGGCAAGGACTGAACCCTGTAGCACCATGATCTCTGAGGAAGGTACAGCCCCCTGGGAGGACACAGGTAGGTGCACTGTGTGATTCGGGGAAGTGCAGCTAGAAGTGACTTATTGTGGGGTAGAAGTAGAAGGAAAGTGTCTGTGGGGGGTATATCAGTGTAGAATAACTGGGGAAAGTGTCTCTGTGCAGGGTAATAGGGGGCAGTTACTACTGTAAGTTTATTTGTGGTATCAGTGGGGTGTGTAAGGTAAGTGTCAATGTAGAGAGTGTCAGTGGGACTGATAAGGGTGGGTGTAGGGTATACATGTACAAGGGTGGGTGCAATGAGTAGGGTATACATGTACAAGGGTGAGTACCTCTGTTTGGGGTGCAATGTGTAGGGTATAGATGTACAAGGGTGAGTGCCTCTGTTTGGGGTGTACATGTGTAGGGGATACATGTACAAGGATGGGTGCCTCTATTTGGGGTGCAATGTGTAGGGTATACATATACAAGGGTGGGTGCCTCTATTTGGGGTGCAATGTGTTTGGTATACATGTACAAGGGTGGGTGCCTCTATTTGGGGTGCAATGTGTAGGGTATACATGAACAAGGGTGGGTGCCTCTATATGGGGTGCAATGTGTAGGGGATACATGTACAAGGGTGGGTGCCTCTATTTGGGGTGCAATGTGTAGGGTATACATATACAAGGGTGGGTGCCTCTATTTGGGGTACAATGTGTAGTGTATACATGTACAAGGGTGAGTGCCTCTATATGGGGTGCAATGTGTAGGGGATACATGTACAAGGGTGGGTTCCTCTATTTGGGGTGCAATGTGTAGGGTATACATGTACAAGGGTGGGTGCCTCTATTTGGGGTGCAATGTGTTTGGTATACATGTACAAGGGTGGGTGCCTCTATTTGGGGTGCAATGTGTAGGGTATACATGAACAAGGGTGGGTGCCTCTATATGGGGTGCAATGTGTAGGGTATACATGTACAAGGGTGGGTGCCTCTATATGGGGTGCAATGTGTAGGGTATACATGTACAAGGGTGGGTGCCTCTGTTTGGGGTGCAATGTGTTGGGTGGGTGCCTCTATTTGGGGTGCAATGTGTTTTGGTATACATGTACAAGGGTGGGTGCCTCTATTTGGGGTGCAATGTGTTGGGTATACATGTACAAGGGTGGGTGCCTCTGTTTGGGGTGCAATGTGTTGGGTGGGTGCCTCTATTTGGGGTGCAATGTGTTGGATATACATGTACAAGGGTTAGTGACTCTGTTTGGGGTGCAATGTGTAGGGTATACATGTACAAGGGTGGGTGCCTCTATTTGGGGTACAATGTGTAGGGTATACATGTACAAGGGTGGGTGCCTCTATTTGGGGTACAATGTGTAGGGTATACATATACATGGGTGGGTGCCTCTATTTAGGGTGCAATGTGTAGGGTATACATGTACAAGGGTGGGTGCCTCTATTTAGGGTGCAATGTGTAGGGTATACATGTACAAGGGTGAGTGTCTCTATATGGGGTGCAATGTGTAGGGTATACATGTACAAAGGTGGGTGCCTCTCATTTAGGGTGCAATGTGTAGGGTATACATGTACAAGGGTGGGTGCCTCTATTTAGGGTGCAATGTGTAGGGTATACATGTACAAGGGTGAGTGCCTCTATATGGGGTGCAATGTGTTGGGTGGGTGACTATTTGTGGTGCAATGTGTTGGGTATACATGTACAAGGGTGGGTTCCTCTATTTGGGGTACAATGTGTAGGGTATACATGTACAATGGTGAGTGCCTCTATTTGGGGTGTAATTTGTGGGGTATACATATACAAGCGTGAGTGCCTCAATTTGGGATGCAATCTGTAGGGTATACATGTACAAGGATGGGTGCCTCTATCTGGAATGCAATGTGTAGGGTATACATGTACAAGGGTGAGTGCCTCTATATGGGGTGCAATGTGTTGGGTGGGTGACTCTATTTGTGGTGCAATGTGTTGGGTATACATGTACAAGGGTGGGTTCCTCTATTTGGGGTGTAATGTGTAGGGTATACATATACAAGCGTGAGTGCCTCAATTTGGGATGCAATCTGTAGGGTATACATGTACAAGGATGGGTGCCTCTATCTGGAATGCAATGTGTAGGGTATACATGTACAAGGGTGGGTGCCTCTGTTTGGGGTATCTATAATGAGTGACAAGGTAGAGTGTTGGGTAACTGTGTCTATGTTCAGCAATGTGCTTGTGATAAGTGCCTCTGTGGAGAGAGCCAAGGGTGGGTTCCTCTATTTGGGGTACAATGTGTAGGGTATACATGTACAAGGGTGAGTGCCTCTATTTGGGGTGTAATGTGTAGGGTATACATATACAAGCGTGAGTGCCTCAATTTGGGATGCAATCTGTAGGGTATACATGTACAAGGATGGGTGCCTCTATCTGGAATGCAATGTGTAGGGTATACATGTACAAGGGTGGGTGCCTCTGTTTGGGGTATCTATAATGAGTGACAAGGTAGAGTGTTGGGTAACTGTGTCTATGTTCAGCAATGTGCTTGTGATAAGTGCCTCTGTGGAGAGAGCCTGGGGCAAATGTCTGTTTGTGGGGTATCAGTATTGAATGACTAGGGTAGGTCCTCTGTGTTGGCACTCAGGGAGACTTGCTAATGTTGGGTATGTATTTCTGTATGTGGGTTGTCTACAGAAGAGACATGGTAAAATGTGGCTTATTAATGGTCTATAACTAGAGTAGATGCCCCATTGCGTGGCAGTATGACCAGGATAAATGCCTTTTGTGGAGAGTCACTAGGGTAAGTTTTTTTGGGGGATTTTATGTAGAACGACTAAGGTAAGTGCCTATGTGTAGGGTATATAAGTGGAGTGAAAGGGAAGTTTCTCTCTGTGGGGTATAAGTTAAAAGCGGTCAAGGTTTGTGTCTCTGTTTGAGGTTGGTTGTGGTTTTGAAGTGTCTCATTGTGGGGTATCAGCTGGGACTACCTTGGGGTAAATGCCTTTGTGTATGAATGGAGGTGATTAATATATGTGTCTTTGTGTGAGGTATCAATACAGAGAGATTGGGTAAGTGTATCTTAGTGGGGGCAGAATAAGCTACGTGCCTTGTTTGTGGAATTACTGAGAGGTAACTAAAGCAAATGCCTCTGTGTGGGGTATCAGTGGGGAGTGTTCTTGCATCAGTGCTTCTTTATGAAATATCTAGTGAGAACTGTTAGTATAGATGCCCCTGTTTGGGGAGTCAACAGGGAGTGACCAAGGCAATTGCCCCTCTGTGTTCTATCAGTGGTGGAGGGCAACACGCCAGTAGGTTAGATGCACCTATGCATGGTATAAGTGGGGAGCGAATACAGTCTACAATAAGTGCCCCTGTTAGATAGTGGTGTGATTAGGGTAAGTGTCTGAGTGTGGATTATTAGTAAAGGGCAGAGGGGTTATTAGGGTAGCAAAAAGTAAGCAATATTTTTATCTTTGTGTGTTGTATTCACCCCAACTGTGGTACAGTGGGGAAGGGCAGTGCCCGCTATGGGGTACCTGTAGGACATTGTTTTGAGCAGAAAGGGAAGTGACATGAGAAATAGGGTAAGCGCCTCTTTATTATTTATCAATGGGAAAGGAAGAGGGAGAGGTTGGGTATGTGCCCCAATTTGGTGTAGCTAGGGACAAGTATTGACTATGGTAAGTGTCCATGTCCAGAGTATTATTGGGATGTGATGGGTGCATGTGGGGTAGGTCAAGGGCAGACTAGGGTAAGTATCCCTGTGTGGAGTATCAGTAGTAAAAGCTTTGAGGCAATTTGATTACCCCCTCCCTGTTTGGAATATTAATGAGTAGAGGGTATTTGTTAATTATGGTACATGTCTCTGTTCATTAAATTGATGAGGATAGAATAATTCAGATAATTGCTCCTCCATGGGGTATCTGTTGCAACATATGTAGAGTTAATATACTACATTTTCTTTTATGTTTGTGTAGAGAGAATAAAAAGGAATGCCTATAATATAAGTCAGCATAAAAAAAAAAAAAGAGGGACCAAAGGAAAGGATAACTATGTGAGGTTTTAGGACAATAAGGACAATTGCCCTGGTGTGAAGTACTAATGGGAGCTAAAAATCAGTTGAGATGTGGTAATGGTTGACTTATGTAAGTCTCCAAGATTGACGTGCACATGGCGATGAAGACTGACTCCGCTTTTGTGGGAAGGATTTTAACCCAAGTACTTCTGTGTGGAAGGGGTAGTGGGTGAGCAGGGTTGTCTCATCTCTATTGTGCATCAGATAGGAAAGGCAGGGGTAATTTGTAATAGTGCCCTACTGTTATGTATTTGTGAAAGTGGAAGAGAGTGAGTAAACTAGGGAGTACGGACAACTGCAAGTATATTATTATGTGTAAACCCGGCAGGCACTTATGAGAGTAACAGTGAGGTGGCAACAACATTGTTCCTCTGGGGTATCAGTAGTGATGGAATTAGTTAAATACTGTTTTCTTGGATATAGACTACTGGCAATAAGATACCAGGACAAGGTCCCCTTTCTATGGGGCTAATGGAAAAAGAGGAACATAAAGGATTTTGCTGATACTGAGGGCACAGAGCAGATTTTGTTGGGTAAATGGGTATTAGTGGGAGAAAGGTGACAAAGAAAGTGTCTGGGGAGAACATCAATGAGGGACCAGGTTGAATCCTCATGGCTAGGGTATTAGTGGGAGCAGTGCAAGAACTGGAGAAAGGCATCAAATGAACAGGGTAACTACTGCTGTATCTGGGTGTCATGGAAGCAGAATGGGGTGTTAGCAAGATAAATTCAAGTCCAGGGTGCCAGTAAGGCATGGTATAGCCTGGGTAAGTGCCCTTGTATTGACTATCAATACAGTCATTTAGAATTTGTTTCTCCAAATTCTATATGGGAATTACTCATTGATTAGAGGTTTAACTTTAGGTGGGTGCCACTCAGCAGAAGGTAACCTCTATGCTTGGGTTAGAAAGCGGTCTCACATTAGTTGAGTCTCACTCCGTGTCAAATGTTCTGCTTCTAGTCAAGTATCACTTCTTAATAAGTGGTCTTACTCTGAGACAGTCCCTATGTGTTACACAGAGGGTAGATCCATTGTCTTGGTCAGTCTCTTAGTGACAGTTGATCTTACTGACTACATCAAGTCATGGTGGGAGATTGAGAATGCCAGGTAGAGAGCCATTCTCTTCCAGTGCCACGCAGTGGCAGACATTCACCCTCTAGGTTAGTCTCACAGAGGTAGTCACTCAGTGGGTGTCAGTGGCATTAAGCAAAACTATAAATGACGCTCAGTAGCCAGTTACCTTACTCTCTAGATAAGTCTCCGTGGCAGGTAGTCTAACTTTGTAGGTGATTGTCACTCATGGGCAGGCGGTCTTTCTCTGTCTTTTTCCACGTGGGTGCCACTCAGTCAATGAGTGTCCCTCCGTGGCAAGCAGCCCCATACTCTACATGAGTGTCAGTGATACTCAGCCACACTATAAATGAGTGACCCTCAGTAGCAGGTAGCCTTGCTGTCTTGGTAAGGCTCACTCCGAGGCAAACAGTTCTGCTATGTAGGTGACTTATCACTCAAGGAAATACAACCTTTCTTATTCTTTCTCTGGGTAAATTATGTGAGTGTCACTCAGTGGAAAGCATTCAGCCTTACTTTAGTTGAGTGGCACTCAGTATGAGGTATCGTTACTCTCTGGATGAGTCACACTCAATGGCAAGAAGCCACACTCTGGCAGGTGTTTTGACATCTTTAACTGAAACCATGTAATTTATTTTATTTATATTGGACAGATGGGTTGTGCGAGGAATTATATTTTGCATTAATTATGCAGAATGATACCTCTAATTAGATCTACCTAATGCCATACTGTGTACAGATCACTACACCCAGTATTAATACTATTGTATGGCATATGGAGATAGACACCTCTCTGCAGCTCATACAGAGTTAATGATCACCAGTCCTAATTATACTCTTGTATATTCTTTGTATGTGTATTTTAATTGGGAGTCACACCACATGTATGGATAAATAGCAGTTGCTATTGGTTAAAATAACGGGTTTTTTTATGAATAGTAAAATGGTTTAATGTAGTCCTCTAGCTTCCTGGTTGTTAGTTTCTTGTAATTTTTGTGACCCAGAAACTAAGGAGTATAAACTGAGAATCTGTTAAATATCAACTGTTATGTGAGCTGGTAGTCAGGTGAGTGTCCCTCACTGGCAAACTGGCACAGGCTAGGTGAGTGCCATTGTCAGACTGGCATACCCTAGCTGAGTGTCACTCACTGGCAGTCTAGCATAACTTAGGTGAGTGTCACTGGCATAAGTAGGTGTTATTGGCAGACTGGCACACCTGAGCTGTGTGTGCAGGCTTGTCAATGTGTATATGTATGAGACGGTGTATATTTGTGACTGTGGGTGGCTGTGTATGTGTCATCTTTGTATATACATTTTTGTATGTGTACATATATTTGCCTACCTGTATGTATGTCTCTGTCCGTGTGTGTGTCTTTCTATTGCCTCTGTGTGGCTGTGTATAGTATAGTATCTCCTTGTAAGTGTGTATATACAGTATATGTGTTTATCTCTGACTGTATGTGTCTCTGTATTTTTCTGTGTGACTATGCGTAGGTGTATCTTCTTGTAAGTGTTATATATCTGTTTGTACATATGCCTGACTATTATACTGTGTGTATGTATATGTGTGTGTATATATATATATATATATATATATATATATATACTAGCGTATTGCCCGTCAAAAAATGATGGCAATGAGATGTGTATGTTTGGAAAGTTGTTTAGTTATTAATATACATATGGAATTGTAAGGTAGCTAATGTTGTTTTGTGTGTACTACTGAAATATAGAATTCAAATTAATAAATGAATATACTTTACCTATTTTTATGCATTGTGTTGAAGAGCTGGCAATCTGTGTTGATGTTGCTGCAGCATTAGTGGTGTGGAGGTGCTGTGTAAGCGTGATGAACGTGTGCAGTGTAATAGTGTGCGTGCGCGAGCCGAAACCGTTAGCGTAGTTGTTTACTTCCGCATTATCGTAAAATTGCAGGTAGTGTGTGGTATGCGTCTTAGCGGATCATCCGTTCGTCGTTTAATGGCGGGTAATGTGTGGTATGCGTCTTAGCGGATTATCCGTAAGTGTTATCCGTGGTTAGAGTGCTGTAGCCTCGTTTTCGTTTTGTTCGGCCGCCATTTTTTGTCGCTTCGAGAATTTTTTTGTGTCTAAACTCTTTTATTTTGAGCTAAATGAAGGTGTAACTTGTTTTTTTGAGGTCGTGGATGCTCCCTCTTGCTGTCGGTAAGCTTTTTATGTATGTGCTGTGTGTATTTATTGTGTTTGTATTTTTTTTCATGTTTGCCAGTTGCACCCGTATTTTTTGGCTACGTTTTAACGGCTCGCCTCGCTATGCAAGGCTCGCCTGCAATGAGCGCCTTCGGTGCTCATTGCCAAAGTGCTAGGGTTTAACGGCTCGCTTCGCTAGGAGAGGCTCGCCTGCAATGAGGGTCTTCGGCGCTCATTGCCAAAGTACTACGGTTTAACGGCTCGCCTCGCTGTGCGAGGCTTGCCGGGCAATGAGCGCCTGTGGCGCTCATCTCTAATCCCACTAAAGTACTACGGTTTAACGGCTCGTTGCTAAGCCCGCTAAATCGTACGGACCACGCAAACAGCGTGACGACCATTCGTAGCAGGACAATTATAATATGTGATATATATATATATATATATATATATATATATATATATATATATATATATATATAACTGTATGTGTGACTCTATAAGCCGTGTAAAGGTGTCAGTGAATGATGATTCAGCCTCAATAATACCATAAGGTGAGATAAATATATCTGTTTGCGAGATGCTCCCATGTGTGTCACTATCATTTCTCCTTTTTCCTCCCTATCTTCTCTCTGTTTCTGTCGGCATCCTTTTCCCTCTCTTTGTTTTCTTTTTATCTATACTCTTTATCTCTCCTCTTCCTCTAAAAACACAGAGACTGTGAAGGAACTCTCTGAGGCTGTACTGTTGTTTTTCATAGGAAAGTGAATAGAAACAAGATCATTTTAGTGAAGCTGGTCCTCTTTTTCTATAGATAAAATTCACCAAACTTCACAAGGGACTGCATACAGTTGTGTTGCACTGGTCAGTCCCCACATCCTCTCTCTCAGGCTGTGCACTTTGTTATCTCTTTATCAGTTCTTCCCTCTTGCAGTCTCTTCCCTTCTGATTCAGCCTCCCTCCTGTGTCTCTTTCTTTCTCTCTCGCTCTCTTTCTCTCTCGCTCTCTTTCTCTCTCGCTCTCTTTCTCTCTCGCTCTCTTTCTCTCTCGCTCTCTTTCTCTCTCGCTCTCTTTCTCTCTCGCTCTCTTTCTCTCTCGCTCTCTTTCTCTCTCGCTCTCTTTCTCTCTCGCTCTCTTTCTCTCTTTCTCTTTCTCTCTCTCTTTCTCTCTCTCTTTCTCTCTCTCTTTCTCTCTCTCTTTCTCTCTCTCTTTCTCTCTCTCTTTCTCTCTCTCTTTCTCTCTCTCTTTCTCTTTCTCTCTCGCTCTCTCTCCCTTGAGCCTCCGATCTACCTCTTTCTGTCTCCCATATCTCTCTGACTTCTGTAGCACTCTCTCTATCTCCCTTGTCTTTCTCTCTGTCTCCCATTTCTGTGTTTCCCATACCTCTCATTTCTTTTTCTCTCTCCAGCTTGTACGTCTCTCTCCCTGTATCCTTGCTCACTCTCTATCTCCCATATCTGTTACTCTCTCCCACGTCTTTTTCTGTCCCATTTCTCTCTCTTTCCCTGTCTACCATATCTCTCTTTCTATTTCCCTTATCTCTCCCATTTCTTTCTCTCTGTTTAACAGTTATCTCTCTTGCACCTCTCTATCTGTCTCTGTCTACCATATCTCGCTCTCTATTTTCTTTATCTGTCTCACCATTATCTGTCTCACACCACTCTCTTTCTTTCTCTATCTCCCACATCTTTCTTCCATTTCTCTCTGCCTCACATTTATCACACTTGTTCCTCTCTCTTTCCCTGTCTCCCATATCTCTCTCCCTTTCTCCTATCTCTCCCATTTCTTACTCTCTGCCTTATATGGGTGTCTATCTCTCTCTCTCGCTCTCACATCTCTCTATATATCTCCCTTATCTCTCCCATTTCTTTCTCTCTGCCTCACATTTATCTCTCTTACACCTCTTTCTCTTTCTCTGCATCACATTTATCTCTTTCACACATCTCTCTCTATTTCCGTTATCTCAACCATTTCTTTCTCTGTCTCACATTTATCTCTCTCTCTCTGTCTCTCTCTCTCTCTCTTTCCCAGTCTCCCATATATCTCTCTTTATTTCCTTTATCTCTCCCATTTCTTTCTCTCTACCTCACAGTTTTTCTCTGTCTCCCACGTCTATCTTTCCCTGTCTCCCATATATTTTCCTCTATCCCTTATCTCTCCCATTTCTTTCTCTGTCTCTCATGTATCTCTTTCCCTGTCTCCCATATCTCTCTCTCTATCCCTTATCTCTTCCATTTCTGTCTCCCACCTCTCCCTCTTTCCCTGTCTCCCATATCTCTCTCTCTATCCCTTATCTCTCCCATTTATTTATCTGTCTCCCATCTCTCCCTCTTTCCCTGTCTCCCATATCTCTCTCTCTATCCCTTATCTCTACCATTTCTTTCCCTGTCTTGTCGGGATTAATACGACATATTATTTTCTAAATAATATAGAATAATAAATTTTGAGTACAGAATCAATTTATAGACACATATTCCTTTTTATAAAATAACATTTATTGAAAATAACAAAATCAACTAATCTAATGATAACAATGTAATGTATCAAATCAAATGCAAATAAAACAAAATATAACCAGCCAGATATTAAAAGAAAATTAATCCATCATATTGTAATACTTATTATTTTATGATATCTTCTATACAATCCTAAAGTTTCAATACAAAAGTTTATCTCAATCACATGTACAATAAAACCTGGAATAGCAACCCATAGAACAAAATCAGATAAATCAATTAATAAAAATTCAACAAAATAACGTTTTACACATGTACTAATAATGTCTAATGATATTATAATATAGCTATACGGGAATGTATTAAATATAACACAATTATGGTAAAGTATTTTATAATATAATTGATAAGTTCGCTACGTAAAATTAATTTATCTGTATTGGTCAAAAAGAAAAATGAGATATCTAATTTTGTATTAAAATTTATATCCAGATTTATACATTTCAATGACAAAAGGAAATCTAAATAACTTTTTGATAAGAAATAAACCAAACAGAGAAATTATGGTAATGGTTTTCAATTACATCATAAAATTAAATATTTCAATTTATACAATACCAATTATGACAAGATTCCACTGGTTAATTCCAAAATTGTCTGGCCTTTTCCACAGGATAAATGTTTTTCTCTCTTACTCCCTTTTTCTCTCCCCTTCCCCTTCTGTCTCCTCTTTTTATCCATAATTATACCTCTTGCTTATTTGCCTATCAGAATCCAAAATCAGTTAAAATATCTAATAACCAATAGAATCTCTCCGGATGTCATCACATATTTAAATTTTATAATGAATATATTTTTCTATAGAGACATTTATTCCTTGAACCATAAGATGGCGCTCTCGGACCTTTGAATTTTCATACCTTTATTTAACTAATGACCCCTTTGACCCACAACCTATAAACAAAATGGGGTCATAAGAATGGTTAGATACCCCTAAACAGATGTATTATTCTGTGAAGGAGACTTGGTGTCTATGAACAAATTCTTCACATGTGAAATCTTGGGGAGGATTTCATTATTTCTAAGGAACATAACCTTTATAGACCTTTATCCATTAGTTTAGGAATTCACTCAATTATTTATCTCTATAGAACAAAGAACCATTCAACCATGGATAACTCACTGGTGAGAAACCGTGAAAACATATCTTTTACATAGATATATTCAAATAATGGAATCGCATGCATAGATATATATATATATATATATATATATATATATATATATGTATATATGTAAAGCCTATAAAATATTAATACATTGGATATAAAATAGTGGTTAATAATTGGAATATCATATTATACTATAATATCCATATAAGATAGAACTTTATTCATACAAACGTTCTGACAGTCTCCCACCTCTCCCTCTTTCCCTGTCTCCCACCTCTCCCTCTTTCCCTGTCTCCCACCTCTCCCTCTTTCCTTGTCTCCCACCTCTCCCTCTTTCCTTGTCTCCCACCTCTCCCTCTTTCCCTGTCTCCCATATCTCTCTCTCTCTATCCCTTATCTCTCCCATTTCTTTCCCTGTCTCCCACCTCTCCCTCTTTCCCTGTCTCCCATATCTCTCTCCCATTTCTTTCCCTGTCTCCCACCTCTCCCTCTTTCCCTGTCTCCCATATCTCTCTCTATCCCTTATCTCTCCCATTTCTTTCCCTGTCTCCCACCTCTCCCTCTTTCCCTGTTTCCCATATCTCTCTCTCTATCCCTTATCTCTTCCATTTCTTTCTCTGTCTCCCATCTCTCCCTCTTTCCCTGTCTCCCATATCTCTCTCTCCCTTATCTTTCCCATTTCTTTCTCTGCCTCCCACCTCTCCCTCTTTCCCTGTCTCCCATATCTCTCTCTCTCTCCCTTATCTCTCCAATTTATTTCCCTATCTCCCACCTCTCCCTCTTTCCCTGTCTCCCATGTCTCTCTCTCTATCCTTTATCTCTCCCATTTCTTTCCCTGTCTCCCACCTCTCCCTCTTTCCCTGTCTCCCATGTCTCTCTCTCTATCCCTTATCTCTCCCATTTCTTTCCCTGTCTCCCACCTCTCCCCTTTCCCTGTCTCCCATATCTCTCTCCCATTTCTTTCTCTGCCTCCCACCTCTCCCTCTTTCACTGTCTCCCATATCTCTCTCTCTCTCTCTCTCTCTCTCTCTCTCTCTCTCTCTCTATCCCTTATCTCTCCCATTTCTTTCCCTGTCTCCCACCTCTCCCCTTTCCCTGTTTCCCATTTCTCTCTCCCATTTCTTTCTCTGCCTCCCACCTCTCCCTCTTCCACTGTCTCCCATATCTCTCTCTCTCTATCCCTTATCTCTCCCATTTCTTTCCCTGTCTCCAATATCTCTCTCCCATTTCTTTCTCTGCCTCCCACCTCTCCCTATTTCCCTGTCTCCCATATATCTCTCTCTATCCCTTATCTCTCCCATTTCTTTCCCTGTCTCCCACCTCTCCCCTTTCCCTGTCTCCCATATCTCTCTCCCATTTCTTTCTCTGCCTCCCACCTCTCCCTATTTCCCTGTCTCCCATATATCTCTCTCTATCCCTTATCTCTCCCATTTCTTTCCCTGTCTCCCACCTCTCCCCTTTCCCTGTCTCCCATATCTCTCTCCCATTTCTTTCTCTGCCTCCCACCTCTCCCTATTTCCCTGTCTCCCATATATCTCTCTCTATCCCTTATCTCTCCCATTTCTTTCCCTGTCTCCCACCTCTCCCCTTTCCCTGTCTCCCATATCTCTCTCCCATTTCTTTCTCTGTCTCCCACCTCTCCCTCTTTCCCTGTCTGCCATTTCTCTCTCTGTCCATATATTTTTTCTTGTCTTGCTTCTCTGTCTCTAAATCCCATTTTTTACTTTCTCTGACCCGTGACTGTGTTTATAATAAGAGTTTTTAAGACTTCATGAAATGGTGAAATCTGGTAGGTTTTACTAAACAGCCCTCTCCTGAATGTGATACGTTATCAGACACTGAATGAGTTTCCCAGGGTTTATATGCTCCTTTCTACTCTCTAGACTAGTCTGACTGCAGAGTAATTAGTTTTTTTTATTTTAGCAGGAGAGATACTTGTATCCGACTTAAAAATGTTCTGTTAATTAAATAATGTGTGATAATTGCTAAATACACTGTGCTCACCACAGATTAACTCTTTTTTTTTATATATGAATATTATTCTATTTTATTTTATGAAAGACACAGCACAATTGCATAAAAATTCTAATAAATTAAAAGCTGTATTTTTTTTTAATTATAAAAATGTTAATTTTTTTTTAATTTTAAAACTTTTTTCAAAACTCTATGTATGTTGTTTCTGATTGGACGGATTCACAGCATGCAAAATGTATTTGTTAAACCATTTTCTTACATATACATGGCAGAAATGCAAAGTTTGTACTGTCAATTTAAATACTTGTTGTATAATTTCCACTATTAATCCACAATTAAATTACATACTCTTGAAATAACAATATTGAGAGGGTCTCTTTAGGCTATATACCTTACTCAGCGTATGAATTAGCAAAAAATTTATGCATTTTGAATCAATTATTGTCCTTTGTTGCAGTGATTTCTTCACAGGCGTTATAATTATTAAATAATTTCTGGTTTCAATGTGTTGAGCATGAGAACCAATCTCTAAGACACTTAGACATATTTTCTGTTATAAGTATTGCACGACGAAGATAGGCCATGGTCTACTTAGAGTATGGGTATCTATTTAGTGTGGTTTCTGTGTTCTTGTATCTAAGGCCTCTGTTTCCATGTCTGATTTCTCTTTTTGTATTTGTCTATATTACATAGTAACATAGTAATTGAGGTTGAAAAAAGACTTTCGGTCCATCAAGCTCAACCTTTTAAGATCTGATCTGCAATATGCAGATTAGTTGTCTTCTCTTTCTGTGTCCTGACTGTATGTGATGCCTGTCTCTGTGTTTTAGTGTGTTTGGTTTTGCTTTTTGTATCCGTGTATAAGTCCTCACCTTTTGTGTCTGTGTATGATTCCTGTAATTATTTGTGTCCTCTCATTCTGTGCATGTGTCTTCTCTATGGTAATGTGGCCATCAGTGTCTCCCTTTGTGTGTGTGTCCTCTTTTTCTGTGTGTGTGTCTCTTCCTTTTGTGTCTTTCAGCGTCTTCCTCTATGGTTCTGCATTCCTCTGTGCCATTGGGTTTCCTCTGTGTCTCTGTGTATCTTGTCTTTCTGTGTATGTCCCTTTTCTTTCTGTGTCTTTCCATGTCTTCCTCTGTGTCTTTGTTTCTCTCAGTGTGTGCCTCTGTGTTGTTGTGTCTTCCTCTGTGCTTGTTGTCCTCTTTTTGTGCCTTCTTTCTGTGTCTTTCATATTGTTCCTCAGTGTCACTGTGTCTCTGTGTGTCTTCATCTGCGTCATTGTGTCTTTGGATCTGTCCATTTCTCCTTCTGTGTTATGTCTCTCTATGTCTTCCACCATGTATTTGGATCTGTAAGTGTCTTCACCTTTGTCTTTGTGTCTTCATTTGTGCCATTGTGTATATCTGTGTCTCTCTGTGTCTTTGTGTCATTCAGTGCCTGTCAGTGCCTGTCTCTGGATCTGTCTCTTCCCCTGTGTCTTCCCCTGTCTCTTCCCCTGTCTCTTCCCCTGTGTCTTCCCCTGTGTCTTCCCCTGTGTCTTCCCCTGTGTCTTCCCCTGTGTCTTCCCCTGTGTCTTCCCCTGTGTCTTCCCCTGTGTCTTCCTCTGTGTCTTTCTATGTCTCTTTGTGTCTCTTTAAATCGTCCTCTGTCTTTGTGTCTGTCATTGTCTTCCTATTTAATAATTACCTTTTTTTCAATGTTCTTTAATTGCAGGTTTCCAGAATATACAACAAGATATGTCCCAACTACCTGGTAAATATGTCTCTCTGTTCTCTTCCCCTCCTATTCCATTTCTACTTGTTGCAGTCTCTTTTTCTGCTACTCACTGTCTCTCCTGATCTCTCCATGCATTCAGCACTCTTCATCTATATCTCTAGACATTTGTGTCTATTTATATCTCTCTCGTTTTGCATTTATCTCTACATCTTCCTCTACATCCCTCTTTTCTTTTGTATCTTTATGGATTTATCTGTTATTCATAGTTACACAGTAATTCAGGTTGAAAAAAATACATTTAATCCATCAAGTTCAACCTTTTTAGATCTCCTCTGATCCTTATAATATGTGAGTTAATTGATCCAGAGGAAGGCACTTTATATCACTATCTGCATCACTCTCTCTTTCTAAGCATCTTTCTTTTTATTTTACATCTCTCTCTTTATACATCGTTTTCTCCTTCTTTCTCTGTATCTCTCTCTTTCTCTGAGCATCCCCTCCTCTCACCATTTCTCACTCTCTCTGCATCAATACAATACAATGCATGTCTCTCTTCCTCTCTACATCTCTCTATACACCTCTTTCTTTTTCTATATCTTTCTACATCCCTCTCTCACTAAATATCTCTCTACATCACTCTTTCTCTTTCTGTGCATTTCCCTTTACATCACTCTCATTCTCTCTCTACTTAAATCTCTTTCACTATATATAGTGCTCTCTACATCACTCTCTCTTTTTCTGTGCATCTCTCTCTTTCTACACCAATCTCTCTTTCCATGTAGCTCTCTGCATCTCTATTTCACTTTACATATCTCTACATCCCTCTCTCTTTCTGCAATGTTCTTTATTTCTCTGTGCATCTTTCACTTTACATCTCTCCCTACACCCTCTCTCATTCTTTCTTTGCATCTCCTTTTCTCTTCACTTTTGTTTATCTCTCTCTGCATCTATTTTCCTTTACATCACTTTCTTTCTGTCTACATCTATCCCTCTTTCCGTGTAGCTCTCTATCACTCTATTTTAATTTCTGTCTTTAATACACTTACATATCTTCCTCTCTATACATCCCTTTTCCATGCAAATGTCTGTTATACTCTTTCTTTCTCTGTGCGTCTCTCTTTCACTTTACATCTCTCTCGCTCTCGCTCTGCATCTCTCTCGCTCTCGCTCTGCATCTCTCTCGCTCTGCATCTCTCTCGTTCTGCATCTCTCTCGCTCTGCATCTCTCTCGCTCTGCATCTCTCTCGCTCTCGCTCTGCATCTCTCTCGCTCTCGCTCTGCATCTCTCTCGCTCTCGCTGTGCATCTCTCTTGCTCTCGCTGTCCATCTCTCTCGCTCTCGCTGTCCATCTCTCTCGCTCTCGCTGTCCATCTCTCTCGCTCTCGCTGTCCATCTCTCTCGCTCTCGCTGTCCATCTCTCTCGCTCTCGCTGTCCATCTCTCTCGCTGTCCATCTCTCTCGCTCTCGCTGTCCATCTCTCTCGCTCTCGCTGTCCATCTCTCTCGCTCTCGCTGTCCATCTCTCTCGCTCTCGCTGTCCATCTCTCTCGCTCTCGCTGTCCATCTCTCTCGCTCTCGCTGTCCATCTCTCTCGCTCTCGCTGTCCATCTCTCTCGCTCTCGCTGTCCATCTCGCTCGCTCTCGCTGTCCATCTCTCTCGCTCTCGCTGTCCATCACTCTCGCTCTCGCTGTCCATCACTCTCGCTCTCGCTGTCCATCTCTCTCGCTCTCGCTGTCCATCTCTCTCGCTCTCGCTGTCCATCTCTCTCGCTCTCGCTGTCCATCTCTCTCGCTCTCGCTGTCCATCTCTCTCGCTCTCGCTGTCCATCTCTCTCGCTCTCGCTGTCCATCTCTCTCGCTCTCGCTGTCCATCTCTCTCGCTCTCGCTGTCCATCTCTCTCGCTCTCGCTGTCCATCTCTCTCGCTCTCGCTGTCCATCTCTCTCGCTCTCGCTGTCCATCTCTCTCGCTCTCGCTCTGCATCTCTCTCGCTCTCGCTCTGCATCTCTCTCGCTCTCGCTCTGCATCTCTCTCGCTCTCGCTCTGCATCTCTCTCGCTCTCGCTCTGCATCTCTCTCGCTCTCGCTCTGCATCTCTCTCGCTCTCGCTCTGCATCTCTCTCCCTCTGTCTCTCTCTCTCTCTCTACCTCCTTTTACTTTATATCACTCTCTTTTCCTCTCTCTCACATCACCTCTCACGCTCTCTCTTATCTCTCTCTCCACCTCCTGTTTCTCTCCCTCCATAGAGACTAAAACTTAAGTGCATGTATGAGCGAATGTGACAATGTGTATTTTGCAGCGAGAGCCGCTATAGTAACAAAGTAATCTGCGTCTGTACAAGAGAGGAACATATTATATGTGTGGATATATACGGCATACACACAATACCTGTATATAACCGATATATGCAATGTATTCAATTATGTTCCAGCACAATTTGATTTAATTTGATGTATTTCTAATAAATCAGCACTGTGATCACATTTATTTACAGTTGTAGCTTGTATTTATTGCAGGCTCCATTTATGTTAGCTGATTGAGTCTGCTACTTTCCCAACAAGGTTTGATTGTGTGAAATAATAAGCCTTTCATTAATAGAGCAGATATAAGCTCCCTGTCCATTTAAAGTCTCCTCTCACCTTGGAAAGTTGATAGCAGCATTGTATTAATATTGTTAATATTATTATATATTTATTTATATGACTTTTTTATTTTTTAACTCTAAAAATCGTTTGCAAAGTTTTAAATGTATCTTTTAATA
The DNA here is from genome assembly GCA_027410445.1 of Discoglossus pictus. Classification (NCBI taxonomy): domain Eukaryota; kingdom Metazoa; phylum Chordata; class Amphibia; order Anura; family Alytidae; genus Discoglossus; species Discoglossus pictus. Next base: position 58,400,299 of record CM050175.1, read on the forward strand.
CATGATTCAAATCTAGCAATGTCTAGAACATTTATATGTCTTTGCGGTGGTCTAGCAGGCTTTACTAATCTTAACATATTTTAGATAGGGGCTTGATTTTTCTACCCCATTGCCTGATTGGCTGAATTACCCCAGGACAGGCAGTTTATCTTAAGCAGGTGTAGCTAGTACAAGGTGAGTGGGACCCTCGCATGTGCTGAGGGCCGTTATTTGGGCACTGAGACGAAACCTTAAAGGGACATGGAATCCATAAATACTGTTCTACATCATCAAACACAGCATTGAAAATAATTGATGCTCATTTCACTGTTTTCCATCTACTGCCTCCCTCTCTAAAGTGTGTTTTTTAGTTGTTCAGTTGTGTCTGACTCTCCATGACTCTATGGACCATAGCATGGCCAGGCACATCTTGGTTCTGGTTGTGCCCATCCATAAGGTTTCCCTGGCAAAGATACTGGAGTGGGTTGCCACGATTTGTATGACCTGCCCATCTTGGGTGACCCTACATTGTATAGCTCACAGCTTCATTGAGGCATACAAGTCCCTTCACCACAACAAGGTAGCAATCCAGAGGGAGAAAGTGTGTATAGTGGTTGTCAAACTACCAAAAATCACAAGCGACTTGGGCTCTGATCTCAAAGGGAACAAATATGGAATTGAGCTTGAAATTAATGGTTCTTCAGAACCTGATGTAATGGGCCTATAAGCTCAATGCATATTGCGGTGCAAAGACACCAGCTAAGGGCAAGTTAAACTAACCATTTGAATGCCATAAATGTAAAGAAGTATTTTTTTAGCATCTATAAAGCAGTGAAAAAAAGTTAAAATTAAAATATATTTATACATTTTTTTGATTTTCACTATTCTACATGATGATGGTGTTGGTGACTTCAGTGGCCCTTGAATTGCAAGTTATAAACTGTCATATTTCTATTGGCGGGATAGAAATATATATATATATATGTCATGTTATTTTCAGTCCAGATTAATAGGGCAGTGTTATCTCTTGAAAAGTCACAGGGGTCTTGTTAAAGGGGGGCATTGGGGGAGCTGTGTGGGAGGGATGTGTCGGAGCATAGTGGTTATATTGGTATATCTGCTGTATATAGGACAGGCCTGGAAATAGGACACACAGTACAGTGAGTTTCATGTCAGAGCCGTGCGCTCCGCTCTCTCCGTATAGTATCACCCCCTCCCCATGATAGCAGAAGGTAACGCTCATTATAACTGCACATTTCACATAGCAAGGAAAGCTGTAATGGCAACACACGCAGAAGCGCACACACACATACACACATACACTACCACCACACACTGGGAACACAAAAATGCAACCACATAAAATTCCAGCCCCGTAAGTGCAACGTGAAGCTTGCAACGGCTGCAAGCTTGACGAGTTGCAGATTTACGGTGTTGTTAAATTAAAACAGGCTGCGAGTTATGGGCTTGAGAGGCAAACACGTAAACCATTTGTTGCTCGTTGGATGTGCGGCCGTGATGAATTAGTCTAACTCGTAGTTACGAGTTGGGATGGAAACAGAGATCGTCAGTATTATGTCACTGAACAATAGAGGTGGGATTAGCAAAATCCTACGAGGTTCAGTTACGAGTTACAATCGGACCCACATTCCAGAAATAATGCAATATTGTACAATAGTGTGGGTCCTCTCTAGCATTTGCTGGCTTCTTGGCTCCATTTGCGAGTTACGAGTTTGAGCGCAAGTGAATTTGAGGCAAATTAATAGCTAAATTGGAATGTAGCGGTTACGGGCTTGAAAGAACAAAGGATTTGTGGCCGAAGTTCCGCGTCCCGTAGGCTTTTTCGGCCCTGCTGCATTTTAACCCGCAAGCGTTTGCGGGTTGCTTTAAGAGGCTAATTTAATAGCCTTAAGTCCTACGAGCTATGAATCATAAATTCTTAATAGGGCTGACAATCTGCAATTTGTACATAAGTATGTAAAATGTAAGATAAAAAAGATGTTTATGTACAGATAATGAGGGAGCTGAAGAATGAGCCCCATAATCTAAGAAAGGGGACAGGGCATGATGAAAGGACCACAGGCTTAATTTTAAAAAATGTAGCTTTGTATCAGGGAATTGTTGAAATGCAGTTTCTCAATTAACATTGTGTTTAAAAATAAATGAGAATATTCTAATAATGCAATTACAACGTTTAAATAAAAAGCAGCTGCAATCACTCCTCTACCTAGCATATACATAGCAGTAATATAATATATATGATCACATATATAGTTGTCAGTGTGTGTAATGCTTACAATGTTAGTCACACTTTGTAAGCCTCGCGAAGCGATGCGACTTGTAAACCATGCGGGACTTAGGCTGCAATGAGCGCCAAAGGCACTCATTGCACTGCAAGCCTCACAAAGCGAGGCGAGCAATTGAGGCACGCAGGACTTAGGCGGCGAGCAGTCTCATGCAACTGCGAGGCGAGCAGTTGAGGCACACGACTGCGAGGGTTGCAATTGCGAGCCAAGCGCTTAACTCCAAAAACCCGAAAAACAAACAAAATAATTTAACAAAAATAACACACTCCCACACAACACGGGGAGAGACAGGAAGCCTAGGAGTGAGGTTGCAAGCGAATTTGAGCCATAGTTGGGGTTTTTCCTCAATCCAAAATCGGCTAAGAAAGGAAAAAAATGGCGTCCGAAAAACATAAAAATTCTGAAACTGGATGAAAACGAGGCTGAGCAAAGCCAGGCACGCGGGACTTAGAAAATACACAACGGCAAAGACAGTAACACTTACACAGACGCCAGGCACGCGGGACTTAGAAAATACACAACGGCAAAGACAGTAACACTTACACCAACAACACCAGGCACGCGGTACTTAGAAAATAAAACCAACGGCAGTCAGCGTGCACCACGCCAACATTCAGCAGACACACAGAGGAGAAAGACACAGGGAAGGGACAGGGGGGAGATGGTGGAAAGACACACATGGCATTCCCAAGAACTTGCAAAACTTGCAGGTTAACAAAACCTGCAATGAGCGGCAAAGGTGCTCATTGCGAGGCTCACGATGAGCACTGCGAGCAGGAGAGGCTTGCAATGAGCACCAAAGGCGCTCAGCGTGGGGCTCGCTATGAGCGCCAAAGGTGATCAATGCAAAGCAGGAAAGTTGAAGGACACGAGGGTGGGGGGAGACTTGCAATGAGCATCAAAGGCCCTCTTTGCGAGCCAAGCGATGAGCGCCGAAGGTGCAAAAACCTCACATTGTGTGGCAAACAGCATTGCCAGCCTTACAATTTTAATCACGTCATTTTTGACGGGCAATTTCCTAGTATAATATATTAGAGAGAGGCAGTCAGGGAAGTAGGGGAGAGCCAACCTGACCCAAATAGCTGAACTTAGCCTAACCTTTGAACTTACATTTCATGTTATCGGTATACGTTTTTCAGCAAATTGCTAATTGTGAAATTACATGTTAAAGGTATATGAAATTGAGGTGGGTTATGAATGCATCATATCCCACCTAGCAAAAAATGTTTGCATGAAAAAATGCAAACATTTTTTGCAGAAAAGAAAAAAATGTGCTGGGGGTGATGTAGACACCCCCAGCAACTGAGATTTGCATATTTGCATGAGATATCCAATAATCAGCACATGCGCATGCTGATTGGCTAAAGGAAAGGAAAGTGTAGGAAATCATGCGACTTCCCACAGTAGGGCAGACTACAGGTCCTAACTGAGCATGTCTGCACAATCCCAGGCCAAAAAGAAACATTGTATAAGTTATGCTAATTATCCATTGGAATTTCAGGGGGTGTCAACATTGAGAGAAAACTCTTTGCAAATGCAAGAAATTCAGCAAACTTCAGGCTAACGGTTTAACTGTTTCTTTGGAATTTTTTCATGCACATTTTTTTTTCAGACACTATAAATTCTCTTCTATCAGATGCTTTAATAACCCAGCTCACTTACATATGCCTTTTTAAAGAGTCACAGTAATGATAAAGATTTTATAATCGATATGCTGATCAATATATACAACATTTCAATATATTGTAATAATTATTGCACTGAACCATCAATCCAGTCATTGAAGAGTATTATGTTGACAAGAGTTCCCTGGTGGTCCAGTGGTTAGGATTCTGTGCTTTCACTGCTGCAACGTGAGTTTGATTCCAGTCAGGGAACCAAGAGGTCACACCTCCCTGAAGCCGATCAGGGTTGGGCCTGGTCAGTACTTGGATGGGAGACCACCTAGGAATACCAGGAGCTGTATGCTGTGGCCCACTGGAGAAGGAACTGGCAAACCACTCCAATATCTATGCCTTGAACAACAAATGGTGTGTTTTGATCAATGAGGTCACAGAGAGTTGGACATGACTGAGCGACATAAACATTTTGATGAAATCAGTGCCTGACAATATGACTCTGCCTGCCAATCAAGGACTCTTCTCCCCGTTCACCTTACAGGAGGCAAAGACGAGCAGCTGCAGAATTTGATCTTGGAAAGTAAATGTATTATTCAGTGTTGCTCTTTTTTGTAGGCAATGAATATGAATTTAATCAGTGCACAATTAAAACATATATCTCCTATTGTTATAGTTTTACACTGGTCCTTATTATTTTACTTGGAAGGGGTGAGATTTGTATGTTTTGGAAGATCGAAGAGTGACAAAGCTGGCCAGGGAATCCAAAGAGTAGGGGGCAGTAGAGTTAAAGCCATGTAATTAACAACTAAATCCGCATATTGCAGATCAGAGGAGATCTTAAAAGGTTGAACTTGATGTGCTGAAAGTCTTTTTTCAACCTCAATTACTATGTAACTATGTAAGTGGGAGTATGTAATGATACTTAAGAAGAGGCCTAGGTAGTGGACAAAAAAAAGTGTGTTGGGGGCAGTTTGGAGAGTATGTGGAGTTAAAACAGTGCAGAGACTCTACGGAATAATTTGTATTTTATATAAATGTTCCAAGTAGGTTTACATAATTAATGTTATCCTTCTCTGTGTAATTATAGTTGCATAGTAATTTAGGTTGAAAAAATACTTTAGTCCAAGTTCAACTTTTTTTAGATCTCCTCTGATCTGCAATACGCAGATTAATTGTTAATTGATCCAGAGGAAGGCAAACAGAAGAAAACAGTGAAACTTTGCCAATTGTCTCAACAGGGAAAAAATGTAAAAATGTTTCCTGACCCCAGATATCGGACTCATCCCTGGATCAATACTCCCTCTATATTTATCCAGGATAGCCCTCAATGCCCTTTTTATTTAAAAAGGGATTGGATATATTTTTAAAGGTATCTGTCGAATCCGCTGTCACCACCTCCTCTGGTAGAGAATTCCACAGAATAACTACCCTTACTGTGAAGAACCATTTTCTTTCTTTAAGGTGGAATCTTTTTACTTCTTACCTCAAAGGATGTTCTCTTGTCAGTTGAAAACCTCTTGGCACAAAAAGTTCACTTGACAAAGCCTTGTATTGACCCTGGGTATATTTATATAAAGTAATCATATCCCCTCTTAGACACTTTTTTTCAAGAGAAAATAGAGAAAATAAGTGTAATTTGGTTAGTCTTTCTTCATAACTTAGCCCCTCCATTCCCCTTATTAGTTTTGTTGCCCTTCTCTGTACCTTTTCCAGCTCTAAAATGTCCTTTTTATGAAGTGGTGCCCAAAATTGTACTCCATATTCCAAATGAGGCGTACTAGAGATTTGTATAGTGGGAGAATTATATTTGCTTCCCTTACATATACACAAAGGTATAGAAGCGTGTGTATATGTGTGTGTATCTATCTATCTATCTATCTATCTATATATATATATATATATATATATATATATATATATATATTATAGTACATCATTTATACTTCACTTAGTTCTAAGACCCTACAGATTCCCTCCTTCTGGAACTGTTCCCTGTATTCCTGTTCTCTCTCATGCTGGATTCCATTATTCACATCTGTGACCTAAGACAAAACTCACAGGGGAACAGCTTCACCCTGCCAGTCCTAATGCTGTAAACAGACAGTGACATGCTGTGTGAAGCCCCTGTCTTGTGGGTGTTGCCTTGCATCACAGCTGGCACCCAGCATAAGAGAGTACAGGAATAGAGGGCTAAGAAGCTAAGAAACCGTTCTTCTATGTGCTTCTTAGAAGTAACTCAAGTTTACATTCTATACAGAACATAAAATACATTGATTAACCTAGTTAAAGCATTTATGTAAAACAAAACATTGCATAGATAGTCCTTTTAATAAATTATATTTCTAGGACCGGGGTGTTTAATCTAGTTGTGAGGCCCATGTGGGGACTGACAATGGAGCAGCAGACAATGACTGGTGAGTCAGAAAGAGAAGCAGGCGGAGGCGTCCATGATAGATTGGCGTGAGGACAAGCGGATGAAGCGCAGGCCAATTACAAGTAACTTGCTGTAGCCAAGACGAGAAATGATGAAAGAATGAATAACAGTTTTGATCTTCCGGAGAGATCTGCAGGATATTTTGACTGACTGAATGTTGGAAATGTAGGTAGAGTTAAATATAATCCCCTTACAGCTGGATTTTGATATTGATGTAATTATGAATTTGTTGACAAGGAAAGCGATTTTGGGTGTGGGAGTTGTGGGGGGAACTGCAGGAGTTCAGTTTAGGAGAAGAATATTAGAGAGTGGGAAGACATCTGGGTGAGATAGATAATATCTGAAAAGGAGGATGTTAAAACCCAAAAGTGCAGCTCTTATGAAAGAAAAGATCCAATAAGATCATCTAGTATGCCCATTATGTCTACCGGCTGTCTTACAGGGATATATAACACAATATGTTTTTATGTATTTCAAATATCTTGTTTTAAACAATACTGAAGATGTGTTTCGCATGAAAAAAGATTACGTAAAACCTGTTTAAACATCATTGAATCTGACTGGTACACCAAGCCTACTTAAATCTGAAGATTTAACTGGCAGACAAGTATGACTCATGCTATAATACTGTATATGTATAATATATATGTATAACTGTCATTTAACCATATCATTACTATTAGTGCACCCAGCACCATATTGAACTCACCTGTAAGTTAACTGTAAGTTTTAGAGTGGTCAGGGACAATGGGATTCACAACATTGAAGATAATGAAGGGGGGGGGGGGGTGATAAAGGGGGCAAAAAAAGATTTAGGGGAGAAAACCCTAAAGGTATAGGAGGTGTAGAAGGGGAGGCACTCCAAAATAAAAAAGATCAACTGTAAACCTTATTGGCCTTTTGGGAAAAGTTAGTTACATAGTAATTGGGGATGAAAAAAGACTTTGTCCATCCAGAGGAAGGCAAACAGAAAAAAAACCTCAGTGAAACTTAGTCAATCGTCTCAAAAGGGAAAAAAAAATATTCCTTCCTGGCTATCGGACTCCTCCTTGGATCAATACTCTCTCTCTAATTAACTAGGATAACCTGAGTACCTTTTTTAATTACAACTATATCCACTCCCCTTTTAAAGTTATCTATCGAATCCGCTGTCCCCACCTCCTTTGGTAGGGGATTCCACCGATTAACCACCCTTACTGTGAAGAACCGTTTTCTTTTCTTTAAGGACAGTAACTTGCGTCCTTGAGCTATAGCATCGCATTTGGAGACAAACGGGAGCCCGCAACACACTCGCAGACATTCGACTGTCTGCGATAGAGTTGTGGGCTTCATTGGTACGCCAGTGGATCCTTAAGAGTATTGGAAGAGTAATTAGCAGCAGAGAAAGAAAAGTTAATATGCCACTATATATAAATATATATATATATATATATATATATATATATATATATATATATATATATATCCATAGGAAGACCTCTCTTAGAATACTTTGTCCAGATCTAGGCACCATACCAGCAAAAGGATATTAATAAATTAAAAACAATTGAATATTGGTGAAATTAAATGGTTCATTATGTAAGACAAAGTGGGAAGGAAAACACTTTATGACCTTAAAATGTATAGCTTAGAGGACAGTAGGGAGGGGGTAAATTCAAGGGTAGAATTAGTGACAGTAATAATTTACAGATAGGGTAGTGCATAAGTGGATGAGCCTCTCAGTGGAAGTGCAAGTGCCAAACACAGTTAAATGATGTAAGCATGACGCTATCCTCCAACTTAATTAAGCCGAGCTTGTAGGTAGATTTAATGGACAAAGTAGATAGGACATGCACAGTATATCATGGGCCAATGAGAGTTAGGCCTAGGGCATCATATTTTCAGGGGACAGCAGACTGCCTGAAGTTGCCCATGTGCAATGCCATGGAATATGCATAGGAATTGAACATGAATGAACATAAATCCTAAATACACCCCTGCTGTAATTATAAATGGAGAGAGAAGTTGGGGCATATAAGAACCAGAACAGGCTCATCTGGTCTGTTTATTGTATTTACCTACATTTTGGATTAATAAAGCCTCGGGATAGACATGCTTAAATTCCTTAACTGTACTTGACAATTAAGGAACTTGAGTCTACCACTTCCAATTGAAGACTGTTCCACTTATTTATTTTATTACTCCTATAGAGTAGCCCTCTCTCACATTACCCCTAAATCTTCCACCTTCAAATCATGGCGTCTTGTCATTCCCCTTTTTCTTGAAGACACCTCCATATGAACCTCTGATCACACAGACCCTGAGAGTAGCCTCCGTGTGTCTGGGAGGGTGGTGTCTTTCTAACAGTTCAGCTGAGTCCTTAGAGCAGCCTCCCACTGAAGTGCATGTCTCTGTCAGTGCCACAATCTTGGGGGCAAGGGGGGGGGGGGGGTCACTTAAGAGCTTTATGCAGTCAGCAAATTAAACTTTTATTTCACTTATAAAGACAAAACACTTCACATCAGCCACATGTATTCCGGGCTGTCCTACCAGCATTACAGCACAGCTTACTACACAGAGCCCCCAAGGACCTCGGTAACATCTTTAAGGACTCCGCACACTAATGGCAGTGACATGTTTCTTCAAACATTTTGTTTTCACATGAGAATAACCGTTACAGTGAAAGTGACATGTTTAATCATCAAAGTGTTACCTAATGATGTCAAATAAATAATGCAATTATTTACCGTATATTTATATTTGTTTTTATATGTATATTTGGAAAATACGAGTCCGACTGAACATAATTAGGCAGAAAAAAGGCATAAATTGTCATTTTAAATAAACAAATGTTTTAATGCTGGTTATTGCAGACATCTCATGTATAATGGCGTGATTACATTTCTTCAGGAGCAGGGATTGCTGTTACACGTCTGAGAACAAGTAAAAAAAAGGGGCGGTGCTAAATACCAAAATATCACACCCTTGCCTCCACTGTTTACTAAATAAGCCCTCAGGCACTGAGTTTTTCTAAAATGTTTTTTTTTGTCTTTTTATAGCTCACACAACTGCTAATTCTAGCCTGTTAATAGCATCATTAATGCCCACTAGGATCACAATGTACCAATCCCTACTGGAATCAAAGAGCCCTAATGTCCCTTCTTGACCGAAAATGGCAGTGACATGTTTATTGGGTCAGTCCCTACTTGACCCACTTGACCCAAAATGGCAGTGACATGTTTATTGGGTTAGTCCCTACTTGAACCAAAATGGCAGTGGCATGTTTAATGGATCAGTGCCTACAAAGACCAAAGTGCATTAATGACAATGGGATTTTTATTCCGCATTGCTAGGACCTAGGTGTACTAATGGTAATGATATAATTAATCGGTCAATCCCTTCTTGAGCAAAAATGACGACATGTTTATTGGATCAGTGCCTACTAGGACCAGAGTGCCTTAATGGCATTGCCTTGTTTAATGGGCCAATCCCTTCTAGGACAATAGTAATGACATGTTCAATGGGTCAATACGTACTAGGACCTAGGTGTATTAATATTAATGCCATGTTCAATGGGTCAATACCTACTAGGACCTAGGTGTATTAATAGTAATGACATGCTTAATGTATCAGTTCCTGCTATGGTCAAAGTGCACTAGTGATATATTTAATATAAGGTGAGCCGAGGAGACCGTTATTGTTCCATGCCTTGGGTCATCATGTCTAGTTCAATGTGCGCATTACCTCTGAGGATCACCTTTCAATTCCCGTACAACCTAATTTAAATGATTCAGCTGGATCAAACATTGGCATCTCAACCGAGAGCTTTGCTAAGGTTGAGGTTATAGTACAGGAATGGTTTGAAATTGTTGGTAACAAAAGATATTGTTTTTTCTCAATATTTTGCTGTTGGCACTATTTGCCCTTCTGTCATCATTAATCATTGCTTCATGTTGAATATTTAAGAAGTCAGTATAATTACTATGTTAAATGGACTCTGAAGTCACAAGATTGCTATTGTGCAAGAGTAAACTGCTTTTATTAATTCTACTAGCGGCTTGTCCGTCAAAAATGATGGCAATAAAATTTGGAGCGTGGCAATGCTGTTTGCCACACAATGCGATGTAGATGTTTCCCCCGTCTACTTTATGTTTCTCACAATGAGAGCCCCGCAAAGAGCGGCTTCCCCAAGAGCTCCTTCTACTTTACGGCCCTCGCGATGAGCGCATTTGGCTCTCATCGCTGGGCCTGCAAGCCTCTTCCCCCTCCTCTACTTTACGGGCCTTGCAAAAGGCGCACATTGCGGATCACTGCAAACCCGTAACTTTCGGGTCTCGCAATGAGATCCTTCAGCGCTCATTGCGAGGCCCGCAATGAGTGCCTTTGGCGCTCATTGCACATGCGCAACCGTAACTTTTAACATAGCGTTACTGACAAACTCGCAATTAGGACAACTATTATAGTTGATTTTGGGTGTGTCGAGCTCTGCACCAGTCGAGTCATGGAGGTCAATGGAAAAATAATTTACTCCCTCTAGTGGTAAAGGTGATAAAGCCATTTAGGAGAGAGCTCTTTTTTACTAAAAGCTTTTTTTTTACACTGATTAAAAGAATGTTAAAAAAAAAAAAAAAAAATTCAAATACAAATATCCAAACCCCTTTTAAAAGTTATGTATGGAATCTGCAGTCACAACCTCATTTGGTAGCGAATTCCATAATTTGACTGCACATATTGTGAAGGGGTGTTCCCTGGTGGTCCAGTGGTTAGGGTTTGGTGCTTGCACCACTGCGACCTGAGTTCAGTTCCAGTCAAGGAACCAAGAGGTCACACCACCCTGATGCCAAGCAGGGATGGGCCTGGTCAGTACTTGGATGGGAGACCACCTAGGAATACCAAAATCTGTATGCTGTGGCCTACTGGAGAAAGAACTGGCAACCCACTCCAGTAGAACTGCCATGAATACCAAGTGGATCAGCATGGTGTGTTGCGGTCCGTTAGCTTACGGAGAGTCGGACACGACTTAGTTACACAAACACACTGTGAAGGACTCTTTTTCTTCAAGATATCTGAGTTTTATGGCTTTTTAAGTTTATATCTTAACAAAACGTTACCTCGGATGTATAAGCTTGGGCTGTGTATGTAACGTAGAGCCGCCATGTCTGTATCAGTCCCTCTGTTTATCAAATCCTAAAACTGCTGCCATAATAAATCCTGCAGTATTGGGAAGGTCTTTATGACCTTTAAATTTGCTCAGTTTCAGCCGTGTGAGGGTAATTATTTCCCCCTTTCCAAATTAATAGGTTGAATTCTCTGAATACTGATTTAGTTTCTTTTTTTAGTAAGAAGCCTGGGGAATGATGTAAAATGTAGGATAATTTAAGAAAGCTTATAATCGTTATCAAAGCAGCGCATCTGGATAAAAACAAAGACAAAGTTTGCCTTGTGCGTAATTTGACTTTAACCTTTTTGATAATTGTGGTATGATTCAGGCAATATAGTTGGGTAACATGTCTCGGGATTGTCACTCCTACTGAATGTGCGTAGGACTGTGTCTTATAAGGAAGTTAATGTCACTGGAGTTAGAGAAAAGATCATTAAGATTTAGAACAAAAAAGTTTACATTTTTTAGCTGTAAATTATCTGTAGGTCCAATTAATATGGGGATTTAGGATTCAGTATTGACCAGTGGTGGGCAATTCAGTCCAACAAGGCCCACCAACAGTTTAGGATTTCAGTGAATCTCTCCATGATCCCACTTGGAACAATTAGAATGAGACTGAGTAACTTGGATGTGTTGGAGCAGAGATAACCAGAGCGCAGAGAAATATTGAAATCCTGGACTGTTGATGGCCTTTGTAGGACTGAGTTGCCCACCACTGGTATAGGCAGTAACAAGCAATAAGCATATGAAGGAAATAACAAAAAGTAGAGGATAAAAGGGGCAGTCATAGTGGGTGTCCAATTGCACAAGGGTTGGGGAGGCGGCAGAAGCATTCACATTAAAGGACTGATATAATCACATTCTCTCTGTATGGTCTTCTGAATATCTAAAGTGAATAAAAGGGAAAAAACACAGCTTTAAAGGAACTCTGTAGGCATTTTTTGTTTTTTTTAAATGCCCCCTTACTCTGTTTTTGCTCATTCATGTAAGCTGTGACATAAGGCCATGGGCACTGGGGAGGTACTAAACACTACCTGTGTCTCATGCTGCTCAGACATACAGAATATATGTCTGCTTGTAGCATTAGCATTACACTGCTAGTGGGAGGACCCTCCCCTGTGGGTGTGGCCTTAGGTCACAGCTGTGAAACAGGGAGCCTTACATGACAAGAACACAGACTCTGGAGACTTCATTGAAGCAAGTGATACATTCTACAATTATATTTATTTTTAGTATGTAAAACAGTTTGAACTATTTACATTAATTTTAAAGGACCACTATTTTTAAAATATGTTCTTTTGAACAGCAAAACTTTATGCACAAACGGTGATAAAAAGGTCCTTTGACATCTTGAGTGAGGGTATTGAATATTTTCCAATTTTTTTCTTTCACAGAATTTCATTGTTTGTAATATACACATGTACTGAGTATATCCCCTCTTTATACCTGTCTTACCTAGTTTCTGGAACATGTAGCAGCACACAGCTGTGTATGTGCAAATGGATTTACTGGAGTCCATGGAGTCATGGTGCCCTCTGCTGGTGGTACAGTGCATTGCACCTCAGGAGTTTAGTTTCCTGTCTGTAGAGAGAAAGCATTTCAGATTTTGCTAATACTCAATGCTCAAAGGATGTTTTTCTGCCTCATCCTAGAAGGCACAGGCCTAGAGCAGCACATTTTTTTTGGGGGGGGGGGGGGGCAACAACGTATGTGAAGATGCACTGCAGTCCATATATATCCATATATATATTCTGACATACTAACTGTATATATAAAAAATCCATCCGTTGCTATGCCTAAAACTGTAAAAATCAGTAAGCATATGCTTAAAAGGAGCCATGTTTAAAATGGTTTGGATTGACAGTGATGGTGCATTATGTGGCCTCATTTGCATGTCACGCCCACTTTTCCCAGACTGCAGTGCATACACTGTATTTCTGAGAAATTTGAGCAGGAAATCGGTTTTCATCAACTTATTTTTAGACATTCAAATGGACTCACTAATGTACTATTTCTTATTTGTACTACTATATATATATATATATATATATATATATATATATATATATATATATATATATATATATAGTGACCATATGGACCGTAGCACCCAGGCACACCTGTCTGTGTTTCTGGTTGTGCTTATCCATATGGTTTCTTGGAGTGAATTGCCAGTTCCTTTTCCAGTTAACTATAACCACAACCGCAGGAATTGCAGTAAACATTTGCTCATGGATTGAGAGCTGGCTAAAAGTCAGGAAGCAAAGGGTTGTTGTAAATGGAACATACTCCAATTGGACTAATGTGGTAAGTGGGGTTCCTCAGGGTTCAGTATTAGGTCCTCTCCATTTTAACATATTTATTAATGACTTAGAGGTAGGATTGGAGTGTGGTGTCTCCATTTTCGCTGATGACACGAAGTTGTGCAAGGTAATTAAATCAGATAATGATGTACTTTCCCTCCAAAGGGATTTACATAAAATTGAGGAATGGGCATCTAAATGGCAGATGAGATTTAATACGAATAAATGTAAAGTTATGTATCTGGGAAGGAAAAACAGCCATGCAATTTATAATCTTAATGGAGAAAACATAGGGGTATCAGATGTTGAAAGGGATTTGTGAGTGCTTGTGGACAACCACCTAGGTAACAGTGCTCAAAGCCAAGCAGCAGCTGCAAAGGCAAATAAAATATTAGCATGTATTAAGAAGGGTATAGAAGCCAGGGAAGAAGATATAATTCTGCCACTATACAAATCTCTAGTACGCCCTCATTTGGAATATGGAGTACAATTTTGGGCACCACTTCATGAAAAGAACATTTTAGAGCTGGAAAAGGTACAGAGAAGAACAACAAAACTAATAAGGGGAATGGAGGGGCTAAGTTATGATGAAAGACTAACCAAATTAAACTTATTTTCTCTAGAAAAAAGGCGTCTAAGAGGAGATATGATTACCTTATATAAATACATCCAGGGTCAGTATAAAGATTTGTCAATAGAGCTTTTTGTGCCAAGAGGTTTTCAACTGACAAGAGGACATCCCTTGAGGTTAGAAGTAAAAAGATTTCACCTTAAAGAAATAAAAGGTTTCTTCACAGTAAGGGTGGTTAATCTGTGGAATTCTCTACCAGAGGAGATGGTGACAGCGGATTTGATAGATCATTTTAAAAGGGGACTGGATTTATTTCTAACTAAAAAGGGAATTCAGGGTTATCAGGGATAATTAGAGAGACAGTATTGATCCAGGGAGAAATCCGATTGCCAGTATCTGGGGTCAGGAAGGAATTCTTTTTTTTTTTTTTTTTCTTTGCGACGATTGGCTAAGTCTCACTTGTTTTTTTTTTCTGTTTGCCTTCCTCTGGATTAATTAATAATAAAAAATAAATGTAAATAAAAAATTTAATAATTGATTAATAATTAACAACTAATTAATTCATATTTAATCCGCATATTGCAGATCAGAGGAGATCTTAAAAGGTTGAACTTGATGGACTAAAAGTCTTTTTTTCAACCTTAATTACTATGTAACTATGTAACAAATTGCCTGACCAATCCGCTATAACGTGCCCATCTTGGGTGACCCTACATTATACAGCTCACAACTTCATTGAAGTACACCAAGGCAAAGTAGGGATCCAGAAAGGTGTATAAATATGAGAAAACTTACACTGAAATAAGCTGTTTCCCCAAACATCATTAGGCCTGGAATCTTATTTGAACTGTGACATTGTATACCGATAATTTCATTACACTTTTCCACCACTGTGTAACTGTAGGTAACTTTGCTCCACACACTTTCACAATTTGACAAAAGAGGAGAGGAGCTATAGACTGCAACACAACCAGCCATTTCAATGCAAGTTTTCTAACGATGATCATTTATTTTGATTTGAATAAACAGAAAAATTGTTATCTTTCTCATCATCCCCTCTTTCTTTCTCCATCACTCCCCTCCATTGCCTTCTCTGTGTCACTGTGTATCTCAAGTTTTCTCCATCTCCTTCTGGTATTTTATGGTGCATACTCAAGCAGGTGTATTGGTGGGCATCTGCACATGGCATACATGACTTATTAATCTTATTTTCTCCTCTCTCTTTAGATCTCTACAATATTTCTATACCCAGCTGGACAATGAGGATGGAGAATGACACTTGGGACAATGGGACAAGTGTGGACAACCTGACCAGCTCAAATATTGCTCCAGGCCAGTACCAGACAGTGGAGATGGTCTTTATAGCCACTGTAACTGGTTCCCTCAGCCTGGTTACTGTAGTGGGCAACATCTTGGTAATGCTCTCAATTAAAGTCAACCGGCAATTGCAAACAGTGAACAATTATTTCCTGTTTAGCTTGGCTTGTGCTGATCTCATAATTGGGGTTTTCTCCATGAATCTGTATTCTCTCTACATCATTAAGGGCTACTGGCCACTTGGCCCCATTGTGTGTGATCTGTGGCTAGCCTTGGACTATGTGGTCAGCAATGCCTCTGTGATGAACCTTCTAATTATCAGTTTTGATCGTTACTTCTGCGTTACTAAACCACTGACTTACCCTGCAAGAAGAACCACCAAGATGGCTGGGTTAATGATCGCAGCTGCTTGGCTCCTCTCCTTTGCACTCTGGGCTCCAGCCATCTTGTTCTGGCAATTCATTGTTGGAGAAAGGACAGTGAAAGATGGTGAATGCTACATCCAGTTTCTCACTAACCCAGCAGTCACTTTTGGCACAGCCATTGCTGCTTTCTACCTTCCTGTAGTCATCATGACAATCCTATACATTCACATCTCATTGGCCAGCAGGAGTAGAGTTCGCAGACATTGTCCAGACATCCGACCTGAGAAGAAAACCAAGCCCGTAAGTTCTATGAAGAGTCCCCTAATTAAGCAGATCAAGAACGTCCCAAAACCAGAGATAGGGGAGGAAAAAGAGGAAAGGGAGAATGGAGTGAGAAATGGAAAGATTGAGAAGTCTTTGACCAACCTCCAGTCGGTGGAAGAAAAAGAAACCTCCAATGACTCTAGTAGTGCCAGCATGACCCACAATGCTCGGGAGAAACAGCCATTGGGTGATCCATCTTCCGGTGTGGTCTTGGCTCCAACCCAGGCCATGCAGCCAGTGCACCCAAGAGTCAATGCTGCATCCAAATGGTCTAAAATTAAGATAGTCACCAAGCAGACTGGCAATGAGTGTGTGACTGCTATAGAGATAGTGCCTGAATGTGCTATCCCTTTACCACAAGACTCCAACACCCGCCCTACCAATGTGGCGAGAAAGTTTGCCAGCATTGCCCGCAACCAGGTGAGAAAAAAGAGACAGATGGCAGCCAGGGAGAGAAAAGTGACAAGGACCATCTTTGCAATCTTGCTTGCTTTCATCATCACATGGACTCCTTACAATGTCATGGTCTTGATCAACACATTTTGCCAAACCTGCATCCCTGATACTGTTTGGTATATTGGGTACTGGCTCTGCTATGTCAACAGCACTGTAAATCCAGCCTGCTATGCCCTCTGCAATGCCACCTTCAAAAAGACTTTCAAACACCTTCTTATGTGCCAGTATAAGAACATTGGCATGGCCAGGTAGGCTTCCAATTGACTTTTCCTGGGCTTCTTGTGGTTATATGTGGTGTGTGGTTATATCAGTGGGTAGGGATTCTCCTTGCGCCACGGACCCCACTGACGAACTCACTGGACTTGATTGCAGGGCTGGCACAGGGTGTAAAGCACTTTGCACTAAAAATTGATCCAAGATGGATGAACATTGATCGATTTTAAATCCATCAAAGATCAATGCACACTACTTGGAAAATAAATGGCACTGAACTTTATGGGCGAATCCAGTCCTAGGGTGTACAGTAGAACCATAATAAGCAGAGCCTTGGGTTGGTCACAAAGAAAGCACAAGAGCCAGAGAGGAGGCACAGAAAGAAATATCTCTAACTCCCTACAACCACAGTAAGACATCCACATAATACTCAGTTATGGCAGAGCAAATTTTCTGCAGAACATTACCTTCTTACCTTGACTTACCAGCTGCATCTTTACAGCATATAACTCAACTGGAAGTGTCCCTGGGCATTTGTCTACTGGTAGAATATTTGCTGGGTTGCGGAACATTTCTCCATTAACTACTTCCATGCTGCAGCCTTTGAGGAGCAGTTTTCCTCCTGGAATATCACTGGAGGAACATAACATCATCCCTTCTTTACCCATCGGTCCTAAGGCTTATTATTATATTAACCACTTCCCATCTGCAGTAATGACTGAGCACTTAGCACAGGTCTCCAGCAGTATATATCAGTTCTGTGGCACCTTGAAGTTCTGGAGAACATTGGCTGTTTTTTATGGTGCCAGTTCTTATCTACTTTGCAGTTGCTGTGATATCTCTTATTGAACATACATATCAGTCGTACATTGCAGCCTAGAAATAGACTCTTAAGGCTGTGATGTTGGCCCAATAACAGAGATCACAGATTACCCTGTAATAGGGTAAAATGAATTTGTCAATAAGTTTTATATAGTGCGTCATCTGACTCATCCTGTTATTATGTCTGCTTTGCATGATCCCAGCACCAGCTTATGTTAACTCACTGACTGTCTGAGGGTCTTTCAGTACAAAGTGAAGCCCCTTTTGCAGTGAAGGAGTTATTTCAGCTCTCAGTGATCCAAGAACATTTTTTTATTGGTCTTCTTGATTATTTGAAATCTTTTTCCCCGTATCCAACGCTGGTATTGGATGATTTTCATGTATTATGCCGACCGCGTCCGTATCGCTGACAATAAGTGATACAGTTGTAGAGCGTGGCTGTCCAACAGAGCTTACAGTCTAACACCAGGTCCGATGCACAGTGATAGAATCTGAATAGTCGACTGGACCCAACAACATTGGTGGCAAGAACTGGTTAACTACATTTTCATTTCCAGAATTATTCCTCAGAATGTAAACCAAAGTACTTTCTGTTGCTATGTAGGCACTATTGAGGAAGGGTGTCCAAATACAGTTCTCAAGGCCGCAAGTAGGTCCTGCATTTTAAGTAATCTGCTTGCTTGACCAGTGTTGTCATACAGTAAGGTTCATTTGTATATTTCATTATCCTTTATTTATAGTGCGCCAACATATTCCATAACTGATTACCAATAAAACCAGTATTTGTTGAAAAAGATGTCACTGTAGCTTGTGTGGGAACTTTAGCTTTTCCAGCTATAGCAAATAATCATCTATTAAATGTCAATATGGGAGTGGATCTGCCAAGGTTTTCCTAAAAATTTCCTACAGACCAGTGTGATTGCCAGCAGTGCCACTCTAAGAAAAGACACTATCATGACACTCTAGTTGACATATCGGCTTCTATCCTCTGGACATCTAATAAGGAGGTAGAGAGTAGAAGATCTAGCTGAGGCTAAGGTTCAGATGTAAATTGTAAAAGCTATTTTTAAAGGTATATATAAGTTTCTGGGTTTCAAATATTTGGTAAGAAACAGGCAGTGATTATCAGAAAAATATGTGTTATATAGAAAAGTTCAGTGTACTTACAAAGTTATAGGCAGGAATGTGAAATCCAGCTTTACACATCCACAGGAAGGTTACATAACCAAGTATGCATAGGAAGCCAGCTAAGTACTGAGTATGACCTTTCTGGTAGATACCACAGGAAGTAACTGCTGCTTAATGGAATCACATGGTTAGGTGGGGTCTGAGCTCCCAGTTGAATCAGACCACAAGGATAGAGAGAGAGAGAGAGAAACTACATATCCCGCGCTGCTTTGCAACACAGGAACCCCAAAATATGATACAAATGTATCAACTAACCTCTGCTTTCTCCTGATTGGCCAAAACAAATTATGAATTTTATGCTAATTTTAGCAGGGATTTTCAGGGGTGTCAACTAACAAAAGCCTCAGCTTGCAAACTGAAAATATTTTGCAAACATCAGGATGCATTCCTAATCCAGGACCCTTAGATATGCCTTTAAATATTAAAATACAGATTCTGTTGCTAACCAATTAATAAACAAATGAATCCCTATTGTATGAGCACTACCATGATCCTTTAACCAGAGTCAGACATATTGATTAAGTCACGTGAGCTCAAGAAGTGAGATCCATAAAGGGAATTCTGTCTCGCATCATAATATTTAAATTTACTTTACACAGGTAAACCAGGTAAAAGCCCGCTTTGAGGTAACATCTTTAATCCATATTAGCAGTTTTGCTTTGCTGCACTGCCGTGAAACGGCACATTTCCCACAATGCTGTGCGTGAATTGTTTCCAAAGCTGCATGTCTATATATACTTGTAATGAACAAAAAGAATCCCATCAGAAGAAACCCACTACCAATACACACAAGGTTTAGGTTTCCCTGACTTTAGCTGCCTCAGAAAGCAAATAATCAGAATCCAAAATAGTAGATTGCTCTGCCGCAGAATTGCTCATGACTGAAGGAAGATATATCTAATTCAGACCAGTAAACATAATAATAGCTCAAGACTTGTATCAGTAAAATATAACTTTTATTCTTCCAATTTAAGACAAGTTAAACTCACAAGTAAAAATTGGTAAATAAAGGAACAAGTGGGCCAAACAGGGATTTGTCAGAATTGCTCATTTTTTTTTTACAATAAAAAGAATAATACATCCTCTAATTTTCAAATAAAAGAAAATTATTTTAAATGTATGACTAGGTGGATAAAAGCTCCATAATCTGAACTGCTACATATTGTAAAGCACTACTTTGACATAAATTTAAATTATCTTATTTTGAAAAAAAATAGGCAACATGTTTTTAGCAAGTAAAAAAACAATAATACAGCCTCTAAGTTTTTAATTTTTTAAATAATTATGCTGCAGAGGAATCTTCCATTTCAGTTTCCAGTGGCCTACCTCCTGAGGTGGGCGGAGACCTTGAATGCAGACAGGAAGTTCTATTTGTACAATAGGAATGCTGCAGTGCTCTCATTGGCGCTAATGCAAACTTGTGCAGACACAACCTGTTGGGGCAGAACTTGCATGAAGCAGGCTTAGTAAATAAAATGGAAGCCTGCGCTAATGTATAATTAAAGGTAAAACAGAAATAAATAATTTTTTTACCTTCCAAAGACATTTTGCCCACTATCTAGTTCAGTTAATCAAAATACCATATAGTAAAAACTGACCACAGTATTCATTTAACTTCCACTCATTTAACTTCGCTGGACACGCAAGAAGATTAGAAAAAGTTTGTCATAAATGAATTTTCCTTGAAAATATTACAATTTACCGCCTGGCTGTAAGCACTTTTTTTTCTGCCAAAAAATGTAAAAGAGTTTGTTTTTTAAAATTTACAAAAAGAATATTTTTTGCATGAAAGAATCTGTGCATATCATATTAACGTTTCTCGCATGGTTGTGCTGTCCAAATTCATTAACGTGGGAGGCCCGATTTTACCAGCCAGTGAGATTTAAATGGACTAATGTGCAGGTGGGCAGGATTTATAATAATTATTTAAAATTATTGATGTAAATATATAAATGAATATATAAATTATTTAATATATTTTGTATGAAATAACTAAATGTTTTGGAAATTTATATATGATATCCCAACTGTTTAATTTTAATGATATTAGGTTAGTGAGGAGATTCTCCCTGGCAGTCAGTGGGCCACAGAAATCATCTGATGGACCACGTATAACCAGTGGGCCACCAGTTGGACAGCACTGTCCTACAGCACAGCTCCACTCACCTTTAAAGGGACATGGAAGTTTATGGATTTTACTAGGTATGTAATAGATCTGTGTATTTATTTACTTGTATGTACTTTGTTTTGTTAAGAAGCAATCAAAAGTTATGTTTGTACTTCATAAAATAATGCAAACGGTCCCTGCATGGGTCTGCCCCCTGAAGCGTATGCAGACACAGGCTCTGTAGGGCTGGATGTGCAGTGTAATGTCCTAGCCTATCAGGGACTATATCGCTGGAAATATGCTGCTGAAATTTAATAAATGTACTTTGAAAACTCTCATTAAAAACGTCACGGTTTATGATATATACATATTTACACACTTATCCGATATCACATCTTTGACTATACGGATTGCCTTTGACAAAGCTATATCACTAGCGAAACGGTTGTTAGGTTTTAATCTTGGAAAGGGTTCCCTGCTATAATAATGAAACTATGGGTCACTTATGAGATTCCCCAAGTGGGCACAGGAATAGAGGAGTTTAATTTTATTTTTCCTTTGGTTACTGCCTATAAGAGGATCCAATATATTTTCAAAATGTAGGGGGGTACTCTACCAAGAAAGGTACATTGCATAGTGTCTATTTGATTTTATTGTACTTCATGGATTTAGATATATGTAGTCTACTTTACATATTTTAATTTATATAGGAACAGGGATTTGTAGATACATCAGTGTTGCTACTCTCTCTATATTGTGGGCTTCTCTTTTTCCTTCTATCTATGGTAGATGAGTTTTGGGGCTGCTGTTAGAGAGCCTTCCAGGTAGGAGGACCCAACGAGATCACAGGCCTGGTCTACTACTAATCCATTTGGATAAGATGTGATAGTGTACATATGTGTGTATCAAACTGTGGAGGTTTTTAATAATGCGGAGCAATTTGAGTAATAAAGAAGACAAAGTGGAGTTTTAAAAGTTCATTTATTAAAATTTGCAGTCACTTAAGTAAGGTTTTAGGCGTCAAGTTTGATTTTGACTAACATGCTGCTGAGACGTGGTCCCTGATAGGCTAGGATACTACACTGCACATCTAGTTTTACAGAGTCTGTGTCTGCATACGCTGCAGTGGACAGACACATACACAGAATATTTGTATGATTTTAGGCAGAAAGGACAGAGCTTTTGCTTCTTTATAAAATAAAGTATGTAAAAGTGAATACGTTTCACAGGGATATTATATACCAGGACTCTTTCAAATCCCTTTAATGCTTGCATGGGATTGCTTAATTTTTTTCAGACACTCAGAACCTCCGGTATAGCCAAGCAGCTTTCTCCAGTCAGTTATCTTACCTACATATCTTATTGCTGACTCCTCCTAAAACAATGTAGCAAGATAAAAAAACAACAAAGGAGACAAAGCCCTATAAGCCGAAAAGAGTCACCCTTCAACTCGAAAAAGACATGTTGCAGGATCTTAACACTGCAGAGGTTACAAATAGGCAAAATGTAATACTAGATATAATAAATATTTTATCATGTGCCCCCAAAAAAAATTCTTACAGTTAAGCTACGTTGACTTTAATTCTGTATATTATTCTTTGTGATCCATTTGGGCTTCTACTGAATTTGTCAGGAATATAATTACCAATATTAGCTAAGTATTCCTGTTTTTGACATCTAAAGCCATATGAAAGTGAAAAGATGCAGCATGGGTGCAGACTTCAGAAAGCAATTATGCTTTTCAACCTAGTTAATCCCTGCAAAAGTTTGTTCTGGTCTCTTCTCCCTCCCCTGTGTCTCTTCTCCCTCCCCTGTGTCTCTTCTCCCTCCCCTGTGTCTCTTCTCCCTCCCTTG
Organism: Discoglossus pictus; assembly: GCA_027410445.1. Taxonomy (NCBI): domain Eukaryota; kingdom Metazoa; phylum Chordata; class Amphibia; order Anura; family Alytidae; genus Discoglossus; species Discoglossus pictus. The sequence continues at coordinate 58,423,297 of CM050175.1, forward strand.
TGTCTCTTTACCCCCTGTATCTCCCCCCCCCCCCCCCCCCCCCCCGTTATGTGCGGCTTCTCTCCCCCTCTTCTCCTCTTTCCCCTCTGAGAGCCTCGCAATGAACGCCTTTGGCGCCCATTGCGGGAGTCGCCATGCCCTGCACAACTCACAACTTTGCGAGCGTTACTCACAGTACAACAACTATATTAGTGTATATCATTTTAAATTATACCATCTTTTGTCTGCTGTGGCCCTATAACTACTGTACAGCCAGACAGCAACACCCAGCCAGTACAGAGTGTTCAGTGGATGGGGCAGAAAGTGCTACACACGCTGTCGAGATCTTCTCTTCGCCAAAGGTTGTGTTTACTCTACAATGGAACCAAAACCCATTAAATACATAATTGAAATGGATGTTCAGATGTATAATTATTGTGTGCTTTTTACAAGTGTGCTATCACTATATATATATATATATATATATATATATATATATATATATATATATAAATAAATATCACACTGGAATGTCACATTACAGCTTGCACACTGGTATCACCTTCAAGTAAACTGATATTAGACAGCTTTCAGTTAACCAGAACTCAAGCACTGAGGAAAAAAATGTAATAACATACTTTAAATAAAAATGAAAACATTTAGGCCTCAACAAATGCCAGGAGCCAGGTTGTCATGCCACAAAGTGCTTACAGGCACCTAGATGGCATTCACTGTATGTCTCTACAATTCAGGCATGAGTGACAAAACCCCAGAGCTTTTTAATCTCTAATAATATTATAACACCTTGAGAATGTGTCAATAAGGACTTGATTACATGTCTCCCACAGAAAGTCCCATAAGGCTGCCTTAGTCCTAATTATGTTTAACAAGCAAGTTTGCAGAGATATTATTTGACTCCCACAAAATAACTCATAAAAGTGTTGGACTTGTACCCGGGGGGGGTATGGCGCAAAGTTCTCTATCTCTAATTAGTACTCGCAGGCTGCTATACGTATTCTCATAGGAGACTCTGAAACTGTGTACTAGCAACTCCACCCATATCTGTCCATGAATATATGTCTAAACCCAGTCCCAATGCAAAGAAGGGGTTAAATAAAAATAAAAATGAACGTAGGGGCTTATGACCCCTCTGTCTACATCTTACTACCATCTCATCCTTACAATAAGCCCAGGGCGGGCATAGTTGCCCCTTTACTGCGTCCCTTGTGCTTTGGAGATTATGAACCCCTCTTTAACACCCTTATGTATCCTCACCACCCTAATTAAAAAATAAGTCCCCTATATGGGTCCGAATGGAACCCCATAGTAAGTGTTTGTTACGGGCAGTGTGTCCTTTCAAACATTTACACACCCAACTTAAATCACAATAAAATAAAATAATTAAAACCCAAGAGACTTGCATTAAAAAAAGGGTGGATAAAAGAGACTTTTTAAGGAATGAGACACTGGCTGGGAGTCAGTGTGTGAGGCATAATATATCTGTGAATAAGGGTGAATTCCAATCAGTGCCAAAATGCGGTATAACCCAAGCCCAGTCACACATTGTATATGCATCAGTTCATAGTCGTTCAGTCGAGTCTGACTCTCCATGACCCTATGGACCTGCACACCAGGCACATTTTGTGTTTGGTGATGTCTATCCATATGGTTTTCATGTCAGAAACTGCAGTGGCTTGACAGTTCCTTCTCCAGTGGCCAGTGATTTGTCTAACCTTACATGGTATAGCTCACAGCTTCACTGAGGTACACAAGCCCCTTCACCACAACAAGATAGGGGTATGCATTGGTACTTATGCAAAAAAAATAAACTAAAAATGTCAGATGCACAACTACGGTAAGATACAAATGATTATTGCAGATATAGGTACAATTATCAACATCGGCAAACACATACATATGCACACGTGAGCATTCTTGCATACAGACAGATAGACACAAGCCTACACGCATATGATCACAGATGCACATATAGACATTCTAACACAGATGCACACAAGCATTCACTTATAGCATATGAACAAACAGAATCATCACACACACACAGTAATTAAGGTTGAAAAAAAGACTTTTAGCCAATCAAGTTCAATCTTTTAAGATCTCCCCTGATCTGCAATATGCAGATTAATTGTTAATTGAGCATGCACAGACACCACACAAAATGCAGAGATTTATTTGCACAAACAGGTTCCCTGGTGGTCCAGTGGTTAGGATTCGGGGCTTTCACCAATGCGACCTGGGTTCGATTCCAGTAAGGGAACCAAGAGATTACACCACCCCAAAGCCAAGCAGGGTTGGGCCTAGTCAGTACTTGGATGGGAAACCACCTAGGAATACCAGGAGCTGTATGCTGTGGCCCACTGGAGAAGGAACTTGCAACACACTTAAGTTTATCTGCCATGAATACCAAGTGGAGCAGCATGGTGTGTCACAGTCCATGAGCTCACAGAGAGTCGGACACAACTGAATAACACAAACAAATATTTACAAACACACATAAGGAGGCAAAGACAAATATACACAAGAGTGCAAACAGACATACACACATGCATCACAGCTGTCCTTATTTTGTACAGCCTCTCTTTTAAGGGAAAATCCCACAACCCCCAAATATAACTTTTAAAGGAATAAATGCCTTATTTTAGTCAGACCATTTCCCACTTTCTCTGCTCATTTTCTCCAAGGGACAGTCTAGGGGAATGTCTGTTCGGCAGTATAAATTGATAACAAGCAGTGTTCAAATAGCTAAGAAAATAGCAGAAAGATAGGCATTTACATTCCTCCAGGAGCAGGGCTTGCAGCTATAATGCAAGCTGCCTGCAACTCAGCATGTGCGGGAGAATGGGGTAGTTGCTAACTACATTGGCGTACACTACTGCGCATATGCGCAGTTTTTTTCCTAAACAGTGGTCATTTAAAGAAGCACTGTACAATGAATATATTTGTCTTAATCAGACCCAAAGTTTTCAGATACCTAGGATCTAGTCTATTTTATAGTTGCATCCTATCAGAAAACTGGGGTGTACAGCACCACCTGGTAGGGCAAAAATATTACTGCAGGCAAATAACTATTCCATCCTCCGACGGGGCGCAACTCGAACGGCACTGAGTCGACTGTGAGGCCATTACTATGTTCAGCGCGGGGACTCTGCCTACCAGGGCGCCTTTCATAGCTCAAGGCCTCTTCTGTCGGCACACTTTATGAGCCAGGTCGGAGGATGGAATAGTTCTTTGACTGCAGTACATTTTTTACACCACCTATTCTTCTGACAGGATGCGTCCCCGAAATAGACTAGGACTGATATCTATGTGATCATATAATAGAAAATGTTTTTAAAAAAACAAAAAAACATTAATTCCTCTGCTGGACCCTGAAGGCATTTACTAAGCTTTGGTGAGGTTGTGTGCGATTGAGAGGGGTGGTACATTACTAGAGACCATTGCTTGCATCTATTGATGATAACAGCATGCTTCTGGGAATATGAGGGTGAAGCGGTGTATTTTCAATTTCAATCAGATGCAATTATCTAAGAAAGCCTTCTGACTTCTATGTTCCCTCCTCCCACATCCCTCTCCCCACTAATAGATAAAAAAAACACACCATGATCCAGCTATCAGGATATGATGCAAAAAAGACAAATTCCTCTTGCAAGTCTTCAAAAAGTCCGGTTTCCCCAAATAACATGTTTATGTCTCCATGATTTACACAGCTGCTAGTGTTGGTTTGCTATACACTTCACAAACAAGTGCCTTGTTGCTTAAACTACAGTAGTCCTTTAAATCCAGACACTGGATAGCTGCTGCTGGTGTGTGTTTTTTTTGGGGGTCATTTGGAATATATGGAGGCAGGTGAACACAAATACACAAACAATAATGCACAGATAAAAAGGTATCATGTTCAGAAAAGTTCACACCATAACTACAAATTCACACTGTACATTTATTAAAAAACAGCAAAACAAAAAGGAATCTTCCTAAAATATATAGAAATAAGAAGCCACACAAGTAGGGAGCGGGTGGGAATGGGGCAGTGGTTTGAAAAAGAGGATTTAGGGATCCTTTAAGGTTGTGGGGAGGGGTGTTTTTTTAGATTCCTTTTTCTTTTCTTTTTTTTTCCTAAAAAAACATTAGTGATTAAAAAATATAAGTCTCAAAGATTGGGAGCAGATAAAGGCAAGAGAAATGGGACAGAGAGAATGCATGTGATGGTGCCACTCTGGGGGTCTTATCCTTGAGCTGGCACACGCACTCGCAGCTTTACTCCTTCCCTCGACCCTTCTTGGCTGAAAAAAAATAAATATATTTTTTAAATTAAGGATAAGTATTTAATAAAATCCATTTTTTATTAAACATTGTCGTTTTATGACATTTTAGTGGTCCTTTAAGCATTCTTTATATATTAGTAAATAGATGAGACACCCCATGTCTGTGTATATATATTTGCATTAGGACATACATGAGGCATAATATGTGTATAAGGATATACATGAGACACCCTATATATGTACATTAGGAAATACATGAGGTATCCTATATCTGTCTATAGGGTTGTACATGAGGCTTCCTATATCTATGGATAGAGTCATACATGAGATATCATATTCTATGTATTATGCCATACATGAGGCATCCTATATCTATGTAAAGGGTCATATATGAGGTATCCTATTCTATGTATAATGCCATACATGAGGCTTCCTATATCTATGTAAAGGGTCATATATGAGGTATCCTATTCTATGTATAATGCCATACATGAGGCTTCCTATATCTATGTAAAGGGTCATTATGAGGTATCCTATTCTATGTATAATGCCATACATTAGGCATCCTATATCTATGTAAAGGGTCATATATGAGGTATCCTATTCTATGTATAATGCCATACATGAGGCATCCTTTATCTATGTAAAGGGTCATATATGAGGTATCCTATTCTATGTATAATGCCATACATGAGGCTTCCTATATCTATGTAAAGGGTCATATATGAGGTATTCTATTCTATGTATAATGCCATACATTAGGCGTCCTATATCTATGTAAAGGGTCATTATGAGGTATCCTATTCTATGTATAATGCCATACATTAGGCATCCTATATCTATGTAAAGGGTCATATATGAGGTATCCTATTCTATGTATAATGCCATACATGAGGCTTCCTATATCTATGTAAAGGGTCATATATGAGGTATCCTATTCTATGTATAATGCCATACATTAGGCATCCTATGTCTATGTAAATGGTCATATACGAGTTATCTGTTCATAAGGTCTCTATGTATAGTGTTTGCATGCCCCCACTCACATTTGGATTTAGACTTGGTTTTTAGGGTGCAGGGCTTGGTGGCCTCCACTGTTTGCTGGCACTCTGCATTGTACATTGCTTTCTTCAGTGTCCCAGAGCGAACCTTCATACCAGTGGTAGAGTCACAGTCTCCCCAATTCTCAAACTTGTACTTGCAGTCAGCTGAAACAAAGCAAGAAATGAGGGTGAGGTTATACTGCAGATTGGAGTGGCAGAGAAGAAGAAAGTGACCCCAGGATATGATTCAGCAGAATGGAGAGGGAGGTTAGAGACTGCACCGAAGCGAATGAGACAGCAGAATAGAAGATCCAGGGTCTATGTAAGGATTTGTCGGGTGAATTTTTCTTGACAAGAAGTTAACATTTGAAAAGAGGTCGCCCCAGGGGGTTAGAGGAAAAATTATTTTGCCTTAAATAAAGAAAATAGTTTTTGAGGGTAGTCACTAGTCAGATTGTGAAACTCATTATAAAAGTTGTGACAGCAGATTTAATAGATAACTTTTAAAATGTGTTGGACATATTTGTATAATAAAGAGGGCATACAATGGTATGTTGGCATTCCTCTGGATCAATTCACGTTGACAGATAAAAAATATATTTTCATGGAGGTAAACTGCTGCAGAATGGAGTGCAAGGAGGTTAGAGATTGCACACTAATGTACAAGACAGGAGAATGGAGTGCATGGAGGTTAGAGATTCCACACTAATGTGCAAGACAGGAGAATGGAGTGCATGGAGGTTAGAGATTGCACACTAATGTACAAGACAGGAGAATGGAGTGACGGAGGTTAGAGATTGCACACTAATGTACAAGACAGGAGAATGGAGTGACGGAGGTTAGAGATTGCACACTAATGTACAAGACAGGAGAATGGAGTGCAAGGAGGTTAGAGATTGCACACTAATGTACAAGACAGGAGAATGGAGTGACGGAGGTTAGAGATTGCACACTAATGTACAAGACAGGAGAATGGAGTCCATCGAGGATAGAGATTGCACACTAATGTACAAGACAGGAGAATGGAGTGACGGAGGTTAGAGATTGCACACTAATGTACAAGACAGGAGAATGGAGTGCAAGGAGGTTAGAGATTGCACACTAATGTACAAGACAGGAGAATGGAGTGCAAGGAGGTTAGAGATTGCACACTAATGTACAAGACAGGAGAATGGAGTGCATGGAGGTTAGAGATTGCACACTAATGTACAAGACAGGAGAATGGAGTGACGGAGGTTAGAGTTTGTACACTAATGTACAAGACAGGAGAATGGAGTCCATGGAGGTTAGAGTTTGCACACTAATGTACAAGACAGGAGAATGGAGTGACGGAGGTTAGAGATTGCACACTAATGTACAAGACAGGAGAATGGAGTGCATGGAGGTTAGAGATTCCACACTAATGTGCAAGACAGGAGAATGGAGTGCATGGAGGTTAGAGATTGCACACTAATGTACAAGACAGGAGAATGGAGTGACGGAGGTTAGAGATTGCACACTAATGTACAAGACAGGAGAATGGAGTGACGGAGGTTAGAGATTGCACACTAATGTACAAGACAGGAGAATGGAGTGCAAGGAGGTTAGAGATTGCACACTAATGTACAAGACAGGAGAATGGAGTGACGGAGGTTAGAGATTGCACACTAATGTACAAGACAGGAGAATGGAGTCCATCGAGGATAGAGATTGCACACTAATGTACAAGACAGGAGAATGGAGTGACGGAGGTTAGAGATTGCACACTAATGTACAAGACAGGAGAATGGAGTGCAAGGAGGTTAGAGATTGCACACTAATGTACAAGACAGGAGAATGGAGTGCAAGGAGGTTAGAGATTGCACACTAATGTACAAGACAGGAGAATGGAGTGCATGGAGGTTAGAGATTGCACACTAATGTACAAGACAGGAGAATGGAGTGACGGAGGTTAGAGTTTGTACACTAATGTACAAGACAGGAGAATGGAGTCCATGGAGGTTAGAGTTTGCACACTAATGTACAAGACAGGAGAATGGAGTGACGGAGGTTAGAGATTGCACACTAATGTACAAGACAGGAGAATGGAGTGACGGAGGTTAGAGATTGCACACTAATGTACAAGACAGGAGAATGGAGTGACGGAGGTTAGAGATTGCACACTAATGTACAAGACAGGAGAATGGAGTGACGGAGGTTAGAGATTGCACACTAATGTACAAGACAGGAGAATGGAGTGACAGAGGATAGAGATTGCACACTAATGTACAAGACAGGAGAATGGAGTGCATGGAGGTTAGAGATTGCGCACTAATGTACAAGACAGGAGAATGGAGTGCATGGAGGTTAGAGATTGCACACTAATGTACAAGACAGGAGAATGGAGTGACGGAGGTTAGAGATTGCACACTAATGTATAAGACATGAGAATGGAGTGACGGAGGTTAGAGATTGCACACTAATGTACAAGACAGGAGAATGGAGTGACGGAGGTTAGAGATTGCACACTAATGTACAAGACAGGAGAATGTAGTGACGGAGGTTAGAGATTGCACACTAATGTACAAGACAGGAGAATGGAGTGACGGAGGTTAGAGATTGCACACTAATGTACAAGACAGGAGAATGGAGTGACGGAGGTTAGAGATTGCACACTTATGTACAAGACAAGAGAATGGAGTGACGGAGGTTAGAGATTGTACACTAATGTACAAGACAAGAGAATGGAGTGACGGAGGTTAGAGATTGCACACTAATGTACAAGACAGGAGAATGGAGTGCATGGAGGTTAGAGATTGCACACTAATGTACAAGACAGGAGAATGGAGTGACGGAGGTTAGAGATTGCACACTAATGTACAAGACAGGAGAATGGAGTGCATGGAGGTTAGAGATTGCACACTAATGTACAAGACAGGAGAATGGAGTGACGGAGGTTAGAGATTGCACACTAATGTACAAGACAGGAGAATGGAGTGCATGGAGGTTAGAGATTGCACACTAATGTGCAAGACAGGAGAATGGAGTGCATGGAGGTTAGAGATTGCACACTAATGTACAAGACAGGAGAATGGAGTCCATGGAGGTTAGAGATTGCACACTAATGTACAAGACAGGAGAATGGAGTGACGGAGGTTAGAGATTGCACACTAATGTACAAGACAGGAGAATGGAGTGCATGGAGGTTAGAGATTGCACACTAATGTACAAGACAGGAGAATGGAGTGCATGGAGGTTAGAGATTGCACACTAATGTACAAGACAGGAGAATGGAGTGCATGGAGGTTAGAGATTGCACACTAATGTACAAGACAGGAGAATGGAGTGACGGAGGTTAGAGATTGCACACTAATGTACAAGACAGGAGAATGGAGTCCATGGAGGTTAGAGATTGCACACTAATGTACAAGACATGAGAATGGAGTGACGGAGGTTAGAGATTGCACACTAATGTACAAGACAGGAGAATGGAGTCCATGGAGGTTAGAGATTGCACACTAATGTACAAGACAGGAGAATGGAGTGACGGAGGTTAGAGATTGCACACTAATGTACAAGACAGGAGAATGGAGTGACGGAGGTTAGAGATTGCACACTAATGTACAAGACAGGAGAATGGAGTGACGGAGGTTAGAGATTGCACACTAATGTACAAGACAGGAGAATGGAGTGACGGAGGTTAGAGATTGCACGCCAATATAGAAGACAGGAGAATGGAGTGCATGGAGTTAGTGATTGCACACAAATGTACAAGACAGGAGAATGGAGTGATGGAGGTTAGAGATTGCACACTAATGTACAAGACAGGAGAATGGAGTGCATGGAGGCTAGAGATTGCACACTAATGTGAAAGACAGGAGAATGGAGGGCATGGAGGTTAGAGATTGCACACTAATGTACAAGACAGGAGAATGGCGTGACGGAGGTTAGAGATTGCACACTAATGTACAAGACAGGAGAATGGAGTGCATGGAGGTTAGAGATTGCACACTAATGTACAAGACAGGAGAATGATGTGACGGAGGTTAGAGATTGCACGCCAATATAGAAGACAGGAGAATGGAGTGCATGGAGTTAGTGATTGCACACAAATGTACAAGACAGGAGAATGGAGTGATGGAGGTTAGAGATTGCACACTAATGTACAAGACAGGAGAATGGAGTGCATGGAGTTAGTGATTGCACACTAATGTACAAGACAGGAGAATGGAGTGACGGAGGTTAGAGATTGCGCACTAATGTACAAGACAGGAGAATGGAGTGCATGGAGGTTAGAGATTGCACACTAATGTACAAGACAGGAGAATGGAGTCCATGGAGGTTAGAGATTGCACACTAATGTACAAGACAGGAGAATGGAGTGCATGGAGGTTAGAGATTGCACACTAATGTACAAGACAGGAGAATGGAGTCCATGGAGGTTAGAGATTGCACACTAATGTACAAGACAGGAGAATGGAGTGCATGGAGGTTAGAGATTGCACACTAATGTACAAGACAGGAGAATGGAGTGACGGAGGTTAGAGATTGCACACTAATGTACAAGACAGGAGAATGGAGTGCATGGAGGTTAGAGATTGCACACTAATGTACAAGACATGAGAATGGAGTGACGGAGGTTAGAGATTGCACACTAATGTACAAGACAGGAGAATGGAGTCCATGGAGGTTAGAGATTGCACACTAATGTACAAGACAGGAGAATGGAGTGCATGGAGGTTAGAGATTGCACACTAATGTACAAGACAGGAGAATGGAGTGACGGAGGTTAGAGATTGCACACTAATGTACAAGACAGGAGAATGGAGTGACGGAGGTTAGAGATTGCACACTAATGTACAAGACAGGAGAATGGAGTGACGGAGGTTAGAGATTGCACACTAATGTACAAGACAGGAGAATGGAGTGACGGAGGTTAGAGATTGCATGCCAATATACGAAACAGCAAAGTGGAGTGCATGGAGGTTAGAGATTAAACACCAATATAAAAGACATGAGAATGGAGTGCATGGTGGTTCGAAACTGCATCCCAGTATACAAGGAAGAGGAACTGAGGAAGCTATAGCCTATACCTTATTATATTTGGATATAAAACAGAATGGAAATATACAGAATGAAAGGGTAGGATAGAGATGGCACCCCAGCGAGAGACAGAAGTCTATGTGTAGTGATATATATACCTGCATGTCACTAATGCTTATATAAGAGACAGATACGTTAGTGTGGGTATGACCAATAATATACAACATTATATGAGACAGAAAAATGTAGTTAATAGACTGCACCCCAATTTCAGACAGAATGGAGAAGGAAGGATGTTCTAAACTTCACGCCAATATGTGAAACACAATGGAGATGGAGGGAGCTTTAACACTCTGCACATCCGTTACCTCCAAAAGCTTTCTTCCAGTTGCAGGGGATCTTGCACTTGATCTCACGAGTCTCCTCCTTGCACACTCCTTCCCTGGTTCCCACACCACAGTCTTTGCTTTTGGGAACACAGGAGCTCCATTTCCACTCTGTGCAGTCTGATCCTCCCTTCTTGCCTTTTTCTGTGGGTAAAATAGGAATAGAAAATTATATCCAGAAGCTAGGGTGGCAACGGGGGAGAGGGGAAAAGAAAGAGAAGAGACATCAGAGGGGAAGAGAGAGTGCAGAGAAATAGACAGGGGACCAGAGGAAGCAGAGGCGGAGAGAAAGAGAGCAGAGAGAAAGTAGAGAAAGCAAAAGGAGAGAGACAAAGAGATCAGAGGAGAGAGTCAAAACACAAGAGGGAGAGAAAGGGCAGGAAGAGAGAGTGGAGTAAGGAGTGAAAGAGCAGAGGACAGAGAAAATACAGAGAAAGACCAGAATGTAAAAAGTGCAGAGAAGAGAGAGAGAGAGAGAGAGAGAGAGAGAGAGAGAGAGAGAGAGAGAGAGAGAGAGAGAGAGAGAGAGAGAGAGAAAGAGGGCAGAGGAGGAAAAGAAAGCAGATAAAGGAGAGGAAGAGAAGAGGAGAAAGAGGAGACAAAGAAGAGAGTGCAGGACGAGAAAGTGGGGAGGAAGAAGGGAAAGAGTAGAGAAAGAAGAGAGTGCAGAGGGGAGCGAGAGAGAGAGAGGAAGAGGGCAGAAGAGGAAAAGAAAGCAGATGAAGGAGAGGAAGAGAAGAGGAGAAAGAGGAGACAAAGAAAAGAGTGCAGGAGGAGAAAGTAGAGAGGAAGAAGAGAAAGAGGAGACAAAGAAGAGAGTGCAGAGGGGAGAGAGAGAGAGAGAGGAAGAGGGCAGAGGAGAAAGAAAGCAGATGAAGGGGGAAAGAGCAGAGGAAGAGCGAGTGCAGAGGAAGAAGAGAGTGCAGAGGAAGAAGAGAGTGCAGAAGAAGAGGATATGAGGGAGAATAAAATCACAGAGGACAGAGTAGGGAGGGAGAGAAAACAGCGCAACCTAGAGGCGAGCAGTGAGAGGAGGACAAAAGAGAGAGAAGGAATGAGAGGTAATAAAACCAAGATATCAATCACCTTTCTTATTTTTTGCAGCTTGTGAGGTCACAGTCAGAATGGCAACCAACACAATGACACAAACAACTCTCAGCTCCATCCTGAGGGAAAAACAGAGAGGGATCCAGAGAATAAATAAATGCAAATGTATAAAGGGGCTGTGAATCAATACAACGTAAAACAGACTCCCACCAACAACTTACAAGAAGCTTAAGCCCCCATGAAACAACTCCCCCTCGTGTTGCAGACAGACTAATCCAAGATGGAACAACTAGAGTCATCTAAATATAAGATTTTCTCTGTCGTTAAAGCTGCAAATGTTGTTAGTAAAAACTTCACAGCTGTGAGACCTGGCACCCTACATGAGAGAGAACGGAGAGGATATTGAGGTGAGGATCCCATACTCTGAAGGCTTTTTAGATTTAACCAAAGTTTATTTTATAAATTAATTGAGAAATGTAAAATTTATTGTCATCTAGTTAAACATTTATATAAACACAAGTGTATTTTTTTTTTGCATAAAGAGTCCATTTAAGTAAACATAAATTACCAAATCCCAGGTTCCATAGGCCGCTGTCTAGAATGTTTTACATATGGCGGAAATTATTTGTGCTAGTGATTTAACCCCTCGGGAGAGCTCATTACGTGCCAGAAAAGCAACAAATGTCTTTAAAGCTCAACGCATAAAAATTTGTATAAATTGTGTTATTAAAAAGATTAGTTAAATGTCATCCTGACAAATAATTAACCCTGCTTAACGCCCTTAAAGGACAACTGTAGTTTGTTAAAAATGGTGAATCTTCATGAAATATAGATTAAACTAACATTAGCAGATATACAAGCCTTGACCATAAAATATACTTAAAAAAAAAAATCTGGATCTTTTCTGTTTTCTGACTGCCAGCCACTAGGTGGCACTGCTGGGATTTTAGTGAATTTCTTGAGAGTGTAAAGCTTATAATTTGCCACTACCCTATCCATAAACCTTAACCCCTATCCCTCAAACCTAAATCTAACCCTAATCCCGGAAATTGACTAAAATCTTTGCCGTGCCACCTAGTTCCACTGGCAGTCAGAAAAAAGAAAAGGTCTGAAAATCTTAAATTTAGAAGCTTCTGCAAGTGTCATGGACTCTTCCATCTTGAACTCCCAGTCTGCCAGTAGCCTGAGCAGTGGGTTTTTGTCTACTTGGAGTTACCCTGCTATTTAGATTTATTGTAAAGTGGCTATTTACAGTGGCGGTGTTGCAATAGAGCTGAATAGAAATTTTAATCTGAATTCATGGGTACCCATAAGGTGTATAATGTTGCTAGGAGCAAAGACAAAATATCTGCTGCCATTAAGCAGCAACATTGAATATATTTATATTTACATAAATTATATCTATGGGCAGGTCATAGCAGAGAGGCCAGACTGGAGAAGCAACCCACTCCAGTATCTTTGCCAAGAAAATCATATGAATTACGCACAACGAGAAGTTCTTAAGTATTGCTGACTGGGACCTTTCCTGTTTCATACCCGCCAGTAGTGGCATGCAACGGCCAGTAGGTGGAACTGTGATGGCTTGGCGAGATTTTGTTCAATTTCTTAGGGTTGGGATTAGGGATAGATTTAGGGGTTAGGATTAGGGATTTGGGTTAGAGTTAGGGATTAGGATTAGATTTAGGGGTTACAGTAAGGAAAAGTGATTAGAGTTAAGAGTTAAGGGTTAGGATAAAGGTTCTATTTAGGATAAGGGTTCGATTTAGGGGTTAGGAATAAATTTAAGGTTTAGGGTAGTGGCAGATTTTACATAGTACATAGTAGTAACACTCACCCTAAAAACAAATTGAACAGTCTCTGCCAGCAACCAACGTGCTGGCGGGCACGCATTAGGAAAGACCTGTTGACTGTGAACATGTGCAAATGCTGTGTGCATGTGTAGCACCCCCGTGTATCTCCACCACTAGCTATTTGCTTTAGCTATAAATTGTTTATTTTACTATATCATCAAGGTGTCTGACCTAACTCCCAGCATGCACTGCCAGCACATGCTCAGTGGGAGATTGGCATCATGGCCCTGGCCATTAGTCCAGCAAGCACTAAGTGACTGACTAATTCATTTATTGGCATTAACAGACGAGTGACCTCCGCTGGGCACAGAGGGGCATAATATACTTCCAGCATTTATTTACAGATCAGACATTTTCGGTTGTGGAAATAGAAAATATTTGGTCCACCCATAGTTCTTGTGTTTTTTCATAAGGTTTATGTTATAAGGTCACTGCTCCAATGTTGCAAATGTTAAACAGAACAATTAACACATGATATTAATTTATTAAGAAAAATACATTTTAAACACCAGAATCAGCTTCTGGTAAATAAACCAGAACAAAATGTTTATTAGTACAGACATTTGAATCTAAATTGATGCAAATGTATCTATAATTTCAAAGTTGTTTAAGATTAATTAAAACTTTACCTTAATTAGTGTATTATTTAAATTCATAATGTGTTTTGCTGACCCCCCCCCCCCCCCCTTCTCGGTCGCTACCATGTCATGGTGAAGGGGCTTGTGTACCTCAATGAAGCTGTGAGCTATACTATGTAGGGTCCCCAAGATGGGCAGGTCATAGCAGAGAGTCCACTGGAGTAGGAACTGGCAACCACTCCAGTATCTTTGCCTAGAAAACCATATGGATAAGCACAACCAGAAACACAGACCCATGTGCCTAGCGTGCTGCGTCCATATGGTCACTAATAGTCGGACAAGACTGAAGGAGTGAACAACAACAACAAGTCCTTAAAAGATCCTCATAGTGCTTTAAACCTTTTTGTCATGGTAAAATCACTGTAGGAAAGGAATTAATTGGTAATAGTGGTAAAGACAATGAGAAGTATTTAGGAGTCAAACTGGGTATTTGCCCTTTTGGATCGCTACCATGTTGTGGTGAAGGGGCTTGTGTACTTCAATGAAGCTGTGAGCTATACTACGTAGGATCACCCAAGATGGGCAGGTCATGGCAGAGAGGTCAAAGGAGGTCCACTAGAGAAGGATCTGGCAGCCCATATGGATAAGTATGGTGGGTGACCTAATGATTGTTCCTGGTTTGCTGCAGTCCATGGGGTCATGGAGAGTCAGACACAACTGAATGATTGTGTCCCCAGGTCTCCTGCTGCTCATCACTGGTCTATTCAAATAAAGAAGTTTAATATACTTATGTTATAAACAATATTTCTTGTATTATCTTTGTACTTCCCTTGTGTTTTTTGGAACTTCTTGTATACTCTGTAGGGGGGGGGGGGGGGGGGGGGGGAGTTAAAGGGACACTCTTATTCCCTTAAAGGAATGTACATTTTTTACCATGTATTTAAGGGCATGTTTTAAACATTACAAAAGTAGTTTTTTTGCATGAAAAACAAATCTTAATGAAAACCTTTTTTTTTAAAAACTTCACTGAAACCAACAGGAAATGTGTCCCTGCAGATCTCATTGGTAGCTCATTGGCTGACAGGGGCAAGCTTCACCTGCCTCAGATGTATTAACATATTGCAATCAGTTTATTCTCCTCAGAGATCTTCATTTATTATTACTTATTATTTATAAAGTGCCAACACTTTCCATAGATTTGACAGTTACCTAGTAACTGAAGTTGAATGAGAGTGAGTTTAAGAGCAAGAGGAAGCAAACAAAAAAAAACCATGTGAAACTTTGCCAGTCGTCTCATCGGGGGAAAAACAGATAAAATTGCTTCTTGACCCCAGATACTTGGCGATTGGATTCCTCCCTGAATTAATACTATCCTCAATGCCATTTTTATTTAAAAGTATAACCAATCTCTGTTTAAAGTTATCTATTGAATCCGCTGTCACCACCTCCTTTGGTAGATAATTCCACAGATTAACCACTCTTACTGTGAAGAACTCTTTTCTTTCTTTAAGGTGGAATCTTTTTACTTCTAACCTCAAGGGATGTCCTCTTGTCAGTTGGAAACCTTGTGGCAAAAAAAGTTCATCTGACAAATCTTTATACTGACCCTAGATGTATTTATATAAGGTAATCATATCTCCTCTTAGACGCCCGTTTTCTAGGGAAAATAAGTTTAATTTGGTTAGTCTTTCTTCATAATTTAGCCCCTCCATTCCTCTTATTGGTTTTGATGTTCTTCTCTGTACCTTTTCCAGCTCTAAAATGTCATTTTTATGAAGTTGTGCCCAAAATTGTACTCCATATTCCAAATGAGGGCGTACTAGGGATTTGTATAGTGGCAGAATTATATTTGCTCCCCTGGCTTCTATACCCTTCCTAATACATGCTAATATTTTATTTGCCTTTGCAGCTGCTGCTTGGCATTGAGCACTAGTACTCCCAAATCCATTTCAATATCTGATAGCCCTAGATTTGCTCCATTAAGATTATACATTGCATGGCTATTTTTCTTTCCCAGATGCATAACTTTACATTTATTCGTATTAAATCTCATCTGCCATTTAGATGCCCATTCCTCTAATTTATGCAAATCCCTTTCGAGGGAAAGTACATCATTATCTGATTTAATTACCATGCACAATTTAGAGTCATGAGGCAAAAATGTAGACAATACTTTCCAGTCCCCAAGTCATTAATAAATATGTTGAAAAGGAGAGGACCTAATACTGAGCCCTGAGGAACCCCACTTACCACATTAGTCCAATCTGAGTATGTTCCATTTACAACTACCCTTTGCTTCCTGTCTTTTAGCCAGCTCTCAATCCACGAGCAGATATTTACTGCAATTCCTGTATCCCTTAGTTTGCACAATAGTCTCCCATGTGGTACTGTATCAAAAGCCTTTGCAAAATCCAGAAAAGACAATATCCACTGAGTGTGGATGAGTTATGGATATAGTTCCTATCAATATTATTGTTGCATAACTAATGAGACATTATAAATAGTATTGCGTGTCTTTCATCTCAGCCCGCAGCCAGTCCAACCATAGAGATGTGGGTAGAAACAGAACAATATGAGCAGAACTTTAGGTTAATAATGTAAATCAGCCTTCAATTATTGTGCAAATACATTATTTGACGGAACACATTTTGCCTAGGTGATAAAGAAAATAACATCTGGACCCCCTGGCATGTGGAAGGAGGGTCCCCTGTGTACCCTGCCCTGGGCACATTCCATCCACAGGACCCAGCATGATGCTGCCCCCAAGCAGGGAGAGGGTGGAATTCCCATCTGGGGCCCTGACCTGGATTTAGAGGGTCATCTGTCTGTAAACTCTTGTTCTGTACAGCGATTAAGGGTCATGAGAATGTATCATCTGTTCTGCTAATCCAGTGGTTTTAGCCCATTAGACCATATTAAAATACATGAACACCATTCTAATAACATGCCAGTGTAACATTAGCACATACTTCTCATAGCTTACTAATAACACAACCAACACTCTCATTACACAATAGGTTGCACACAATGGTCTCACAACAGTATAATAATGGTATACAATGCAAAATGATATTAACAAGCAGAACCTTCTACTAGCACATATAGCTTACTAGTTGTACCCCAAGCTTTGTAGTGGCACACAGAGCTTACTAGTTGTACCACAAGCTTTGTAGTAGCACACAGAGCTTACTAGTTGTACCCCAAGCTTTGTAGTAACACACAGAGAGCTTACTAGCTGTACCCCAAAGTTTGTAGTAACACACAGAGAGCTTACTAGTTGTAACCCAAGCTTTGTCATAGTACACAGAGCTTACTAGTTGTACCCCAAGCTTTGTAGTGGCACATAGAGCTTACTAGTAGTACCCCAAGCTTTGTAGTGGCACACAGAGCTTACTAGTAGTACCCCAAGCTTTGTAGTGGCACACAGAGCTTACTAGTTGTACCCCAAGCTTTGTAGTGGCACACAGAGCTTACTAGTTGTACCCCAAGCTTTGTAGTAGCACATAGAGCTTACTAGTTGTACCCCAAACTTTGTAGTAACACACAGAGCTTACTAGTTGTACCCCAAGCTTTGTAGTAACACACAGAGAGCTTACTAGCTGTACCCCAAACTTTGTAGTAGCACACAGAACTTACTAGTTGCATCACAAGCTTTATAGTAACACACAGAGAGCTTACTAGTTGTACCCCAAGCTTTGTAGTGGCACACAGAGCTTACTAGTAGTACCCCAAGCTTTGTAGTAGCACATAGAGCTTACTAGTTGTACCCTAAGCTTTGTAGTAAAGAGCTTACTAGTTGTACCCCAAGCTTTGTAGTAACACACAGAGAGCTTACTACTTGTACCCCAAACTTTATAGTAACACACAGAGAGCTTACTAGTTGTACCCCAAGCTTTGTAGTAACACAAAGAGCTTACTAGCTGTACCCCAAACTTTGTAGTAGCACACAGAGCTTACTAGTTGTACCCCAAGCTTTGTAGTAGCACACAGAGCTTACTAGTTGTACCCCAAGCTTTGTAGTAACACAAAGAGCTTACTAGCTGTACCCCAAACTTTGTAGTAGCACACAGAGCTTACTAGTTGTACCCCAAGCTTTGTAGTAGCACACAGAGCTTACTAGTTGTATCCCAAACTTTGTAGTAGCACACAGAGCTTACTAGTTGTACCCCAAGCTTTGTAGTAACACACAAAGCTTACTAGCTATACTCCAAAGTTTTTAGTGGCACACAGAGCTTATTAGTTGCATCCCAAGCTTTATAGTAACACACATAGAGCTTGCTAGTTGTATCCCAAGCTTTGTATTAGCACACAGAGCGTACAAAGGGCATCCCAAGCTTTGTATTAGCACAGAGAGCTTACTAGTTGTATCCCAAGCTTTGTTTATAGGCAGAACCCCCCCCCCCCCCGAGCTTTAAGGCATTTGAAAATCAAATTAGCGTACATTAAAAGTAAATAGTACATAGATATATTAGGACTTTTTTCCTGTTTTCTAACTGCCAGCACTAGGCGGCACAGCCAATATTTCTTCAGTTTCCTGGGGTTAGGGTTAGATTTAGGGGTCAGGGTTAGGAGTTAGGGTTATATTCATTGTTAAGGGTTAGATTTAGGGGTCTGGGTTGGATTTAGGGTTAGATTCAGAGGTAGGGTTAGGGCTAGATTTAGGGGTTAGGGTTAGATTCAGGTTTAGGGGTGAGGGTTTAGATTTAGCTTTACACCAACATGTACATTTTGGCCATGCCACCTAGTGGCCGCTGGCAGCCATTGCTGGCGGGCAGAAAACACGAAAAATCTATTCATTATACTCTTATACTTATACTTATACTCTCCACTTACTAATACAGAGCATAACAAATTATGTGACATTTAGGATCCATGCAATTGTTTTAAAGTCTTAGTTAAAGGTGTACATGCATAGTATTCATTTGTAACATGAATTTATTGCTATTTATACCACTGTGAGCATCAACAAACACAGCTTTAGGGTAACAGTCAGAGCAAAAACAAGCAGAATATTCTATTAACAGCCAGAGAAATAACAAAAAGCTGCTGAGACCCAACAAACAGAGCACTATAGTAACAACCAGAAAAATGGCAAGGAGCTAAAAAACATGCAGAGAACAGCAACAGCTAAAGCTTTAAAGGCATACAACACATGTAAGCAGTATGCCAAAGAATAAGGATTGGACATTTTATTACAAAATATATTTATAACATTTTATTTGTATGCCATTTGCAGCTCTGATCAAGCAGTACGTGTCCTCCTTTGCTGCTGAGACATTGTAAGAGGCTACTATGTACATTATGGGGATAGGTTATTGCACACTGTTCCACAATGTTCTATGATTGAGCCCAAAAGCAGCTCTGTGCACAGCATGCATATGACCCCATATTTTATTTTCTCCAAGAGTGACTCAACAGCAAAGGAGGACACATAGTACTTGATCAGAGCTGCAAAAAGTAAATTTAAGTTGTTTTGTTTATATATAATAAGCTCAAATTGTATTCTTTCGCATACTGCCTACATAGGGCAGTATAACATTATATATATATATATATATATATATATATATATATATATATATATATATATATATATAAAAAGTTTTCATGTAGTGGCCCTTTAACAACAAGCAAAACAAACCAACAGTCAAAACAATAAGAAAAAACATTCAGGAAAGAAAAAACTGTTTCAATTGGTACTATGGAAAGAGTTTGTACTAAGACAGGGTAGGCACCCATAACATAAATATAAGCCAAACTTGTAAGGAGGTGCCAGAGATGTTTATGGCTATTTAGATATATATATAAAGTACCAAAAAAGATTTTGGAAGCCAGTGGCTCTCAGGCTTCTGTCAATAGAAGCAACTGCAACTTTTTCAGCAACAGAGGTCCTTTAGTCCTAGGCTTGACACATCCCTGGAGCCACATTAGATTAGCCTTACACCTTATGTCCTCTTTTGGATCACTACCTTGTTGTGGTGAAGGAGCATGTGTACTTCAATGAAGCTGTGAGCTATACCATGTAAGGTCACCCAAGATGGGCAGGCCATAGCAGTGAAATCAGGCAACCCACACTATTTTTGTCAGGATAACCTTATGGGTAACAACCAGACAAAAGATGTGCCTGGCATCTTTCGGTCCATAGGGTCACGGAGAGTCATATACGACTGAACGACACAACAACAACAACTTAGACCAGAGGTTAACAAATTTGTCTGAAATTTATGAGCCATCCATTCATTTCTTAGGAGCCATAGTATTGATTATATACTGCAATATATGCATAGTTAAAAGTTTTTTAATTAAAAATATTAAAAGTTAGGAGCCAGCAATAAAATTGTATGAGCCATGGCTCCCGAGATCTGTGAAGCCCTGGCCAACTGTGTGACTATCACATAGCCTAACATGGGACAGAACTTTTTCATATATGTTTTCAACATTTCAATATTTTTTCTCCATAAATTTAAACTTTTTTGAAACAGAAAAGGTGTCCGAGATCATGAGACCACTTCATTGGCATTGTCTCATTGGCAGACAAGTATGACTCATGCATCTATATTACTGTTAGATGGCTGACGGGGGCATATGGCCCAAACAAGTTAGTTATGAATCAGAGATCTTTAGAAAAAAAAGTAAAGCTTTGACACATCAACATATATCCTCATTACTAACCATGCTTGTCATGATCTCTGCTTTTGGGTGAAAAGCCCTATATAAATTATATTTAGCCTGGAAAATGCTGGTGCTTCAGAAACAATTCTTTTAAGGATTAATGTTGTGTTTATGTGCATAATATTATTTTTAAAGGCTATTAAATAAAATGTTATTTTTGACTGTAATCCAATAATGATATACATAAGGAAACAGTAATATAAACATATCCAAACTCACAATTGCTCATTAATTGCCCAATTAACTTTAATTGAAACATCTCACTTAAAAAGAAGGAATGTCACCCATTAGTGCTTTGGATGTTTTTCAAATAAAGTATATTAAAAGCTGCATAAATATTTGAATAGCCACAAGGGGGAGGTTAATGGAGTTTAATGGGCTGGCGGAGAGGGGGGTAGTGAGGTTAATAGGAGAAGAGAGACTGAGCACGGGGAATGATTCCGCAGAGCCTGAAAGTGTTAGATAATGTTAGCAAATTAATATTAAATTTAGTTACCAATGGAGGAAGGGGAACAAAAATGTAATTTATATTTAGATACATGTAGAATTACCACAACCATTAAGAGCAGAAGTTTTAGGAGTTGTAGCTTATCCTTGTGATACTAACCTTCTTTCTTTATTTTAATGGACTAATATTTATCCTTTTTGAAGCAACCCATCACCCTCTATAACCAGCCTCCATACTCTTCTTCTTTGGTTATACCCTGGGGTAGCACACTCCCTATCATGCCTTCTTCTCCAGGTGTCCCATTCTAATCTAATGTCTTAAACAAAAGGAAATCAGCCTCGCCATCCCAACCTTCCACTCTTCCATATATACCTTGGAGGTATCATCCTAACTCTTTTTATCCATTGGGTATCAGCCCTCTCCCTTATTCTTTTTATGTATGTATTATTAGCCTCGTTCTCTTGTCTTTATAACCTTGGGGTACCAGCCTTCCAAGCTATTCCCTTTATACAATTAGCCATTCACCCTCTCTGAATACTTTTGTGGTTGTACTCCCTACATATCCAGGGGGTAATGGTTTCTCATTCCACTCTTTATACCAGTTGAACACCAGACTCACTCTTCATACCCCCCATTGGTACCTGTCTCCTCTACTCCCTCCATACTACAGGGGTACCAGCCTCCCCTTCTCTCATTTTAGCTCTGGGGTACCAGTCTTCTCTCTTTGGCGTACCAATCTCCCCTCTTCTCCTTTTACACCCGAAGTACTAGTCTCTCCCCCTTTCTTTCTACCCCTCTTGTATTGTCTATTCTCCTCCCAGTACATCCCAGCATCTTGTCAGACCTCCCTCTGAGTCCTTATTCTCGTGCCTTTTCACCCGAGCCCCTTCCTATCAACACCCTTATAATGGGACTCATCAGGACACTGGCATTGTGGTAATCCCCTGGGTAATCTGGAACAAGCACATTATTATGGGGGGAATGCCAGCAAAAAAAATAAAAAAATAATCAACAGACTGTAAGCTCTTGGGCAATAGAGACACTGTCAGCTTCACTATCCGAACTATATAAATAAGTTGTGAATTCCAATGTTTGAGCCCAGAAAACAATCAGTTGACGAGGGACTGTGCTGATTATTTTCCTGTTAGTATGTTATATAGGAGTATAGCCCATGGACATATACTTCATAAAAGTCGGTACGTTACTGCTTTTTATTCATTTTCTGAAGTTTATTTCATCATTCTCTTGTAATGCCAGAAGTACCATGGCCACCTGAATGGAGTTCACTAGTGGTCCATAGATCCGTTATAGTGATGCATAGTGTCAAGCTGCATTATACCATTATAGGGGCAACACCAT
Source organism: Discoglossus pictus (assembly GCA_027410445.1). Lineage (NCBI taxonomy): Eukaryota > Metazoa > Chordata > Amphibia > Anura > Alytidae > Discoglossus > Discoglossus pictus. The sequence goes on from CM050175.1 coordinate 58,445,943, forward strand.
TATAGCTATAATAGTACCTTCTTGTACTGAGATTCCAGCCCAGTGGTGGCTGCACACAAGTGTCCAAAACATATTAATTATTACGCTACCAATAAATATTAAAGTTGCCCTGATCTGCTTGCACCCACCCATCTCTGCCCCTCTTACCTGTGTCTTTGCTCCTGCTCACTGGGTGAGGGTGTGAGTGCTGGCTGGTAGTTCTCTTATCGCTTCTCCTTTGTGTTCTCCCCAACCAGTTTCAGCTAGTTCCAGTCCCAGGACAGAAACCTTTCAATTATCTGCTCAGCTGACACCAGCAGGGAGTTTTCACAAACTCTGCCCAGTTCTGACCCTGCCCCCAAAAGCAGGAATTAGGGGGGGAGGAGGTGACACAGGAGGGGTGTGTTGGAGAGGGGGTACTGGCCATTTCACAGCATCCAGCTGTGCCAAATCTGGACTCAATGTTTTATCCAAGCAAAGTCCTGGACCGGAGAAATCTAAACTTTTTTTGGAGTTGAACTTTTTGGACAGTGTCAAACTAATGTCCACTAATGTCTAGCAAGATAAGGGCATGGTCGGCAGCTGCCACTTGTACCAACAGGGTAAATAACTTGGGCTAATCTGCAAATGCATTATAACTTTTTTTTAAAAACCACCAAACAACCTCATTGTTTGAGAGAGGACCAGACAGCACATTTTTTGGACCTATTGTCTTATGGTAGCGCAGCACAAGGCAGCAGCAGTGAGCATCCGCTAGATGGCGCTGCCGATATTCCGGTGCCATATCATAGAGTCAAGGCTTAGCTAAACTGTTAGGGTTGGGGTTAGGGTGAGGGTTAGGCTAAGCTTAGAACTACGCTCACATATTGGCAGCGACACAAAATATCGGCAGCGCCATCTAGCGGTTGGAGGCCGCACTGCAGCAACGGACCTGTCCCGACACCATAACAGGATAGATCCCATTTTTTTTCTCAAAACATTTTTTATGCTTTTTATTTTTGTGTTTCTTTTTTTATTATTTTTTAGGTATACATTATACAAGTATCTCACAGTTTATTTATTTCAATACCACAAACTAGGGATAGATGCAGTGCCTTAGGCACTAATAATATAGTATATAGAAAAAAGAACACCTATAGTCACTATATTCACTCCTTTTTATCTGGCATAGATAGGGACCAATAAGATAAAACTTAACCTTTATTTACAACATTAAAAAAATCATATATACAATCACGGTGATTACAACTTAGGATAAGAAAGTTAATATCTTAAACTCTTCTGTATCCCACTCCAGGGATAAGATGCATTAGCCCATTAATCTCCTAAATGACAGATAAGCCCACCCCAAAAAATTGTAATTCTGAGTAACTTAATATTCTTATGCCCCAACTTGACAATTCTTGCCAACTTCCTTTATATAGCACATCTCAGATTTCTGTGTTAGGTAAATCCTTCACTCAAAACCTCCTATTTATCTATATGCTTCCAGAGTGGGTTAATACACTAGGACTCCATAATCATTCTTGGGGTATAGAAGATAATATCTTGATTCATAAATTATTATCTTTGTCCATCACCACCACTGATTATCAGCACTATGTCCTTGTTACAATAATAGCATTATAAAGCGTGATTGTGCAAATAGAAACAGATCAAAAATAAAAAAAGGAGTGGGGGGATGAAGAGGAGAGCGTGGAAATGCCTATAGTCACAAAAGGCACAAATCACGGCAATCATTTTCGGGTAAGCTAGATGTTTTCAAGTAAAGGGCTAGAACATGTCTAGTGGCCACAGTGATTTGGAAGATGAGTACATTTTGCCCATCTGGTAAACAGCCGGAAGAAGCAGAGAATAAATGGATTTGCTGTCAAATCTCAAATTTGGTTCCAAAAAAGTTTTGATAACTGTATAGTCCCACCAAAGGTGAAGATAGGAATCTCTCTGGCTGCAGGTCTTCCAACATATCAACTTTGGAATGTTTCCTATGTAATAAAGTATTAATGGGGTAATACAAACTTAGCAACATCTTGCACACATGCTTTGTTGTTAGAACAGGGGTGGGCAAGAGGGGCCACATACATGCCTGGATTTGATTATATCCCTGCTGCACACAGGTGAGTCAATCACTTCTTCAGTCATCCTGATTGACTCACCTGTGCACAGAAAGGAAATATTCAAATCCAGGCATGTATGCAGCCCTCCAGGACCGAACTTGCCCACCCCTATGTTAGAACATATAAATAGGGACTTGTGGATGTCCCAAATCTCATGCCATTCATCATAAGCAAAGCTTTACCCCTAACTCTTCCATCTATTGACCATAATGAATTGTAATGTATCTCTTGGGGGGGGAAAAAGAGAATAAAATGTGGAGACAATGCTTTTTGGGGTATCATCCTGAAGGGTGTGAAATCGTAAATCGAGTACTTCTGGATGGCAGTGTTTCAGATAGTATTATTTTGTCATCTACTCACTCCTCACCTTTAAAGTGTGACACTTCAAACCCTGGCGGAGACATTATATTTAATATTAACAAGAATTAATGTAGACGCTATGGAAGAAAGTTTATACGTAGATGCTATGGTGTTCAAGAGCTTCTAGAAGTGAGCTATAGCAGGGCGGTCTAATGTGATATAAGGTCTATTTTTTTTTGGTGTCCACATGAAGAAGAACAGGAGGTTTGGAAGAACCATGTTATTTTCCAAGTGGACTCACCTTTTCAAACCCATCCATAAATACTAAACTTGTATTTGGGTGAACTGGGCAGTGTTATAGTATTTACGAATGTTCAGTAGGAAGAGTCATCCATATTGTTTAGGGAGAGACATTGTTTAGAAATTCCAAGTATTATATTATTCCGAATAACGTTTGAGTTTGGAGGTCAGTGAGTTTGAGTGGTATTGGGAGGTTTTGATGAAGATACAATTTTCTGTTTGCCTTCCTCTGGATCAATTAGCAATTATTAACAAATAATCCACATATTAAAAGGATCAGAAAAGATCTAAAAAGGTTGAACTTGACAGACTAAAAGTCTTTATTCAACCTCAAATACTATGTAACAATATGGAAGGGAACAGGTATTGATTATACGCCCTACCCAGGGTATCGATAGTTGGGAACACTTTAACAGAGTATCTGTGTATATTTGGCTTTATTTCTTCATTTAGAGATGTATGCCAAATTAAAGTTATTCTCCTTATGGTGATCTGCAAGCTGATTGTCAAGAAGTAGATGGAAATTTAATCAATTAGGGGACCACTGTAGTTTGGCAAAGTCTTCACATGCTTGTGACATGCCACACAAAAACAACAACAACAGTAGTGATGAAAACAGGAACATAAAAGCATTTTAACAACATTTTTATATGTAGTTGAGTCTGTTTGTCTTTAGATCTATTGTCAAGGGGCTATTTAATAAAGACATTTTAAAAGAAATCAATACAGATCACATATGTGTATGCTGGTCTTCCCACTCCTTCCAGGTTTTTAATATATTAAAGGCTATAATTATTTATTTTAAACTGTGTAAAACATTTTATACAATATCAAGTCAAAGTCTTCAAAAAAGTATACTTCACATCTTTGGGAAGTACTGAACAAACTAATAGAAATTGCAGTTCATATGTTTAGATGACTCTGTGTCAAGATCCTTCATCAAAGTCTGCAAGTTGACCCTTAGCTTGAGAAAGTGAGTTATCCTACTTGGACTTGCACACTATTTTGTCATATTATCAAGTATCAATTCAAAATGACAGTCTTTCAAAAGAAATGAACAGAGCTATTACCTGAATCCAGGTTCCCCCATAGGTGTCTTGTCAGAAACAAAAGCAATATGCCTTCTGAAATTAAAGCATTGATAGTTTAAAATAAATAATTAATTAATTTTGAACTGTGTAAATCAGTGTACTCATTATCAAGCCTTCAAAACAGTATACTAAAAATATGATACTTCAGTGGTCCTTCAAGTATGGGAGAGATCTGAGGGGACGAGCAAGAAAGATCATGCATCGCCTCTGTATGCAGCTACCTTGTAAGTAGATCCTTTGTAGTTTATGCCATGTTTATGTGGGTTTTGTCTGATCCTAGAGAGGAAGTATTCTATAGAAAGAGCAAAAAGTAGTGAGGAAAGCAGGAATTCATGTCTAGTTCTATCAAATATTTCAATGGGATTTATATTTGAACCACAGATTAATAGTGTAGTTCTTTGGTGATCATAAACATTTTTAATTAGCTGTATAAAAGTTTGTGTGGAATTAAAATGTGTTTTGGAGGTTTGGAAAAGAAAGGGCCATATGACCATACTAAATGAGTTGTCAGAGTTTGTAGCTAGAAAGATAGTAGATTCTCTTTGGTGCGATTGGACCCAAGTTAAGTCACTGTGTCATCACCTAGTAAAGTCTTGGACTTCTTGGTTAGGTGTAAACCTGACCTGATTTGGGTATATTTATTTCTAGCACAAGTAAATTTATGCCATTTGAGATAAGCTTGACTATGATTTTTATATCACAATTATTGCTGCACTTCATTGGATCTCGTCCTTTGTGAATAAAAGCTTTGTTAGCATGGGACGTTTCCTATGGCCCATACTAGCTGCAGCTAATATGGGCCTAGAATAATAAGAAATATATAATCTGAATTGCCAAACCTATTGTATCCAAGTGCATAAGAGACTTTTAAAGCTTTTAGAACATCTTCCAACTCTGCATTGCTTGTGAGGTGGAAATCTTAGGGAGATTTGATTTCTGGAGATACTGTTGAATGATAATACAAGACCTACAATAGTCTGTAAAAATGGGTTAACTTACAAGTTGATTGCTGGTGTTGTGAATTGTTCCAATATTTTTTTTTTAGTTTTGGTCTTTCCGAGTCTGGACCCCAACATAGAAATTGTGTTCAGTCATTCAGTCGTGTCCTACTTTCGGTGACCATATGGACGTAGCACACCAGATACACCTGTCTGTGTTTCTGGTTGTGTTTTTTCCATATGGTTTTCTTGGCAAAGATACTGGAATGGGTTGCCAGTTTCTTTCACAATTTGTCTACCCTCTCCTGCCCATCTTGGGTGACCCTACATGATATAGCTCACAGATTCATTAAGGTACACAAGCTCCTACACCATGACAAGGCAGCGTTGTCAGAAATGTTATGAGAACTCTAATAAAATAGACAGTATTTTGTACATTTTATGGTATTTCATATTTGTGAAAGAATGGTTTAGTAATGAATCCTTTTATGAATAGTTTTCAATTTAGAAAGTTTGTGATTTTGGTCTAGAGGTTCCTGAGTTCAGTTAATGGGTTTTGTCCAAAATCAGTTGTCAGTTATTTCTTGGGGGGGCTTGTTTGTTGTGAGCTGTAATGTTATCGAGCCAATAGTGAGGAGTGAAGCCTTATGAAAGACCGGTTTGTCTTTTAAGTAATCTATCTGGGGGTAAGGAGTCCATTGGAATAGAATGCAAAGTAGTGGTGAGCAACAAGCGTCCCACAGTCACTTTCCATGTGGTCCCAAGCCCAATTGTCTGGAGTGGGTGAGCAAGTTCTTCTTCAACAATACACACTCTATAATATCTGTCTAAAACTAGCAAAAATATCCTCTCTCCTAAAACATCCTAATTACTCATACCTTTATTACCAATTCATTTTTTTTTCTAGAGAGCTTTTTCCACTTTTGCTTTGGGTATAATAAAAAGGTTTAAAGCTTTGTGAGGTCCTTTTAAGGTCTCAGGGGCCCTTCAAGTGACACAGATTGCCCACCACGGATGTAAACTTAACACTAGGTTCATTTTCCAAGAGTCCAGAAACTTGGAGTCTTTGAATAATTTACACAATAGTTTAATTGAAGACATTGAGGAGGACGTTTTTGTCTAGATCTAGCCATGGCCGGGCATAGTGCTACATTAAAATTACCCATTACTATGGACCCTGTGGCATGTTTCTCTAACATTTGGGAGAGACTTTGCCAAAATTTCTGCATGAAAAGCAGTATATAGGAAACATTTCTAATTGGTATTCATTATAATGCTCGTCTCTGTCAGTATTATGTGAAGTTGCTGTAAACAGACATCATTTTACTATCAGAATTGCAACTCACTTATTTTAGAGTGGGCTATGAGGTTTCTTAAATGTTCTTTCCTGGAGTTGGACCCATCTTCCTTTAATCTCCTAAAGTTTCTTAATACCATTCACCATTTCTGCATTAGGCCTTGGACATTTTGAGATATGTCATATTGGCGCTGTGTTGAGCCTTATTGTCTCTCAAACCAGGGAAGAGGGTCACATAAGGTAAAGGTTGGGAATATGAAGGGAAAGGTGTATGAGGGTGAATTAAACCAAATAAATGAGCATAAACTTATTGAATTGAATTATGGAATTTGTGTGAATGCTGCACTTAAACCTAATGAGAAAAATAAAGGATTTATTTTCCTTATAGAAAAAGGAAACAAGCAGAAGGGAATGAAGAAAAAGCTGCCTCTAGATGTGGTTAAAGAAAACAAGGTTTTTTTTTTCGAAGTATGGAACAAACTAATAAAATTAGCATTGACATAAAAATATTTTGGGGAAAATATAGAAAATGTTCTATAAAAGTAGGAATGTTATCTTGGAAAGATACTGGAGTGGAAATGATGTGTCTGACCACAGTGCTATTACCTGCCCATCCTAAGTGGTATAGCTCACAGCTTCATTGAGTTACAGAAGCTCCTTCACCATGACAAGATAGCGATTCAGAAGGGGTAATGGTAGTAGTTATAATTTAAAGCTCTCACTTTTATAGGTTTGTGGCCGAAGTGCTTTGTTGTGCAGCTCCACCCCTTTTGTACAATTAGCGGCAGGGAAGCTGTAGCAGACTGGTGTCTGACTGGTGTGGATCAGACCTCATATCTACACCAGTCAGACACCAGAGCAGGAAGCCTGCTACACTTGCCGGTCCCAGCTAAGCAGCACAGCACATCACAGGCTGTAACAAGAAGGTAGTAGTGATTAATATTTTATATTCGACTTGTGTAAATATGCAATGACTCAAACTATGGTCAGTCTAATACTTTTGGACCGAATATCCCAGCTGAACCTCTGCAATTAAAACACCACCACTATATCACCACCTTCTCAAGCTGCTTTATGCATGGGGTAGGAGCTACAATCTTTCAGGATGTTGAAAATAGTTTTTTATGAAGTTTAGAAAGTGAGAAACAAAATAATTTAATATACCAGAGCATTTTAACACCACTGGGGCAGGATATATAGATACAGAGGGACCCTCTTAAACTTCCACATTTTGGCTAATATATAAGCTGCTATTATTATAAAGGGTTAACTGCTGACCAGCACCCTTTTACAACATGCATTCCAGTACCTTTGTTAAAAGACTCAGAAGTGACCAGAGCAGGGGTCTTCAACCAGGGTATCAGGATGTGCTAAGAATGTGTATTGTGTATGTGTATAAAAAACACGTGTTTGTCAAGTATGCACCAAACTAAGTAATTAGCAGCAGTGTTAGCTGTGGGACCCTTCTGGATGGCTACCTTATCGTGGTCAATGGGCTTGTGTACCTCAATAAGGCTGTGAGTTAAACCATGTAGGGTAACCCAAGATGGGCAGGTCATACCAGAGAGCTCAGACAAAACACAATCCATGGAGAAGGAACTGGTAGCCCACTCCAGTATCATTGGCATGAAAACCTTATGGATTAGCACTCCCAAACACAAGATGTGCCTGGCGTGCTGAGGTCCATAAGGTCACAGAGAGTCTGACACGAATGAATGACTGAACAACAACAAAGCCATGGGCATAGACACATTTCTTGGGAAAATCAAAAATGTGAAGACTCTGTTTATGAGTACAGGAGTCTATTGTGTCTGCTGCATAACATTCTGAGAGCTGCATCATGAGTGTGTTTTTTGTATCTATCAATTAAGGAAGGGTAGGAGAGGGCAGAGAAGGAAGAAGTCCAGGGGTATTATTGGAAAAATTATACTACTAAAATTGACACCATACCCCAGGCCCAGCAGACAGGTTGTATCAACAGATGCAGCCACAGCTCTCCAGAAATGTAAACACCCCTCTCACACACCACATTGTACCATGGATGCCTCCAGATTTAAAAGTATTGACCCGGGGAGTAATCCGATTGCCTGTATTTGGGGTTAAGAAGGATTTCTCTCTCTCTCTTCTTATGACACAATTGGCAATGTTTCATTATTTTTGTTTGTTTTTCTCTGAATCAATTAACAATTAATCAGCATATTAACAGGATAAAAGATCTAAAAAGGTTGAACTTGATGAACTATAAATTACTTTTCAACCTCAATTACTATGTTACATTATTACGTTACTATGTAGATTCCATCAGCAGCACCAAACTTATTTTTTTTTCTTTAAAAACTAACTTTATGACCTTTTTCCTGCTTAATTAAACTCAAAGTTTGATAGTTGGAACCTTTAATAGATGGGATCACTGAGAGTTGTGTATGGCCTATGAGAGGTGGTGTAATACAGACCGTCCCGTAGGACCCACATACATAGATTTTTCTGCATCATTCAGTTGTTTCCGACTCTCCATGACCTAATGGACCTTAAGACATCAGGTACATTCATGGCGAGATACTGGAGTGGGTTGCCAGTTCCTTCTCCATTGGGCCGAGCCTATAGCTCCTGGTGGTCTGCCATTCAAGTACTGACCAGGCCCAACTCTGCTTGGCTTCAGGGTGGTGTGATCTCTTGGTTCATTGACTGGAATCAAACCCAGGTCTCAGCGGTGAAAGCACTGAATCCTAACCACTGGACCACCAGGAAACCCCCGTGAAAAATATATATACACCCATATTTATGAAAATTGTATGTTTTTATACAATACTATATTTAGGAGAAAAGTAATTGTATTAAATCAAATATAAACAAATTCAATATTAATTGTAAAACATTAAAACACATTTAGTCTACACATTTTCACACAATTCTAGTTAACTTACGGTAATTACCCAACCTACGGTCTAATAAAATAAAAGTTAACAAGAGTACTTTTATATATGATTTGTATCATTCGGTTCGGGCCACATGTATTTGAAAAAAACAAATCTATAATTCACGGCCAATGGGAAATTGGTAGGTTACTTTACCAAAAGAGTAATGGATTCAAAGAATAGACTTCCAGCTGTGATGGTATCATGGTGACTAATACATGAAGGACGGCTTGGAATAGACAGGATGCTCCCCAGAATATGAATTAGGCTCAGGATGGGTGGGAATTTATACACCAAATAATGACATTTGGAGATGGTATATTCATGTTTATATGGATTAGGGTTAGGCTTGATGCTAAAAGTGACTTTCCCCTTCTGGATCACTACCTTGTTGTGGTGAAGGGGCTTGTGTACTTCAATGAAGCTGTGAGCATTTCCATGCAGGGTCACCCAAGATGGACAGGTCATCCGGGAGTCCACTAGAGAAGGAACTGGTGAACAATTCCAGTATATTTCCCAAGAAAACCATATGGATGAGCACAACCAGACACAAATGTGCCTGGAGTGCTGCCTTCATATGGTCACCAAGAGTCGGACATGACTGGATGACTAAACAACAACAAAAATGAGTTTAAAACCTCAAAGCTACTCTGCTTCATTTTAAATCTCTTTCAACTTTTGATGCCTGGTCTTATATAAATAAATAAGGACCATCAGTCGGTTTCAAAGCAGATAGAATGCGAAAACAAAGCATATTTTGGGTACAAGTTTGAGCCCCAAAAGTTGAAAATGCCAGACTCTCTTTAAACATGGAATACATGGTTGTTATAAAGATGGTGGACACGCCACAGCTATTTGCCAGAATCGGGCACCATGATCTGGTTCAATTTAAAGGGCAGAGGAAGGGTGATAGGATAGAAACATTTAAACATATCAAAGGATTTAAATAAAGATGAGATGCGTATCATCCAGAAGAAAAGAAGAATGCAAGAACAAGAGGTCATGATTTGAAGTTGGAAAATTTAAGGGAAATATGAGGAATCACTGCTTTACATCGCATTGATAAATAAGCAGGGTCAGGGACAATTAAAGAATATAAACATGTATGGGATAAACATAAGCCTATACTTGAGGGCAAAATTGTGTTTTCTTCCCTAAGCATGTTGCATATTCTTTGTTTTGATTCAGTCTAAGAGAAAGATAGAAGCCTGGAGGTCCATGTGTATCGCGTAGTGCTCACATGTTAAGTGTACAGAGTGGAGGAAAAGTTAGATAACTTTGTATAATAGAAGTGACCCTCTCTGACCATTGGAAATGTACCTCTCCAAAAACACCAAGACTGTAATACCCGGCTTAGCATTCAGGATTGTGCCATGCTCAAACTGGGTATCACTAATACTGCAAATGGGCAGCATTATAGCACTGCAATAATAGAGCTAATGACAGATAAGAACCAAAACACCCATCTAATCGTCCCATTTTATCTACCTAAACAAGGGAGGCTTTATTAAAAGACACTTCTATCTGTCTCCTAAATGTGCTGAGGGCAAAAAAAAGAATTTTGCAATTAAGTATATGATTTTCTTCCAAAGTAGGGCATTTGGAAGACGGACAGGGACCTGCGGATTTCCTTTGAGGAAAAAAAAAAGAGACTGCCTCTACAAAATTGGACAGTTGTGATGTATATGTTGCTAATGTGCTTTCACTGTCAGTCCATCTTGAACCTCATCCAGTTGCGTGTTGGAAGGAGAGGGGGAGAGGCATTTAGAAAAAAAAGGCTTTATGTCTTCAAGCCTGTGCCCCCCTCTCCCATTCTCTTCAAACTCTTTTAATGAACTGCATCTCGAGTGGTTTACAAACAGCTCTCTCTCCCCTGCAGTTAAACCTTTGTACTCCTTTTTGAGAAATTGAAGAAAGATGGGGGAGGACTTGGATCCAATTTCAGTCCCCACTCCAATGGGAGTTGAGGAGCTGTGGATGGAGGGGGGCAGGATAGAGGTGGGGGAATGTAGATCTGTGGTTGGAGGGGGTGTGGGGGGGCTCTCTTGACCTAAAGCAGCCTGATTCAGTCTCTAGTGACTGAGTGTTGAGCTGTGAGTAATATATTACTCACCACTGCCCAGACTTAACCCTGTCCCTGCCAAAAGCTTACATCTCAAATTATTTTTGTGTGATATCTTTATTCCCACATCACAACTCAAAGAATCATGGTGGTCATTGTTTCTATATAATATTTTGAATAACCAAACCTCATAATGGACTTGTGTCAGTGCTTTGGAAACAAGCTCTATGTACGTTTGGTTTTAAGCTCAGACAGGGCGCTCCATTCTTTGCTATGTGTTAATATTATTTTTGCCTTGTACTTATCCTCTGTACAGCGCTACAGAATGGTGCGCTAAGAAATACATTATGATAATAATAATGGACAAATGGTATTAGAAAGCAAAAGTAACAAAACACAGCCTTTATCTTTTTAGCTTGTATGTATTAATGGGGTTACATTTTATTTTCTGATCTAATTCTGTCTGTTACTTTCTTGGGAGGCTGTGTCCTTATCAACTAATGAATTTTCCATATACACATACACACTCACACACCTAAACAAATAGTGATACATTCTGTATATAGACCTCCCTATTTCTCAAGACTGACAAAGGAAGGAGATGCCTCTTCAAAGTTTATGGTGAAACACAAAAATCACCATCCAAAAATATCTATCTATCTATCTATCTATCTAAACAAAAGTTGTTTTACTGATCTATAACTGATGTGCAGTGTAGAAAATTACGTTAAAACAGTGTGGGATAGTTTTTTTCCTCCTCTGATAATTTATAAAATAAAGGACATAAAAGTAAAGATATATAAATATATTATTATTGTTGTTGTTCAGTCGTATCTGACTCTCCATGACCCTACGGACCGTATCACCCCACATCTTGTGTCTGGTTGTGCTAATCCATAAGGTTTTCATGGAACAGTACTGGAATGGGTTGCTAGCTCCTTCTCCAATGCACCACAATTTGTCTGACCTCTCTGCTATTCTAACAGCTTCATTGGGGTACACAAGCCCCTTCACCATGACAAGGTAGTGACCCAGAAGGGGAAACATATTATATTCCTAGTGAAATCCAGAACATTTCCATGACCTTTTAATGTTTAAAAGGGCAACTATGATGTTCATAACTTTTAAGAAGTATACTAATATATATTAGTTAAAACAACTTTTACAATAATTGTGATAAAAAGTTGATATTTTGTGATAAATATATGGCATTATTATTTTAAATATTTTTTATTGAAATACAAGAGATACAGATAATCACCATACATGTTGCATATTTATTTCAATATAAACAAACTTTCCCCTTATATATATTTTTTTTGGTAATTTTATCTTATTTATAATAATTAGTCAGTGCTTAACAATGTTCAATCCTAATATTTACAGCTCGCATTTCCATAAACCAGTTAAACAACATTTAAAATTTTCCAGTGTAGAAATAAGTCCAGCAGATCAAAGTAAAAATAAAAAGGGAAGAGGGCCGGGGAGGATAGGAATCATTGATAATAATTATTATTATTTTAACTAATTAAATCAGCCCAAAAAGAACTCAAAAGAGTTTTACTTTATATTTAGAATAGACTGTCTCCCATGTTTTGTGGGCATAATTCAAGTCCAGGAAGCAGGGGAGGACCTACCACCAGCTCCCCCCTGCGCAATACGTTGGGACCCTGCTCTGGAGAGCCCCATAGCTGCAGAGTCTCTCAAAAACACTTGTTTAAATTCTCACTGCCCCTTGTGCCTTCGATATTATAATTATAATAATAATTAAAAAGAATTTCTATTCCTATATATATATATATATATATATATATATATATATATATATACACACACACACACACATATATATATATATATATATATATATACATATATATATACATATATATATATATACACACACACATATATATCTATATATATATATATATATATATATATATATATATATATATATATATATATATACACACATACACACATACATATGTTTCCTGCTTAGAATTTCAAGAAATACAGTTATTCCACTGCATTCTGGGAACCTGGATAGGGACATGCAACATGACCACAAAGGCTTTGCTCTTTAATCCATTCAAACAAGGCTGCTTTTAAACTGTATTACACATCCAGGAAACCTACCCACAGACAGCTGTTATGAGGTTACCACCTCTCATCAGCGTAGTGTGTGTGTGCCAACACGTCAGGAGATCGTTTGTCCATCATAAAAGAAATAAGTTCAGAATACGGCTGTAACATACCGTATACTATTATATGAAGTTATATTTCTGTAAGAAATTCTCTATGTCAGGATACATATTTTCCCAAACTAATGGCAATTTCTAGCTTGGCCACATAGGGGACTTTGTTTATGGTGCCCCTAGTTCCTAAACCAATCTGTAAATGGACCAGGGTGGATTTTGTCATTCCCTCCCGTGCCATTTGCCTGGGTGCTGTCTATGTATCTCAGTTGTGTCACCCTAGGGTTAAGTGTTATAAAGCTCTTCAAAAGCATTCCCTTCTTTGTCAGACCCCTTACTGCTTGCAATGTATAAAAGGCTTGCTCCAGGGTTCAGAGAGTGGTCACTGCAACAAACCGGTCTATTTGCATATCTGCTAAACTAGTGAAAACCAATTCTAACCTAAAAGCAATATTCTCTTTAAAGGAGATCTTTAGTCATTTTTTCAGATAAATGTTGTAAGTAGGTGACTTACCTAATTTTATCCCCCTCAATATAACTGTCTTAAGTCCAGCTGCTGAGAATCGGTTAACTCTAGTAGCTTCTAAGAAGTGTAATCAAATTAAGTAACCTAGTCAAAATATATAAACAAAATTCACTTTAATAGTCAATAGTTCAAGAGTCACCTAAAAAATTATGATGAGATCTGATCTACCATCATTATCAGAAGAAAAAAAATATATGTATAGGTAATCTTATGATGGGGATGGTGCAATAGTAAGGGAGGAGTAGTACCTTGGGTGAGGGTTCCCTGGTGGCCCAGTGGTTAGGATTTGATGCTTTCAACACCCCGACCTGGGTTTGATTCCAGTTAGGGAACACCACCCTGAAGCCATGCAGGGTTAGGCCTGGTGAGTACCCTGGATGAGAGACCACCTAGGAATACCAGTAGCTGTATGCTGTGGCCCACTGGAGAAGGAACTGGCAACCCACTCAAGTATCTCTGTCATGAAATCCAAGTGGATCAGCATGGTGTGTTGCGGTCCATGAGGTCATGGAGATTCGAACATGACTGAACAACACAAACAAAGGAGGGAGAGAGAGGTGCAACACATCTGGATGGGCCTACAACAGCATAACAATGCCAGATTCTGTGAAAATAAAGGGAGTAAATCACATCCAATGTGGCTTAACAATCAAGATACAGAGTAAAAAACAGGCATTTAAATTATACAAACAAGAGGGGACAGAGACTGCTTTACGGGAATACAAGGAAATCAACAAGGCTTGCAAAAGGGCGATTAAACTGGAAATGACAAATAGTTACAAAGTAGAGTAAGATTAACTCTAAAATATTTTTTAAATATATTAATGGGAAGAAAGCCAGGAAGCAAGCTATAGGAACATTACAATGTGACACAGGCCGTCTGATAATTAGTGACCAGGAAAAGGCAGATGAGCTAAATAGGTTCTTTTCTTCGGTATACACAAGGGAGGTACCAGGGGTTGGGACACTGCAACATAATAGGGCTACACTACCGTCACTAAATAACTGGTTAACGCAGGAAGAAATCCAAAAGAAGTAGGAAAAAATACATTTTAGTATACAAGATTTCTCTCACAACTAACAATCACGTTGCATCAAATTATATCAAAATCTTCCAAACATCCTACAAATTTATCTATCCAGAACAGCACATCCCAAACTTCACACAATAAGTTGTGAAATATTGAAGTTACTCAGCATCTGGCTCATTTATACAATTCCAGCGACTTTACTCACTTCATAATTATTGCTCAATCTTGCTTTAGTGTCAAATAATTGTACTTGTCTAAAAATTACATGAAGTCAATATATACACATTCTACTCACAGACCAAAATGTAAATCTGACCTATAATATTGCTCTCTAGACTTGTGTCAAACATGTCCTCTCATCTCTCTAGATTGTAAGCACACAAGAACAGGGACCTCTCAGACATTTGCAACTGTTATAAAAATGTTACATTAAATTCTAGTAATTTTCCCAAAATAAAATTACTTTTCTCCACAGCTTTGCAGAGTATGTTGGAGCGTTAAAGAAAACTTTTAATGATTATCTGGAAGTAGTGATTATCTTCAGAAAGTGATAAGGGAGAGGGCTGATTCTTGGTAAGCAAGCCACCAATTGGGTTACACCAACACTCACTTGATGGATAGTCCGGTTGTGGGTTATAGACCATCTGTGATATGGTACTGGATTGTCCATTTAGGTTATACCCGTTCTTACTCATATAAGTAGAATTCACATTCCTGGCATGCTTTAAATCTTTCAGTTTTGTAAATACACAAATATAGAAAACAATATTAATTTCCCCATTCATAATCCCATAGTTCATGTTGCTAACAAACCTTTATTAAAATGATATTATGGCCAAACAGAGAAGTATGGAAATAATGCCACAGTCCAAAAGCGCAGTATATAAGTCTAGCTAGTTATGCCACCCATTGTGAATACCTTTCCTCCATCCACACTGGATATCACCGTTCAATACAGGGAAAGCGCTGATGATTATCTTGGAACTGGGGCAGTTGGGTCAAACAGACCTGCCAATCTCTGAATATAGTGGCTTTGAAAAAATATTCAATTAAGCCCTGATAAGTGCTCTTTGTAATGATTCTAAGGTCAGCCTAAAGTAGCGAGCCCACCAAGAAGTGCCATAAGAAGGCCTTAGCAGATAATCAGGCGCTCATATCGATGGATGCGATCACTGCCGAAACCAGTAGCACTTTGCCGCTGATCGCGAGGCAGGCACTCTACCATTTTAACGGCTGCAAATTTTTCAACCCCGTAACTCGAAAGACCACCAAAATCAGCAAATAATAATAAAAAAACACTCACACACAGCACAGGGGGAGAGCCAGGGAGCCTGTGAGTGAGGTTGCAAGTTAATTTGAGGCATATTTGGCTTTTTTCCTCAATCGGAAATCGGCTAAGCGAGAAAAAAATTACGGCCGAAAAAACATTACAGGATGAAAACTAGCCCGAAGCCAGTAACACTTAGCCAAACAACGCAAGCAATGGCATTCATTGCGAGCTACGCAAAACTTAAGCAGAGACACAGAGGAGAAAGACACAGGGGAGGGAGAGGGGGAGAGGGTGGAAAGAAACACAGGGATGAGAGACAAATGAAAAGATACACAGGAGGAGAAATAAGGAAAAACCAAAGACACAGGGCAGAGAGAGGAGGGGAAAGGAGAGAGGGGGAAACAGACACATGGTTTAGAGAGTGGGGAGAAAAATGTTGCGAGTTGCCAAAGCCTGCAAAGAGCAGCAAAGGCACACACTGCGGGGCTCGCGATAAGCGCCTTTGGCGCTCATCGCAAGGCCTGTAAGGGGGAGAGGCTTGCAATAAGCGGGGCTCGCCAGGAGCGCCGAAGGTGCTCAGATTGTGTGGCAACAGCATTGCTAGGCTTAACATTTTATTGCCATCATTTTTGACGGGCAAGTCGCCAGTATTGATTTAATATTGAATGTTGAAATGGAGCATCCTTTGAGAAACAGTGATCACAACACAGTCTCATTTGGAGTTTCACAAACAAAGTTATAAGGAGCCAACAAAAACTCTTAAGTTCAAAAGGGCAAATCTTAATGGTCTAAGGGCAGCAATAAAGCACATAGACTGACAGGTAAAATACAGAAAATAAATGGACAGCATTTAAAGCCTCACTAAATATACATACTTATGAGCGCATACCATGTGGGGAAAAAAAACTAAAGAAATAAAAACAACTCATGTGGCTTAACAAAGATGTAATGATCAAGAAAATAAGGGAAAAGCAGGCATTTAAATTAGAGAACAGAGAGGGAACAGGGGCAGCTTTATGTGAGTACCTAACAAGTCTTGTAAAAAAGCTATTAGACCAGTTTAAATAGCAAATAAAAAGTTAATCTCAAACAAGAGTACACATATACAGCCTTATTTAATTGCAATTCGACCAATTGAATAGGGCTCTATTTCAGCACAGAGCATATTTTTTTACAGAAGTTTTTAGTTAGTGAACTTCTATCCAAAAGCAAGGTCTTCCCTAACTAAAAACTTCTGTAAAGAAACATGCTATGTGCTTAAATAGAGCCCTATTCAATTGGCCGAATCGCAATTTAATAAGGCTGATAATGTATATACTATGTAAAGATCTAAAAAAACATTTTTTTAAATATATTAATGGAAAGAAACATATGAAACAGACCAACTGATAAATAGTGAGCAAGAAAAGGCAGATGAACTAGGTAGAAGTATTGGGGTAGAAAATGTAGAGTGATGTGCTTTCCCTCCAAAGGGATTTACATAAAATTGAGGAATGGGCATCTAAATGGCAGATGAGATTTAATACGAATACATGTAAAGTTATGCATCTGGGAAGGAAAAACAGCCATGCAATTTACAATCTTAATGGAGCAAATCTAGGTGTATCAGATATTGAAAGGGATTTGGGAGTGCTTGTGGACAACCACCTAGGTAACAGTTAAGAAGGGTATAGAAGCCAGGGAAGTAAATATAATTCTGCCACTAAACAAATCTCTAATACGCCCTCATTTGGAATATGGAGTACAATTTTGGGCACCACTTCATAAAAAGGACATTTTAGAGCTGGAAAAGGTACAGAGAAGGGCAACCAAACTAATAAGGGGAATGGAGGGGCTAAGTTATGAAGAAAGACTAACCAAATTAAACTTATTTTCTCTAGAAAAAAGGCGTCTAAGAGGAGATATGATTACCTTATATAAATACATCCAGGGTCAGTATAAAGATTTGTCGGGGGAGCTTTTTGTGCCAAGAGGTTTTCAACTGACAAGAGGACATCCCTTGAGGTTAGAAGTAAAAAGATTCCACCTTAAAGAAAAAAAAGGGTTCTTCACAGTAAGGGTGGTTAATCTGTGGAATTCTCTACCAGAGGAGGTGGTGACAGCGGATGGACTGAAAGTCTTTTTTCAACCTTAAATACTATGTAACTATGTAACTATGGTAAGAAACAAATTAACTAGTCTGAGGAGGGGTAGTACAGTCAATAGGGAGGTATTGTTAAGTAACTCAAGTACAGTGGCAGGCACTTCAGAACTACAGACTCATAACATAAGGTGTATGCTTGCTAATGCCAGGAGCTTGCTAGGAAAAATGGGAGAGTTAGAATTATTAGCATTTAATGAGAAATGGGATGTAATAGGCATTACTGAAACATGGTGGGATGAATTTCATGACTGGACTGATAATCTGGATGGTTATAACCTATTTAGGAAAGATTGTGGAAATGGTAAAAGAGGAGGAGGGATTTGTCTGCCTGAATTTAAGCCTATAGTCAGAGAAGATATTTATGGTGGAACTAGCGGTAAAGTTGAATGTTTGTGGATAGAGCTAAATAGCAGAGGAGCAAATTCTAAAAGAATATTGGTAGGAGTATGCTATAAACCTCAAAATATAAATGAAAGTGAGCAACTGCAATTATTGTTACAGATTGGAAATGCAGCTAAGCACGGGCAAGTTCTAATAATGGGAAAATTTAACTACCCTGGAATAAACTGGATGAATGAGACCAGCAGTTCAGCTAAGGGGAGCAGGTTCTTAAGTACATTCAGAGATCATTATCTGGCCCAGGTTATACAAGAGCCTACTAGAAATGAGGCTATCATTTATTTAGTTATCACAAATAATATTGATATGGTATCAAATGTTGAAATAGGGCAACCTTTGGGAAACAGTGATCACAACACAGTCTCATTTGAGATTGAATTAAAAAAACAAACTGTAAATGGCCAACAAAAACTCTTAATTTTAAAAGGGCAGATTTTAACGGTCTAAGGGCAGCAATACAATGTATAGACTGGGACAAAGAACTGACAGATAAAAAACTGAACATAAATGGACGTTCAAGTCATTACTAAATATACATACTTATCAGCATATACCATGTGAAAATAAAAGTAGAAGGAGTAAATCACAACTCATGTTGCTTAACAATAACTTAAATTATATTAATGGGAAGAAGGCCAGGGAGGAAGCTATAGGAACATTACAATGTAAAGCAGGCGGCCTGAAAACTAGTGACCAGGAAAAGGCAGATGAGCTAAATAGGTCATTTTCTTCGGTATACACAAGGGAGGTACCAGTGGTTGGGACACTGCAACAAAATGGTGCTACACTACCTTCACCAAATAATTGGTTAACGCAAGAAGAAATCCAAAAGTGGTTGGAAAAAATAAATGTTAATAAAGCCCCAGATCCTGATGGAATAAATCCAAGGGTACAGAGAGAACTGGGCTCTGTAATAGCTAAACTATTGTATCAAATTTTTCAAGATTGACTCAACACAGGGTCCCTACCAGATGACTGGAGAAAAGCAGAGGTGATACCTATATTTAAGAAGGGAGCAGGAGCAAATCCAGTAAATGAAAGACCTATAAGTTTCACTTAGTGGGAAAGCTTTTAGAAGGGTTAATAAGGGATAGTATACAAGAGTATGTCTATTTAAACAAGGTTATAAGTTATAAATCAACACAGGTTTATGAGGGATAGGTCATGTGAAGCAAACCTAATTAGTTTCTATGAGGAGGTTAGTAAGAACTTGGATCAAGGCAACTCAGTGGATGTAGTCTTTTTATACTTTGCAAATGACCTTTGATACAGTGCCACATGGGAAACTATTGAGCAAACAGAGGGATTTAGGAATTGTAGTAAATATCTGCTCATGGTTTGAGAGTTGGCTAAAAGACATGAAGCAAAGGTTTGTTGTAAATGGAACATACTCAGATTGGACTAATGTGGTAAGTGGGGTTCCCTTCGGGTCCAATATTAGATCCTCTCCTTTTTAACATATTTATTAATGACTTAGAAGTAAGATTGGCAAGTATTGTCTCCATTTTTGCTGATGACACTAAGTTGTGCAAGGTAATTAAATCAGAAAATTGTGTATTTACCCTTCAAAGGGATTTGCATAAATTAGAAGAACGTGCAGCTAAATGGCAGATGAGATTTAATACAAATACATGTAAAGATGCATTTGGGAAGTGTAAATAAGCATGTAATTTATAATCTAAATGGAACAAAACTAGGGGTATCGAAGACA
Organism: Discoglossus pictus; assembly: GCA_027410445.1. Taxonomy (NCBI): domain Eukaryota; kingdom Metazoa; phylum Chordata; class Amphibia; order Anura; family Alytidae; genus Discoglossus; species Discoglossus pictus. The sequence continues at coordinate 58,466,223 of CM050175.1, forward strand.
GAAAGGGATTTATGAGTGCTTGTGGACAACTACCTAGGTAACAGTGCTCAATGCCAAGCAGAATCTGCAAAGGCAAGATAAATATTAGCATTTATTAAGAAGGGTATAGAAGCAAGGGAAGCAAATATAATTCCGCCAATATATACATGCCTAGTATGTCCTCATTTAGAATTAGGAATCACCTTAACATTTTATATATATATATATATATATATATATATATATATATATATCACACATATAATAGTTGTCAAACAACTAATCGTTGTCGCGCTTTGCAAGCTTGCAAGAACTGCGTCCCTCGCAAAGCGAGGGATGCAGTTTGGTCCGCAAATGCGGACCCTCGCAAAGGGACGGGCCACATTTGCGGAAGGTGGAGGCTTTAAGGCGCATGACTTTGGAATAACACAACCCCGCATAATCCTTAACTCGCAGCACTTTGTCCTACGCCGCCTCAAAACACTAACATCACAACCCCGCATTGTTAACTCCCAGCACTTTTCCTACAGCGCCATAAAACACCATACAAAACTCCCACACACACCTTAACTCGCAGCTATTTACTCCTATGGTGCTTCAAACAAACCCACAAAACTCCCACACACATACGGCGCCACACACCACTGGACAAAACTCGCAGCATTTAGCCCATCAAACATGACGACCACAGGACTTAGAAAAAAAAATAATTAGGACTCCAAATACGAGACACTTAGAAAAACCACAATACGAGTCTTAAAAATACGAACTTAGTGGCCAACACGCTCAAACCAAAAACCAGTAAAAACACACTAAATACACCAGAAAAAAATATAAACACATCACACAGAGCATGGGGCATCAGCCAAGATGACTCTCAGTGAGCTGTAACGCAAATTTAACTCGATTTAGACTCGAAAATCGCCTAAGCAAGGAACAAAATGGCAGACGAAAAAAATGAAAACGAGGCTACACGACCGTGAAGCACGCAAAACATAGCCGGACACATAGCAGTTTGACAAGGCACGTACGAGGTACTACAACGGACTGTTACTAAAGGCAGAAAATCCTTTCCACGTGCGTAACACATACAATATCGCCGCCATTTTACGACCATCTACATAATAACGCATCTGAAATGGCGGCTTTCCCGCCTAAACTAACAGTTCTGGCTCGCGCACGCAGCCTATATATAGGGCACACTTGCCACACTGCTGACACTTTCTCCTCAGATGATGACAGTCTGATTGGACATTTTCTGCTGCCGGAAAATCCAAAGAGATTTTTAGCTCTTCAGGATATTGGATTGCTGGATATTTATTATAAATAGGCAAAGTATATTAATTAATTTATTATTTATTAATTACAAAAAAATATTAATTTAAAAAAAAAAAAAACATTACCACATTTGCAATACCTGTACTTTAGCACAGTATTAATCATTAACCATTTCAAATATGTTTATTAATTGATTAATTCATTTTTAATAGACATTAATTTATTAATTATTTAAAAAAATTTATACAATTGTCACTATCTTTACTTTATGATTACATTATTGATTAACTCTTTATAATATATTTAGGAATTGATTAATTAGTAATGTCCATTAATTAATTAATAATTAATTATTAATAGTAAGAAAGTTAAAAAAAATATGTATATTTACCACTGGACTTACATTTTGGGGTTCATGCTCAAGTATTAATGTTCATTTATTACTTTATTAATCATGAACATTAATAATGTTCATTAATTAATTATTAATTAGTAAAAAAAAAATATATATGGATATTTCATAGTGGACTTATATTTCGTGGTTGCTGCTCAACTATTAATGTTCATTAATTACTTTATTGATCATTCATAGAACCATTTTTCTAGGCAAAAATGCATGAAAACAAATGTACATTTTGCACTGAACTTAAATTTCAGTGTTGCTGCTTCATAGTTACATAGTTACATAGTTACATAGTAATTAAGGTTGAAAAAAGACTTTCAGTCCATCAAGTTCAACCTGTTAAGATCTCCTCTGATCTGCAATATGCGGATTAGTTATTAATTAAATTATTGATTAAATAATTATTAATAGTATAGTATTGGAGGATGAATAAAGAGTTAGTCCATCAAGTTCAACCTTTTTAGATCTCTATTGATCTTTTTAATTTGGACTATTTATTATTATTGTTAATTGTTAATTATTGTTAATTGATCCAGAGGAAGGCAAACAAAAAAAAAAACCATTGAAACTTTGCCAATTGTCTCATAAGGGGAAAAAAAAGCAAAATTCCTTCCTGACCCCAGAAACTGGCGATCAAATTTCTCCCTGGATCAATATTCCTTGCTAGTTATCTAGGATAGCCTTGAATGCCCTCTTTATTCAGAAATATATCTAACCCCTTTTTGAAGTTGTCTATCGAATTCGCTGTCACCACCTCCTTTGGTAGAGAATTCCACAGTTTAACCACCCTAACTGTGAAGAACCCTTTTCTTTGTTTAAGGTGAAATCTTTTTTCCTCTAACCTCAACAGATGTCCTCTTGTCAGTTGAAAATCTCTTGCTACAAAAAGTTCACTTGACAAAGCCTTATATTGACCCTGGATGTATTTAAATAACGTAATCATATCTCCTCTTAGACGCCTTTTTTCTAGCGAAAATAAGTTTAATTTTGCTAGTCTTTCTTCATAACTTAGCCCCTCCATTCCCCTTATTAGTTTTGTAGCCCTTCTCTGTACTTTTTCCAGCCCTAAAATGTCTTTTTTGTGAGGTGGTGCCCAAAATTGTACTCCATATTCCAAATGAGGGCGTACTAGAGATTTGTATAGTGGCAGAATTATATCTTCTTCCCTGGCTTCTATACCCTTCCTAATACATGCTAATATTTTATTTGCCTTTGCAGCCGCTGCTTGGCTTTGAGCGCTGTTACCTAGGTGGTTGTCCACTAGTACTCCCAAATCCCTTTCAATATCTGATACCCCTAGATTTGCTCCATTAAGATTATAGATTGCTTGGCTATTGTTCCTTCCCAAATGCATAACCTTACATTTATTTGTATTAAATCTCATCTGCCATTTAGCCGCCCATTTCTCTAATTTATGCAAATCCTTTTGTAGGGAAAGTACATCATTATCTGATTTTATTACCTTGCACAACTTAGTGTCATCAGCAAAAATGGAGACACTACATTCGAGTCCTACTTCAATGTCATTAATAAATATGTTAAAAAGGAGAGGACCCAATACTGAGCCCTGAGGAACCCCACTTATCACATTAGACCAATCGGAGTATGTTCCATTTACAACAACCCTTTGCTTCCTGTCTTTTAGCCAGCTCTCGATCCATGAGCAGATATTTACTGCAATTCCTGTATCCCTTAGTTTGCTCACTAGTCTTCCATGTGGCACTGTATCAAATGCCTTTGAAAAATCTAAAAAGACTACATCCACTGAGTTGCCCTGATCCAAGTTCCTACTAACCTCCTCATAAAAACTAATTAGATTGGTCTGACACGACCTTTCCTTCATAAATCCATGTTGACTGCTACCTATGATCCTGTTCAAATAGACATATTCTTGTATATTATCCCTTATTAACCCTTCTAAAAGCTTCCCAACTACAGAAGTGAGGCTCACTGGTCTATAATTCCCCGAATTTGCTCTAGATCCCTTCTTAAATATAGGTATCACCTCTGCTTTTCTCCAGTCATCTGGTAGAGACCCTGTAGTGAGCGAGTCTTTAAAGATTAGATATAATGGTTTGGCTATTACAGAACCCAGCTCCCTCAGTACCCTTGGATGTATTCCATCAGGACCTGGGGCTTTATTAACATTTATTTTCTCCAACCTCTTTTGTATTTCTTCCTGCGTTAACCAATTATTTAGTGAAGGTAGTGTAGCCCCATTATGTTGCAGTGTCCCAACCACTGGTACCTCCCTTGTGTAAACCGACGAAAAGAACCTATTTAGCTCATCTGCCTTTTCCTGGTCACTAATTATCAGATGGCCTGTGTCACATTGTAATGGTCCTATCGATTCCTTCCTGGCCTTCTTCCCATTAATATATTTATAAAATATTTTAGGGTTAGTCTTACTTTCCATTGCAACTGACTTCTCATTTTCTATTTTAGCCAGTCTAATAGCCCTTTTGCAAGCCTTGTTGATTTCCTTATAGTCACATAAAGATGCCTCTGTTCCCTCCTTCTTGTATAATTTAAATGCATATTTCTTTTTCCTCATCATGATCTTTAAGTCATTGTTAAGCCACATGGGATGGGATTTACTCCTATTTATTTTATTTCCACATGGTACATGCTGATGAGTATGTTTATTTAGTAAGGATTTGAATGTTGTCCATTTATTTTCAGTATTCTTCCCTGTAAGTTCTTTGTCCCAGTCTATATGTTGTATTGCTGCCCGTAGCCCATTAAAGTTAGCCCTTTTAAAATTTAGAGTTTTTGTTGGCCCCTTACAACTCTGTTTTTTGTATTCAATCTCAAATGAGACTGTGTTGTGATCACTGTTCCCCAAGGGTTCCCCTATTTTTACATTTGATATTATATCAATATTACTTGTGATGACTAAATCCAAGATGGCCCCATTTCTAGTAGGTTCTTGTATTACCTGGGCTAGATAATGATCCCTGAGTGTACTCAAGAACCTGCTCCCCTTAGCTGAGCTGCTGGTCTCGTTTATCCAGTTTATATCAGGGTAATTAAAGTCTCCCATTATTAGAACTTCATTATTACATTGCTGTTATATTTATGTTTTCAGCCTTCATTATTAAAGCAATTGTTTTCCAGTGTTGATGCTAAATTATTAATCTTCATGATTAATTCTTTCATTAGTCATTTATTTTAAAGATTTCTAAATTAAATGTGCTAAAAAGCATCAGAAAATAGGTAGATTTTACAGTGTCATCATATTTATCTGTTGCTGCTCATTGTCTCAAAGGAATAGGATCCTCAAACCGCTTAAATATTTACATCTGATCTGCAATCAGATCACCTTCACAGGTATATCATTTTTAAATATTTAAATGTATTTTACTATATGCATGTATGACAAGGACAACAAGTACTTTCAATGATTCATACATTCATTCAAACAAAATATAAAATACATTGCTGTTATATTTATGTTTTCAGCCTTCATTATTAATGCAAATGTTTTCGTGTGTTGATGCTTAATTATTAATGTTCATGATTAATTATTTAATTAGTCATTTATTTGAAAGATTTCTAAATTAAATGTGCTAAAATGCATCACAAAATAGGTAGATTTTACAGTGTCATCATATTTATCTGTTGCTGCTCATGGTCTCAAAGGAATACGATCCTCAAACCGCTTAAATATTTACATCACTTTCTTACATTTTATAGTGCATTTACTTATATTTTGCATCTATGCCAATTAAAATCATACAAACATTAACAAGGCCTCCCTCCCCCCCACAGTTTTATCATCTGCCCACCTGACTACACAGAGGGCCGTTTGCAGCATTTCATCTGCAATCAGATCACCTTCACAGGTATATCGTTTTTAAATATTTAAATGTATTTTACTACATGCATGTATGACAAGGACAACAAGTACTTTCAATGATTCATACATTCATTCAAACAAAATATTAAATATGATTTTTACATCTTTTGACAGATTTCTCATGTCTCCCCCCGCCTGAACACAGGAGTCGCCTCTGCACTAATTAACATTACAGAACATCAAATTGACAGGTATATGATGACATTCTTTACAAATATAGCATTAAGTATTGATTTGCGTTGAGCAATGTTATTTAATACATTCATTCAATCAAAAAATTGATTTTTACATCTTTTCACAGATTTATCACGTCGCAAACTGCCTCAACACAGGAGTCGCCTCTGCCACATTTTACATTACAGAACAGCTACTAAACAGGTATATGCTTTTGTGATGACATTTTTTACAAATATAGGATTAAGTGTTTCTTACAGCCCATGGATGACAAATATGGCTTAATTAATTTAAGTCATTTATTTTACAAAATATTGAATAATTAGAAGGAAAAAAAAAAGAATCCATATCTACTTAGCTATTTTATTTCATGTGTATTCTTTCATTCATTAATTCACCATTATGTTACTGCTCATTGTCAGGGATAGCACCTTAGAAGCAGTTAAATATTTAATATCATGTATTACATTAGGTCACTTTTTAACATTTTTAAAATGCATTTAACATATATTTATGATTAGGATTTACGTTTGCTATGTATGCCCATTAAAAGGCATATTTACAAAATCTTTATGTCATTTTACAGATCCATCATCTCTGCACCTCCCTGAACACACAGAGTTACGTCTGCAGTATTTCAGTTGATATCACATCTAATTGACAGGTATCATTCTTGATGACATTATTTAAAAACATAATTAACACCCTTATTACATTGCAAGTTGCCCTATGAAATAGAGTTCGATATAACCACATAGCATATTTTGGAACACAAATACTTACTTACTGAAGACCTTGCTTTTGGATAGAAGATAACTAACTACAAAGTTACTTAACCAAAATATGTTATGTGGTTATATAGAGCACTATTCAATTTGTTAACATGCTATTTAATAAGTCTCGAACTGTTTTTTCATCAACATTATTCACAGGTTGTCATTCATTAAAAAATACATATATGAAAACACATTTATCTTTACATGAATGGGAATTACACTTCAGATGTTTAGTCATGTCAATCTATAGTTTGCTAATAGCTCTTTTGCATAGCTCTTCTTTAGGAACACATGATAACTGTTTATGTTTTTGCATTCATGATACAGAGAGACACACTCAGAGAGAGAGACACACACACACACAGACAGAGAGAGACAGACAGAGAGAGGCAGACAGAGAGAGGCAGAGAGAGACAGACAGAAACAGGCAGACAGAGAGAGAGACAGTCGGAGACAGACACAGAGAGAGACAGACACAGAGAGAGACAGACACACAGAGAGACAGACATACAGAGAGACAGGCACACAGAGAGACACCTACAGACACAGATTCACACACACACACACACACACAGACACGCAGCCAGACACACGCAGCCAGACACTCAGAGACACAGACACCCAGAGACACCCAGAGAGACAAACAGAGACAGATTACCATTACATTTTTTAGAAATATAAGACAGGTTAAAAATATGTATAATAAAACTAATGCAATTCTTACAACTCTATTTCCAATAACAGATTACAATGGTGGACAATGCAGAAGATAAGAAAGAATATAAAAGAAGAATGGCAAGGTAAAGGAAGCAGAGATGGAGAGATGCACAGACCACTAAGACTTCACAACGTTTAAGAGAAGAAGATCGACAGAGACTTCTAAATAAAAGAAAAATGGCTAAAAAACAACAAAATTAGTCTGCTGGAGATTCAAAGAAAAGAAAAAGTAAACAAAAAAATGTCTGTAAAACATTCCCTAATGAACCTATTTTGCCTCCTTATGCCAACGTTGATAGAGATGACACCAATGTAGATATAGAAAGTTCAACTGAGAACTATATTGAGGAAGGTCATAGTTACATAGTTACATAGTAATTAAGGTTGAAAAAAGACTTTCAGTCCATCAAGTTCAACCTGTTAAGATCTCCTCTGATCTGCAATATGCGGATTAGTTATTAATTAAATTATTGATTAAATAATTATTAATAGTATAGCATTGGAGAATGAATAAAGAGTTAGTCCATCAAGTTCAACCTTTTTAGATCTCTATTGATCTTTTTAATTTGGACTATTTATTATTATTGTTAATTGTTAATTATTGTTAATTGATCCAGAGGAAGGCAAACATAAAAAAAAAAACCATTGAAACTTTGCCAATTGTCTCATAAGGGGAAAAAAAAGCAAAATTCCTTCCTGACCCCAGAAACTGGCGATCAAATTTCTCCATGGATCAATATTCCTTGCTAGTTATCTAGGATAGCCTTGAATGCCCTCTTTATTCAGAAATATATCTAACCCCTTTTTGAAGTTGTCTATCGAATTCGCTGTCACCACCTCCTTTGGTAGAGAATTCCACAGTTTAACCACCCTAACTGTGAAGAACCCTTTTCTTTGTTTAAGGTGAAATCTTTTTTCCTCTAACCTCAACGGATGTCCTCTTGTCAGTTGAAAATCTCTTGCTACAAAAAGTTCACTTGACAAAGCCTTATATTGACCCTGGATGTATTTAAATAACGTAATCATATCTCCACTTAGAAGCCTTTTTTCTAGCGAAAATAAGTTTAATTTTGTTAGTCTTTCTTCATAACTTAGCCCCTCCATTCCCCTTATTAGTTTTGTAGCCCTTCTCTGTACTTTTTCCAGCTCTAAAATGTCTTTTTTGTGAGGTGGTGCCCAAAATTGTACTCCATATTCCAAATGAGGGCGTACTAGAGATTTGTATAGTGGCAGAATTATATCTTCTTCCCTGGCTTCTATACCCTTCCTAATACATGCTAATATTTTATTTGCCTTTGCAGCCGCTGCTTGGCTTTGAGCGCTGTTACCTAGGTGGTTGTCCACTAGTACTCCCAAATCCCTTTCAATATCTGATACCCCTAGATTTTCTCCATTAAGATTATAGATTGCTTGGCTATTCTTCCTTCCCAAATGCATAACCTTACATTTATTTGTATTAAATCTCATCTGCCATTTAGCCGCCCATTTCTCTAATTTATGCAAATCCTTTTGTAGGGAAAGTACATCATTATCTGATTTTATTACCTTGCACAACTTAGTGTCATCAGCAAAAATGGAGACACTACATTCGAGTCCTACTTCAATGTCATTAATAAATATGTTAAAAAGGATAGGACCCAATACTGAGCCCTGAGGAACCCCACTTATCACATTAGACCAATCGGAGTATGTTCCATTTACAACAACCCTTTGCTTCCTGTCTTTTAGCCAGCTCTCGATCCATGAGCAGATATTTACTGCAATTCCTGTATCCCTTAGTTTGCTCACTAGTCTTCCATGTGGCACTGTATCAAATGCCTTTGAAAAATCTAAAAAGACTACATCCACTGAGTTGCCCTGATCCAAGTTCCTACTAACCTCCTCATAAAAACTAATTAGATTGGTCTGACACGACCTTTCCTTCATAAATCCATGTTGACTGCTACCTATGATCCTGTTCAAATAGACATATTCTTGTATTCTGTCCCTTATTAACCCTTCTAAAAGCTTCCCAACTACAGAAGTGAGGCTCACTGGTCTATAATTCCCTGGATTTGCTCTAGATCCCTTCTTAAATATAGGTATCACCTCTGCTTTTCTCCAGTCATCTGGTAGAGTCATGATAGTCTTTTATTTAGAGCACTAACAGTAGACACTCATTATTGTGGATTAATGAATGTGGTTTGTCAGTTTTGTGGGGCCTTTCATTTTCTGAACGAACGATCAACTGATGGAGAGTTTATTAGTTGCTGTCAGAAAGGATAGGTAAGACTTCCAGAAAGACACACATTTCCAGAATATTTAAAAAGTATCAAGAGCGATCCTACATTTCCAAATTATCTTATAACAGTGCAATTTCATTTGCCTCAATGGGCGCCACATTAGAGAAAATGTTCCAGGACATGGTCCTTATTGTTTTAAAGTGCAAGGACAAATATACCACCAGACTTCACATTTACACCCAGAAACAGGAGAACATAGGAAATTTGCACAGTTATATGTACTTGATACAATGGAAGCTGTTGAACAACGAATGATGCTTCCTGAAAATAAACAATGCTTACCCATGGTCTTTGAACAACTTGATAACATTATGGCCAACAACCCATATAGTAAAGCATACAAAAAATTAGCGGAGGTTAAAAAAGAACAACTGGCACATGCACAAAGACATCAATTGCCAATGCCAAGACTAAATATGGTTCTCAAAAGAGATCGCCATACTGATCAAGGCGGTATAATTTACCAACAACAAATGAGGTTGCCATGGTATTTAAAAATGATGATGGGGAACCACCATTTGAGCGGGATATTAGAATATATCTACGCAATAAAGAACAACCTTTTATAAACATACATATTTTAAGCAGCAATTTGGATCCTATGACATATCCCATTTTTTTTCCAAATGGGGAGCCAGGATGGCAACCAAAATTACAGTTGCAAAGTTATCCCAATATTAAAGTTCATGTAAGAAAAAATATTTTCATGCTGGAATATAAAGTGGCACAAAATGCTGTCCAGGATCATTATAATCCGATTTTATGTGGGGGTAAACTCACACAACAATGGATTATTGATTCCTATCCACAGGTCGAAGCAAAGAATCAAAATTTTGTAAAATTTCAACAAAACAAGCTTTGAGTAGAACAATATTGTGAATTGATGGATTATGTCGCATAATTGGCTGCAAACAGAGACATTCCTGCTGGACGAGCAATGATTTTGCCATCCTCTTTCCAAGGATCTCCTCGCAATATGCAAGAAAGATACAATGATGCCATGGCTATTGTCACTAAATTTGGCAAACCAGATTTATTCCCTGTGTCTCTTTCCCCCTCTCCCTTCCCTTCCCACTTAGACGGCACTCATCGTCCTGCGAGCCTCGCGGAGCGAGGCAAGCAGTTGATGCATTGAGCTTGGAGCACTGATGAGCAGCTGAGGAATGGGGGACATAAAAAAAACCTAAAATTCTGACCTCAAAATTTTGGCAGCAAAAAAAAACGACCTTGCAAAAATACGACTTAAACGGCCGAACCGCAGAAATCAAAAAACACGAAAAACAAGAATAAAAAAAAAATAATGTAAAAACACTCACACACAGCACGGGTCTGGGAAAGCCAGGAAGCCTGGGAGTAAGGTTGCACGCGAATTTAAGCTGAATTTGCAGAGTTTCGGCACTCGAAAATTGGCTAAGTGAGGGAAAAAAATGGCGGCCGAAAAAAATGAAAACGAGGCTAAAGGAGACCGAAGCACCTAAAATCACAGCTAGACACGTACTAGTTAGCCAGGAATGTAGGAGATACAAAATATACCATTACAACAGACGAAAATGCTCGCGAGCCAAGCAACACTAACTTGCAAATAATAACATTACGATTGTAAAATGGCGTTTTACACCCCTACACAAACGGTTTGGCCTCGCGCACGCAGCCTATTTACACTGCACACTTGGCACATTACTGACACTTTCTCCTCAGGTGATCACAATTACAACTGTACATTTTATGATGCAGGAAAATCCAAAAATATTGTTAGCTCTTCAGGATATTGATTGCTGCATATTAAATAGGTAAAGTGTATTAATTTATTAATTCACTGTACTAACAATTTTTTATATTTTATACTGTACTTCTATATCTGTCTTCGCCATGAGCGCACCATTGTGTGACAAACAGCATTCCCATGGCTTCAAATTGTATTGCTGTCATTTTTGAAGGGCAAGTCAATAGTTAGTTTCATATTTGCCAAATGTTGACTGAGACAAGGAGGAAATAGATAACAAGAGGGATTTGTTCTTGGCACAAAGAGTTTTAATGGTAGCCCTGCAGAGATCACATGGCTTCCATCTCTCCAACGCCATGCAAAGTGCATTTCTAAGCACAATTTTAGCACAATACATTTCACTTTTTGGAAGCAAACACCTTTATTATTACATTGTATTACACATATTATTAAATTCATATATTCAAAGTAAAGTATCAATTCTGCCTAATTAGAGCTACATTTAATTATAATCAGCTTTACTGCACTGTAGTGAAATGTCTGCATTCTCCATAGCAATCTTTGTTTACCAAAAAATACCAAAGTAAACAAACAAACAAGGTGAAAAAACAATAACATCAGGTTGAAATAATTTCCCACACAGGGTTAAAGTTTCAGTAAACACCCTGCCACAGTAGGGAATTTTTTAATTTTGCTTCAGAAAGAGGTTATTTGATAATTTGCCATAGTGTGTTTTCTTCTCAGAGCACAAAAACGTATTCCAAAATTGAACTGTCCTGGAGCTTGCCCCATAACAGCCAATGAGACTAAATTATGCTCTCTGCATTTCCTGTTAGTTTCAATAAAGTTTGAATAGGTTTTCCTTAATATTTTTCATGCAAAAAACAAAAACAAAAAACAATTACAATGTTTAAAACATGTTCTTTTAAATGCTTGAAAACATAGTTACATAGTAATTTACGGTTGGAAAAAAGACTTTTAGTTAATCAAGTTCAACCTTCTGCAATATGCAGATTAATTGTTAATTGATTCAGAGGAAATGAAAAAGAAAAAACTCCAAGTGAAACGTTGGCAATTGTCTCAAAGGGGGAAAAAAATGTTTCCTTCCTGACCCAAGATACTGACAACCATATTCCTCCCTGGATCAATACTCCCTCTCTAATTAATAAGATAACCCTGAATTCCCTTTTATTTAAAAATGTATCCAATCCTTTTTTAAAGTTATCTATCGAATCCGCTGTCACTACCTCCTTTGGTAGAGAATTCCACAGTATAACCACCCTCACTGTGAAGAACCCTTTTCTTTTTTTAAATTGGAATCTTTTTACGTCTAATCTCAAATGATGTCCCCATGTCAGTTGAAAACCTCTTGGCACAAAAAGTTTGCCCGACAAATCCTTGACCCTGGATGTATTTATGTAAAGTAATCATATCCCCTCTTAGATGCCTTTTTTCTAGAGAAAATAAGTGTAATTTGGTTAGTCTTTCTTTATAACTTAGCCCCTGAATTCCCCTTATTAGCTTTGTTGCCCTTCTCTGTACTTTTTCCAGCTCTAAAACGCCATTTTTATGAAGTGGTGACCAAAATTGTACTCCATATTCCAAATGAGGGCGTACTAGAGATTTGTATAGCGACAGAATTATATTTGCTTCCCTTGCTACTATACACTTCTTAATACATGCTAATATTTTTTTTGCCTTTACAGCTGCTGCTTGGCTTTGAGCACTGTTACCTAGGTGTTTGTCTACAAGTACTCCCAAATCCCTTTCAATATCTAATACTCTGAGATTTTCTCCATTAGGAATATAAATTGCATGGCTATTTTTCCTTCCCAGATGCATAACTTTACATTTATTTGTATTAAATCTCATCTGCCATTTAGGCACCCACTTTGAAGGGAAAATACATCATTATCTGATTGAATTACCTTGTACAACTTAGTGTCATCAGCAAAAATGGAGACAATACTTTCCAGTCCTACTTCTAGGTCATTAATAAATATGTTAAAAAGGAGAGTACCTAATAATGAACCCTTGGGGAACCCCACTTACCACATTAGTCCAATCTGAGTATGTTTCATTTACATCAACCCTTTGTTTCCTGTCTTTTAGCCAGCTCTCAATCCATGAGCAGATATTTATTGCAATTCCTTTGCAAAATCCAAAACGACTACATCCACTCATAAAAAATACACATGAGCATCTTTTTTGTTGTTTTAAAATAAAAAATAAAAAAACAAAAAAGCAACACATTGGGTATTAACTCTCATTTAAAGGACCACTGCACAAAGAAAAATGTAATATTTGAAAACTTTAAGTCTGGCTAAGAGCATTACTAATCAGGAAAATAGTCAAACAGCTAGTTTTTATCAAAAATGTATTCTGATGCATCTTTAGGATCCTGGGGGATCCACTATACACTGGTGGAAGTTGTACGTGTTGGAGGGATCTTTTGGAGAACTATGGTTGCATCCTTTGATACAACATTGTGCTTATGGGCCAGTGAGGGGTGTGTAGTGCTAAATTAAGACATTGTAGGCCCATGGGCTACCGGTAGTGTGAGGCCGCCAGTAATATTGGTTTGGGCATAAGTCGCTTGACAAATGTTTATTTTAAAATACGTAAGCAACAGGGTCTAACTGCATGCACTTCCTGCGACTGCTGGCTATCAATTATGGAACTGAAAGATTGGGATGTTACAATCAACCGTTTACACAATGAAACTTAATACCCGATTGGAAGGTATGTGTCCTCGTCGATGCTGAGATTACGTTCTCCGCAGTTCAACAGGAGACTTCAGTGAAAGGCTTATCATTCACTACCAGACATCAAGTATGTCACTGCCTGATCTAGCTCCGGTTTCCTACAGAACTTTGCAAAAGGCTCTCTCGTCTTCCCCAGGCCCAGTTGGTGCGATGTCTGGCTGTCTATAGTTTTGTAGATCATCAAGAAATTAAATTTTAAAAACATAAATTTCCTTGTTTGTTTTTTTAGGGCTTTCTCAGCTTTTCCTCTTTCTGCTCAAGACCCCCCAGCTCGCCGAGGACCAAGGGCTGCAGTCCTCAAGCACACGCCTTAATCCAGCCATGGGGGTGTGGTGTCAATCTCAGCATTAGCCAGTTATCAAACAAAGTCTCTGGTCTTCTGCCTGTTATCCCCTCCCTCCCCTGATATCTATGAACATAATAATCCAGCTCTCAAGATGTGGTGTAATGAGTACAAAATGAATTCCAGTATTCATATTCTTCAAAAACTGGTATATACTCAACAAACAAGATGCTGTAATAAACACATAATTTATGTGAATGCTCAATAGCTTCATTCTAATTGGCAGCATAAAAAAAAGAAAATAATAAAACCATGTTTGAATACAGAAATATTTGCTACATTATTTCTTATAGGGTCATTTTGAGCTTAAAATCTATACATTTTTCTTACAGAGGTATAAAACTTCCATAAGAGCATTTCTTGTTTATCTTTTCTAAGACACAATGTCAAGCTATAACATAAAACAGGCACTACATACATTTTCTACCCTTTAAGATTGCTTGGTGAAAGGCAGAGCCAGCCTCTGTGAGCAAGACGCACAGCTAAAGTAATCACCGTCCAGAGAGCTATTGAAAGCACAGACACACATTAAAGGGACATGGAACACAACCGTTTTTTTTAAGCATTTAAAGAGCACATTTTAGATATTTGAAAATGTGTTTTTGCATGAAAAATATTAAGTAAGCCCCAAAGAGTTAAACTTCTGAACATGTTTATGTGCTCCGAGACCTTTACTTACATAGTTACAGAGTTATTGAGGTTGAAAAGGACTTTTAGCCCATCAAGTTAAACCTTTTATGATCTCCTCTGATCTTCAGATTAATTATTAATTTTGTAATTGATCCAGAGGAAGGCAAACAGAAAAAAAAACAAGTGAAAGTTTGCCAATTGTCTTAAAAGGGAAAAAAATGAATTCCTTCCTGACCCCAGATACTGGCGATCAGATTCCTCCCTGGATCAATACTCCCTCTCTAAATAACTAGGATAACCCTGAATGCCATTTTAATTTAAAAATATATCCAATCCCTTTTTAAAGTTATCTATTGATTTCGCTGTCACCACCTCCCTTGGTAGATATTTCCACACTATAAACACCCTTACAGTGAAGAACGCTTTTCTTTCTTTAAGGTGGAATATTTTTACTTCTAACCTCAAAGGATGTCCTTTTGTCAGTTGAAAACCTCTTGGCACAAAAAGCTCCCTTGACAAATCTTTATACTGACCCTGGATGTATTTATATAAGGTAATCATATCCCCTCTTAGACGCCTTTTTTCTAGAGAAAATATGTTTAATTTAGTTAGTCTTTCTTCATAACTGAGCATCTCCATTGCCTTTATTAGTTTTGTTGCCCTTCTCTGTACTTTTTCCAGTTTTAAGTGGTGCCCAAAACTGTACTCCATATTCCAGATGAGGGCGTACTAGGGATTTGTATAGTGGCAGAATTATATTTACTTCCCTTGCTTCTATACCCTTCTTAATACATGCTAATATTTTATTTGCCTTTGCAGCTGCTGCTTGGCATTGAGAACTGTTACGTAGGTGGCTATCCACAAGTACCCCCAAATCCCTTTCAATATCTGCTACCCTTAGATTTGTTTCATTAAGCTTATAAATTGCATGGCTATTTTTCCTTCCCAGATACATAGCCTTACATTTATTTATATTAAATCTCATCTGCCATTTAGATGCCCATTCCACTAATTCATGCAAATCACTTTGGAGGGGAAGTACATAATTTTCTGATCTAATTACCTTGGACAACTTAGTGTCATCAGCAAAAATGGAGACAATACTTTCCAGTCCTACTTCTAAGTCATTAATAAATATGTTAAAAAGGAAAGGACCTAATACCGAACCCTGAGGAACCCCACTTACCACATTAGTCCAATATGAGTATGTTCCATTTACAGCAACCCTTTGCTTCCCGTCTTTTAGATAGCTCTCAATCCATGTGCATATATTTGCTGTAATTCCTGTATTCCTTCGTTTGCACAATAGACTCCAATGTGGCACTTTGCAAAATCTAAAAAAACTACATCCACTGAGTCACTTGATCCAGGTTACTACTAACATTCTCATAGAAACTAATTAGATTTGTTTGACATGAGGTATCCCTCATAAATCCATGTTGACTCCTATTTATAATCCTGTTCAAATATACATATTATTGTATATTATCCCTTATTTACCCTTATAAAAGCTTTCCCACTACAGAAGTGAGGCTTACAGGTTTAAAGTCCCCTGACTTGCTCTTGTTCCCTTCTTAAATATAGGTATCACCTCTGCTTTTCTACCGTCATCTTGTAGCGACCGAGTGTTGAGTGAATTTTGAAAAATTATATATAATGGTTTGGCTATTACAGAACCCAGTTCTCTCAGTATCCTTGGATGTATTCCATCAGGACCTGGGGCTTTATTAACATTTATTTTTTTAAACCTCTTTTGGATTTCTTTCTGCGTTAACCAAGTATTTGGTGAAGGTAGCATAGCCCCATTATGTTGCCACTGGTACCTCTCTTGTGTGTACAGAAGAAAATAACCAGTTTAGCTCATTTGCCTTTTCCTGGTCACTAATTGTCAGACGGCCTGTTTCACCATCTCCTTCTGCCCCAACGCTCCCTTTACCACCTTTCATCCACCTTCCCCATCTTTCTCTCTTCTCGACACCTCACCCCAACCCTGTCCATCCAAGGATCGCTTGGGCAGGCAGGTTCATTACCTTGGCGCAAACCCAATTTGCCACAATTTCAACACCAGGGGTTGCAACTACAATGCTGGTTGCCTAAAATGGCCTTCTTTGGATTTCTACGTCCAAGTGAATTCACCACATCCCAATCTCAACCAGTATACCTCAGTTAACAGGACATCTCATGCAACAAAGACACATATCAAATCTCCATATCATCCTCTATAATAAACCGCACTCCAGTTACCATAACCTACTACCCTACCTCAGACTTATGGTGCTCAGGCACCACCTTCACCATCTCCATTCAGCATTACACCTCAAACCAAGCCTCCACCCATTACTAAGCATCTCTAGCCAACCACTATCCACACCCACATTCATCCACTACATTAGACTAGTCCTCGCCCGTCTAGGCCACAACCCATTGAACTACTCGGGCAACTCCTTCAGAATTGGAGCAGCCTCATCAGCATCACACAACCAAACACCCGTCCATATCATAAAACCTCTAGGATGATGGAAAACCAACTGCTATTCCAGGTATATACCCGACCCAAAATCAGATCTAAGAGAAGCTTTCAAACGACTAACTCAATTATCTCTAGCGAATTTTGGCCCTCTTCTCAGGCTAACATGACGTAGCTTTGGCCACACACCAGCTACCATGGGAGAGGGTCCCAACTAAAAATAATCAGGTTAACACCTGAAATTGTGGGAGGGACCCTCTTCCCACTCCACCTATATAAATCCCACTCACCTGACTCCAACCAAGCAGGACGCAAGTCAACCCACCTCTCCACTCTTTCACAGCACTTACTTTCACAACACTTACTATCCCTTGGCCCTCTTCTCAGGCCAACATGACATAGCTTTGGCCACACACCAGCTACCAGGGGGAGAAGGTCTTAACTACATATATATATATATATATATATATATACACATACATACACACTCACAACGCACTTAATGCTACCCCTTTTAGCTCTGATTCCCTATAGCTCTCTTTTTCCTGTAATTCCCAGCTTTAGCTCTTTTTTTTGGCCGCTGATACCAGCTGAATGCTCCAAATCCCTATAATGCTGCTATCACGTACCCCTTTCCAGGACCTGGACTTGGGCCCAGTGAGCTACCAAAGAGAACAGACTACCCCATTGGAAAATGGGTAGTGGAATTATATTGCCAGCATGCTTCATGTTTCTTAGGGCATATGCCCCTGCCTCATCCTGTATACTGTATATAATTCCCCATGTAATATTACTGTGTTATGTGTCATGTTTAAAATAATTAATGTGTGAGTATAGTTAATGTCATATGATAGTCTGATATATTTGGTTCAGAGGTGCAATTCCCATATGTCCCCTACCCCAACCATGTTAGTTCCTCATGTATGATCAAAGGACTGGCCATAAAGTTTTAAAGCTAGTTTTATTGTTCTTTGGGGGTTGTAAATGGAACAAGGGGGAAAAAAAGCTCCCCCCTGATGACAACCAATATGTGCCAGATCAAAAAGGTCAGAGGGAGTATGAGGGAATGTGGGTTGTGCTTTGGTTCTGTTTCTGCCTGTAGTTTTTTTTAGTTGGCGTTTAAAGGTGAATAAAACAGTACCCTTCTGGAGACATACAGAAATTGTTTGTCTTATTTTGCTCATGTTCTCCTGGATGGCTGCATGGAGATACTGGGAGACTTTGAAGGATCCTGCTTTGGATCTAGTTTAACGGTGACAAGTCTTATCAAGCCCCATAAGAAGCAGATCTGGAGTCTCTTGGTAGCTTGGAAGTGCTGATTTCTGATGCAAGGATCCTGATCGATACAGAAGCCAGATATCAAATATCAGGGTGCTGGTGCTGAGATTTCCAAGAACCCAAACAGTCATGGTTTGTAGTTAACTTGCAGTCTATAACAGGTGGCTCTGGGCAGTAATAGCCCCTACCAGCTTGCATCATCCCAGCTGCCTTTTCCTTGTGGGACCTTGTTTAAAGCTCAGAACAGCATCACAGCGAGACAGCAGAAGAGAGAGAGAGAGAGAGAGAGAGAGAGAGAGAGAGAGTGAAAGCACTCAAAGTGACCTGGAGAGAGAAAGAGCCACAGGGAACCCCCAATTCCTACCATCCAGAGAGAAGGTGAAGAATATTTTCCTTGTTTCTCATAATGTGATTTTAATGGTCTAATAAAAACCTACATTAATTGTATATTTTTGTATCGTTTTACAGAAGTGATTGAGCGCAAAGAAGACCAGGGCACTTTAAAGCGCCAGGGCATTCCACTGGATGTAAAGATGCAGGTGTTGGACCGCTTGGAGAAAGGGGAGCACCAAGTGGACATTGGAGTGGATTTAATGTTGCCAACTACACAATCCACACCATCAGCAACAACCAGCACTGTATCTTCTGCAAAAAAGATTACCCGTGCAGATGCTATGCCCTGGAGGAAATAAAAAAGCAGCTGCCGTTCTTGATTGATAAGGAGATAGAGAGCAACATGCTTCTCAGCCAGGTAATCATCATGGAAGAGGCCAGAAGCATCTATGACTATATCCAAAGACAAACTTGTTAGATAAAAGAAACTGTGTGAGACAAAGTATAAAGTCTTAAGAGGTTATACTTGATATCACGGAGAGATTTACAGTAAGACAAGTTCACACAAATGCCTTTTAAATAATCTCTGATTTATTTAGTATTTTAGAAGCTCTTTTATACACAGATGTGTAGTGTAGAGTTACCATAAATCATTAAACTCTTGCAACTGTGGATTAAACATTTCTAAGATGTCCTTAGAAAGCTATTATCTTTTGTGTGTAATAGCTTATTGTTATCTTAGTAAAACATAGTTAGCATGAATGTTTAAACTCTTGTTACTGTGCTTTTAATAATGTAATTGTTAATTGTTAATTGTCTAATATTTTAGTTTTTTGGGAGGGTAATGCAGATAGTCACATCTGGAGAGAGTGATTGCTATCAGGGACCCCCAAATCCTGCTGGCAAAGTACAGTACAGAATACTGTATTGTCATTGTTCCGTTGTGTTGCATAATGTGATTGTTAAGTGTTAATTGTTAATTTTCTACTAACATCTACATTCAGATGGATTTCTGGAAAAAGTATACCATCATGCAGGCCATAACGAACATTGATTTGTTCTGGAAGGAGGGGTCACAGCGGTGTGGAGGAAGATATTGCCAGAGCTGTGTGCGAATGTGCAAACAGAAAAGCCCAATATAGCAAAGATAGTAGACCTGGTGTATGTGGATGTACTGGGAGATGCAGATACCCAGGATATTGAGGACTTGGTACAAGCCTGACCAACGAGACCTCCAACAATTGGTGGAACAGGGCATTGAGGAAGCTAAGGAAAGCAGTGACTCTGACACAGAGGAACAAAATAAATTTCCACTGAGTTCCTCAGCAAGAGTTTGTATTCCATCCATGACCTCATAAATGATTTTGTGGCAAATGATCAGGATGTTGCGAGGGGCAGAAATGTGAGACCCAGTGTTTTGGGAGCAGTGTCTTGCTACCAGCATCTGCTGGATGGCCGCAGAAAGATAAAGACAGATGTCCCTGGACCTGTTTGTCTCAAAAAAAGGCAGAATGGAGGATGAGCCTGAAGCTTCCTCATCTGCTAGTTAAAGTGGACTATTTAGTTGTGTTAAGTTTCTTTGAATATTATTAAAAAAAAGGTTATTTTTGTGATTTTGTTGCTATGTTTGCAGTTAATATTTTTGCCACTAATTTCTTTCTTGCAAGTAAAGCATGTTATTTGCTGTGTGCACTGACATTTTCCAGGTGAGAGAGGAGTGGATTTGCCTGTGTTAAACTTGCATATAAGTTTGTGACTTGTGTGTATCTGTTTGCCACTGTGATTTTGTTCTTGCAAGTAAAGGAGTGTTATTTTCTGGGTGCATTAATTGTGTCCTAGTCCTAAATTAAATATAAACATGGGAAGGAGCGGACTTGTGAGCTTGTGAACAGTTTTGGTTTGAAGTTCAGTTCTAGTATAGGTCTAGGAGTTTAAATAAAATTAGGCACTTTTTATTTCTTTTTGTATATTTTATAAACTTTTACACATATATATTGTTTACTTATTTTTCTCACTGAATCTTGTAGTTGATAATTATGAGTCATTCCAGTGGCAACCTCACTCCGTGTACATACTATCATATGTATGCACTACTGGAACAACTGATCCAGGGTTCATACCTCTGTGGCAGGTGTAAGCATGTGGTCTCTCTGGAAACTCAAATTGGAGAACTGGAGAGGAGAATTGCAGCACTTACTGATATTGCTCCACTGGAATGGGAATTGGTGCTCACCAAGCACAGTTTAGCTGGACCTAGCATGGAGGGTGGAGATGCGGCTAGTGAGGATGTCCAGGGAGGTAGCTGGGTTACAGTTACAAGGGAAAGCAGGGGGAACAGGAGGAGGAGGCCGGACAGTTCTGAGTTGGCAAATGCCAACAGATCTGCCAGATTGAGTCAAACTGTTGGGGATGTCCATCCAGGAATGGCAATGCCAGATACACAAATACCCTGCTTAATGCTGTAGATAGGTTCCAACCGATATGAGTTTTAAGCAAAACAGTGCTAAACGGGGCAGTTTAACATGGGGAAGATAGGGATAGGGAAAGAACTTTGAAAAAAAGACACAACACCAATAAGATTTTAAAACATTTTTACTTGCTGTTAACTGCACACAGCAGCATAAATAAAGAACAAAATAAACCAAGGACTATGTAACTATCTAATTTGCACCATATAAATTAAAGAAATGGTACCAAATTAAAGAAATAGTAAAAAAAAAAGTCCACTTTAACTGGTAGATGTGGAGGTTTCAGGGTCATCCTCCTGCCTCAGTTTTTTTTTTGGCCACAAGTTGGTCAAGGGTCATTTGTCTATGCTTCTTGCGGCTATCCAGGAGATGCTGGTAGCAAGACAACCCTCCCAGCACAATACGCCTTGCATTCCTGCTCCTAGCTGCATCAGGATCATTGGCCACCAGCTCATCCATTATGTCATCGGCCTGATGCAATGCCCTGTTTAGAAACTTTTGGCGGCCGTATGTTCAAACAGCTGGCGGAATGTGCGGCGGAGATAGTAGGCCTTGAAGGTGGCAATCATCCCCTGGTCCATAGGATGGATGAGCGACATTGTGTTGGGCAGCAGGAACAGGATCTCCACAGGAATGCAGGTGGGCAGCTCAGCCAAGTTAGGTCGGATGGCTCAGCGCATTGTCCATGATGAGCAGCATTTTCTCCTCCAGTCCCTTGAGCCGACAAAAACGCTGCACGGAAGGGCAGAAATAATCAGTGAACATCTCGCTAAAAATATCCCGGGTGATCCATGCCTTCCAGTTTGCATTCCAAACAACTGGTAAGCTGGACTTGCTAATGCCCCTCATTGCCCTCTGTGTCTGGGAGTGGTAGACCAGCAATGGCTTTATACGAAAGGCCCCGCTGGCGTTCCTACCCGCAAGAAGGGTCAGGCTGTCTTTCACCGCTTGAAAGCCTGGTTCTCTCTTCTGCTCCCTGGAGATGAGCATGCAGCTTGGCATACACTTCCAGAAGAGCCCAGTCTCATCTACATTGAAGATAAGCTCCGGTGGTTAGCTCCCTCTTTCCATCACGCCCTTGAAAGAGTCTGGAAAGGCTGCAGCAGCCTCAATGTCTGCACTTGCCGCTTCAACGGTGATCTTAATATGGTAGAGGTTGTACCATTTTTTAAAGAGGTTAAACCAACCTCTATTTGCTTTGAAACTCTCTGTACATCTGAATCTTGATTCTGGGTGTTGGTGTAAATGCTCTTCGCCTGCTCCATCACGATGGCCTAACTGAGAGGCATGTTACTCTCCAGCTCGTCATCTAGCCATATGGACAGCCTCTTCACCATTTCCTCATGGTTGTAGGACCTGGAGCAGGTGATCTTCTTGGCTGAAGAAGCAGTGCTGGTCTTCGCTGAAGTGCAGATCTTATACTTGTTTTTGAGGATAGTGCGGATGGTGGAGCTAGGCAAATAGAGATCTGCCCTGATATCCACCTGGTGCTCTCCTTTCTCCAGGGGGTCCAGCACTTGAATCTTGACTTCCAGAGGAATACTCTGGCGCTTAATCTAGCCTGATCCTCTTTGCGCTCAGACATCTGTAAAAAAGTTAAAAAAAAATACAATGAATCTAAATTTTATTAGACAATTAACAATCACATTATGCAAAACAATGGAGCAATGACAATACAGTATTCTGCACCATACCTTGTCACTGGATGCAGTCTCTAGGATATAGGGGTCCCTGCTGGCAATGGCTCTCTCCACCATGACTTTCTCTCCCTTACAAAAAAACACAATGAATGTAGATGTATTGCAGTATTTGGGGGTCCCTGATAGCAATCACTCTCTCCAGATGTGACTATCTGCAATACCCCCCCCCCCCCCCAAAAAAAAAATTAGACAATTAATAATTAACAATTACATTATTAAAAACAGGGGAACAAAGAAAGTATTCTGTACCTTGCCAATGGATCTTACAAGTTGGATTTTGCTGTCTCTCTCTCACTCTCTTTCTGTCTCTCTCTCCCACAAAATGGTGCAGCTGTCAATGCTGTTATGCTCTTTATAGCATTAAATGGGGTCCTACGAGGAAAAACAAGCACTATCGCGAAGCAGAGCTTTAAAAGGGGTCCCACGAGGAAAATAACAGCGATATAGCAGGGTTTAGCGTTCTACCAGTGGCAGACACTGAATCAGTAATATAGTGAATCAGTACTATGCAGGGTACCGCTAAGCGGGGTATACCTATAGAGCTGTTTCCTCTAACAGCTGGGAGAACACTACTACTGGAGGAATGGGAGGGCAGATTAGGAAGAGCAGGGCAGGGTCTCTATTATTAGGAAGGTAGACAGGGTGATTTGTCACCCAGATCCCAGCAAGTGAACAGTTTGCGGTCTCCCATGTGCTCAGGTTCGGCATGTTGTGGATCGTGTAGATAAATTATTTGGAGGGGCTGGAAATGAACCGGTGGTCTTGGTACATATTGGTACCAACAAAGTTGGTGGAAGATGGAGTGTCCTAAAAAAATAATTTAGAGAACTAGGTAATAAGCTTAAGGCAATGACCTCCAAAGTAGTATTTTCTGAGATACGTGCTAGCTTAGGGAGACAGATGGAGCTTATGGAGGTTAATGCATCGTTAAAAATGTGGTGCACTAAGTAGGGGTTTGCGTTTTTAAAGAAATGGGCTGACTTCTCAGTTGGGTTCAATCTCTATAGCAGCGATGGATTGCAACTTAATGATGAGGGAGCTTTTGTACTAGGGGATATGATGGTAGAAGGGCTGAAGGAGTTTTTAAACTAGTAGGTGGGGAGGAGGGACTAGATTAATGTAATGGGGTAGAAAGTGTACAGGGGGTAAGGGATGAATTAACTACTCATGAGGGAGAAGATGGGGAATGTTTAGTATAGTCAATAGGGATGTATTACTAAGTAACTCAAGTACAGATGCAGACACTTCCAAAATACAGGCTCAGAACATAAGATGTATGCTCGCTAATGACAGAAGCTTGCCAGGAAAAATGGGAAAGTTAGAATTTTTAGCAATTAATGAAAAATGGGATTTAATAGGCAATACTGAAACGAGGTGGGATGAATCTCATGACTGGACTGTTAATCTAGATATGTGTAACCTATTTAGGGAAGATAGTGGCAGTGGTAAAAGAGGAGGAGGGATTTGTCTGTATGTTAAGCCTGAATTTAAGCCTATAGTTAGAGAAGATATTTATGCTGGAACTAGCGGTAATGTTGAATGTTTGTGGGTAGAGTTAAATAGCGGAGCAGCAAGTTCTAAAAGAATATTAGTAGCAGTATGCTATAAACCCCCAAATATAATTGAAAGTGAGGAAATGTAATTATTTTTACAGATTAGAAATGCAGCTAAGCATGGGCAAGTTCTAATAATGGGAGATTTTCCCTACTCTGAAATAAATTGGATAAATGAGACCAGCCGTTCAGCAAAGGGGAGCAGATTCTTGAGTACACTCAGAGATCATTATCTGGCCCAGTTTATACAAAAATGCACTAGAAATGAGACTATCTTGGATTTAGTTATCACAAATAATATTGATATGGTGTCATATGTTGAAATATGGAAACCTTTGGGAAACAGTGACCAACAACACAGTCTCATTTGAGATTGAATTAAAAAAACAAAACTTTAAGGGGCAAACAAAAAAACTTAATCTTAAAAAGGGCAGATTTTAACGGTCTAGGGGCAGCAATACAAAGTATAGACTGAGACAGAGAACTGATAGGTTAAAACACTGAACATAAATGGACAACATTTAAATCCTTACTAAACATGGATACTTATCACCATATACCAAGTGTGAATAAAAGTAAAAGGAGTAAATCACATCCAATGTGGCTTAAAGTGATTTAAAGATCAAGATACGGAGTAAAAAACAGGCATTTACATTATACAAACAAGAGGGGACAGAGACTGCCTTACGTAAGTACAAGGAACTCAACAAGACTTGCAAAAGGGCTATTAGACTGGCTAAAATAGAAAATGAAAAGTTAGTTGCAAAGGAGTGTTAGACTAACCTTAAAATATTTGTATAAATATATTAATGGGAAGGCCAGGAAGGAAGCTATAGGATCATTACAATGTGACACAGGCCGTCTGATAATTAGTGACCAGGAAAAGGCAGATGAGCTAAATAGGTTCTTTTCTTCGGTATACACAAGGGAGGTACTAGTGTTTGGGACACTGCAACATAAGGAGGCTACACTAGCATTACAAAATAATTGTTTAACATAGAAAGAAATCCAGAAGGGGTTGGATAAAATAAATGTTAAAAAAGCCCCAGGTCCTGATGGAATACATCCAAGGGTATTGAGGGAACTGGGTACTCTAATAACAAAACCATAATACCATAATGGCAAAAAGCAGAGGTGATACTTATATTTAAGAAGGGAACAAGAGCAAATCCGGGAAATTATAGACCAGTGAGCCTCACTTCTGTAGTGGGAAAGCATTTAGAAGAGTTAATGAGGGATAATATACAAGAATATATCTATTTGAACAGGATTATAAGTAGGAGTCAACATGGATTTATGAGGAATATGTCATGTCAAACAAATCTAATTTGTATCTATGAGGAGGATAATAGGAACCTTGATCAAGGCAACTCCGGGAATGTAGTCATGGATTTTGCAAAGGCTTTTGATACAGTGCCTCATGGAAGACTATTTTGCAAACTAAGGGATACAGGAATTTCAGTACATATCTGCTCATGGATCGAGAGCTGGCTAAAAGACAGGAAGCAAAGGGTCGTGGTAAATGGAACATACACTGATTGGACTAATGTGTTAAGTGGGGTTCCTCAGGGTTCAGTATTAGGTCCTTTCCTTTTTAAAAATGAATTAATGACTTAGAAGTAGGACTGGAAAGTAGTGTCACCATTTTTACCGATGACACAAAATTGTGCAAGGTAATTACATCAGATAATGATGTACATTCCCTCCAAATTGATTTGCATAAATTAGAGGAATGGACATCTAAATGGCAGATGAGATTTAATATGAATAAATGTAAAGTTATGCATCTGGGAAGTAAAAATAGTTATGCAATTTATAATCTTTATGGAGCAAATCTAGGGTTATCGAATATTAAAAAGGGATTTGTGAGTACTTGTGGACAACCACCCAGGTAACAGTGCTCAATACCATGCAGCAGCTACAAAGGCAAGTAAAATATTAGCATGTATTAAAAAGGGTATAGAAGCAAGGGGAGAAAATATAATTCTACCACTATACAAATCTCTAGTACGCGCTCATTTGGAATATGGAGTATAATTTTGGGCACCACTTCATAAAAAGGACATTTTAGAGCTGGAAAAAGTACAGAGAAGGGCTACAGAACTAATGAGGGGAATGGAGGGACTAAGCTATGAAGAAAGACTAACCAAATTCAACTTATTTTCTCTAGAAAAAAGGAGATATGATTACCTTATATAAATACATCCAGGGTCAGTATAAAGCTTTGTCAAGGGAGCTTTTTGTGCCAAGAGGTTTTAAACTGACAATAGGACATCCCTTGAGGTTAGAAGTAAAAATATTCCACCTTAAAGAAAGAAAAGGGTTCTTCACAGTAAAGGTTATACTGTGGAATTCTCTTGCAAAGGAGGAGGTGACAGTGGGTTTGATAGATAACTTTAAAACGTGACTGGATATATTTTTTATTAAAAAGGGCATTCAGGGTTATTATGGATAATTAGAGAGAGAGATTATTGATCCAGGGAGAAACCCGATGCCCAGTATCAGGGGTCAGGACGGAATTCATGTTTTCCCTTCTGAGACGATTGCCTAGGTTGATTGGTTTTTTTCTGTTTCCCTTACTCTGGATCAATGAACAACTAATTTGCATGTTGCAGATCAGAGGAGATCTTAAAAAGGTTGAACTTGATGGACTAAAATTACTACATAACTATGTAATATAAAGTTTTTTTTCCCCATGAGTTGCCCTATCCCTATCTACCCTATGTTAAAGTTACCCGGATTAGCACCGTTTTGCTTAACGCTTCTATTGTCCAGAAACGATCTACAAAGCTAGATGGGGCATATATATATATGTATATATGTATATACACTAGCGACTTGCCCGTCAAAAAATGACGGCAATAAAATTGTAAGGCAGGTAATGCTGTTTGCCACAGAGAGTAAGTGTTTTGGTGGTCTGAGATCCTTTTGCTCTCATTGTGAGGCTGGCGCTGAGCGCCTTTGGCGCTCATTGCGTGGCTGGCAATGAGCACCTTCGGCGCTCATTGCGAGCCTCTGGGCTGGTGTATTTGTTGTTATCATAGGCGCTTTTGTGCTTATTGTAAGGTCCGCAGTGATCTGGTCGCTTATTGCAAGGCCATCCCACGGTGTAGTTTGTGTCCTATGAGCAGCGTTGGTGCTCCATCCGGGTGGCGCGTGAAGGTGTTTGTGGTTGTTTGCGCTAGTGTGGTGTTATTTTTTATTTTTTTTGGTTTTGTGTCTATTTTGTTTTTTTATGCTAATTAATTAGTGAAATTATAAATGAATATACTTTACCTCTTTGTAATTAATATATGCAGCAAGGAATGTGCTGAAGAGCTAACAATCTGTTTTGATGTTCCTGTAGCAAATAATGTAGGTTTGCGGTGTCGTTGAGCTGAGGTGTAAGTGTCAGCAATGTGTGCAGTGTGTAGTGTAAATAGGCTGCGTGCGCGAGGGGAAGCCGTTAGGGCAGCTGTGTACTTCCGCATTCTGTAAGTTAGTGTTGTGGAGAATGTGTATGTGGTAGGCGGGTTTGTATGATTTAGCGTCCTTTCTATTGGTGTGTGTTGTAAGTCGTACAGGTTTTTGTAAAAGCCGTATTAGCTTTGCGGTGTTTTGCGGCTTTGGGGATCGTGTAGCCTTGTTTTGGGGGTTTTCGTCGCCATTTTTTCCTCTCGCTTAGGGGATTTTCGAGTGTCTAAACTTTGGAAATTTGACTGAAATCGATTGTTAACTTGTGTTGCTGAGGTCCTGGGTAAACCCCCCCCCCCCCCCACCACCACCCCCTTGCTATGGGTAAGGTTTTTCTTTTCTTTTTGTGAATATTTTTGTGTTTTTTTATATTTGCCGCTGTGCGCAGGTTGTCCATGAAGGTCGTATTTTTGCGAGTCCGTAACGGAATTTTGCCAAGTCCCGCAAGTCGTAATTTTTTGTGTAAGTCCGTAGTTAGTCATTGCGTGTTTGTTGTTTTTTTTAAAGTGCCACTTGTGTGGTCGTTTGTCACCGGTTGTGAGTCTCCACCTCCGCAAATGTGGCCCCTCACAATGAGCCTGTGGCTCATAGTAGCTGATGTGGGAGCCTCCACCTCCACAAATGCGGCCCCTCGCATGGAGCGGGATCTCAGCCTGTGTTGTGGACTTTATGAGTAGGTAGTTCACCACAACAATCATTTATAATATGGTGGGCAGAACGCATAACTGTTTTTCTCAGAACTCTAGAGCTGGAAGCAGGTTTTTTAACTTGTTTTAGACATTCAAATGTAAGAACAGATGTACTATTTATTTACTGTACGGTGGAGGCTTCTATCACTTTTTTGCTCACCATATTATAAATGATTGTTGTGGTGAACTACCGACTCATTAGATCCCCAACACAGGCTAAGATCCCGCTCCAGTCAGTAAGCTTGAAACAGCTGTACATGGATAGGATACTCAGCTTGTGCTTAATCTAACCTTGGCTTTGCATTAAAGCTGTGTAATACATCAGGCATAAGCTTAAAGGAAGCCATGTTTGATAATGGCTATGGATTGAAGAGCGAGGCAATTGTGGGTACATTCTCATGTCCCAGCTCAGATTCCCAGAATGCAGTGTAATGACAGATTTTCTTGGAATTCTGAGCTGGAAGCAGGTTTTTTAACTTGTTTTAGACATTCAAATGTGAACACAGATGTACTATTTATTTACTGTTCTACTGTATGTCGGAGGGCTTCTATCACTCTTTTGCCCACCACCATATTATAAATGATTCTATATATATATATATATATATATATATATATATATATTAAAACATTTTTGCATTTGTGGGTGTGGCTGTATGCCTATAAGTCCCTCATCCATTACTGTATTTCCATACCACCATTAATAGGATACTGGCGTGTTAGAAAAAGTGGGTGGAGCTATACCATTTTTTTTAAGTCACCATTACTGTAAACAAATTCATTTTCAAACCCCTTCCTTTACTCCAGTTGCTGAAGGGAGCTCAGAGTAAATGTCAGTGTTTCTATCCTTAGCATTTACCTAGTCATTGCAGATAATTTCATTTGAATTGAAAGTACAAAATTAAGAGTTACAGCTTTTACTGTAAGGCCGTTCCTTTCCTGTGCATTCGTTATTTTCGAAGGCGTGTATACTTACTGATGCATCTATTTATGTCACTGGGTCCGCAGCTCACATTAGTATGGTGCAGAGATGTTTCAGGCTATGTATATAAGAGTGGTAGATATCTGAGAGCTTGTCATTCCCCTTTTAACTGCAAGAGGTGATTTATAAGAGAGAAGTACTACTAAAAATGTACAATAGAAAACCATTAGAGTTATACAGGGGATGGACAAAATAAATGAATCGCCTAACAATATAATCATATGATGAGCTTAATATGGAGTAGGGCCCCCCTTTACCACTAGAACAGCTCCAATCCTTCTTGAAATGATGTAGTCTGAATTCATAATTTGGCTTTCTCCAAAAGTAAACTCATCCGGATGTAGGAGACAGAATGATAGATGACTCATCAAACCATATTACTTTATTCAAATGATCAGGGATCCAGTTTTTTTTCTCCTTTTATCTTTCTGTGTTAGCCTTGGATACAGGCAGTTTCCCAATGGCAGACTTGCCATACATTCAGATTTGTGAAGCTCACAACATAGTTTTTGCTGAATCCGGAATGCGGATTCAACACTCTGGTAATTTGAGGCTGTGATTTAAATACTTCACTGTCCTTTTTGACATGGTGTTTCCTTTATTTTTGTGTGGAGTTTCCTATTCGTTGTAGTACTGGTGGTATCTAGGAAATTAATATGATGTGTCAAAAAATCCATTTTAATATTGTAATTGAAATTCCTATCTAAGTTTCTTTCTTAGTGTGTGTACCATTTTAAAGAAAACGCAATTGGATTCATAATCAACTGTAGGTTATAACAAAATGGCACAATCAGAAAACAAAACATGGCAACAGAGAAAAAAAATGAAATGACCCTGTTCAAAAGTTGGCATACCCTTGTTTCTTAATACTGTGTATTGTCCCCTTTAGCATCAATGACAGCGTGCAGTCTTTTGTAATTGTGGTCTCTGAGGCCCCTACTTCTTGCAGGTGGTATAGCTGCCCATTCGTCTTGGCAAAATGCCTCCAGGCCATGCAAAGTCTTTGGTCGTCTTGCATGAACCGCACGTTTGAGATCTCCCCAGAGTGGCCGATGATATTAAGGTGAGGAGACTGGGATGGCCACTTCACAACCTTCACCTTTTTCTGCTGTAACCACTAGAGGTTCAACTTGGCCTTTTGCTTAGTGTTATTCTCATGCTGGAAAGTCCAAGTGTCCCATGTGCAGCCTTCGTGCAGAAAAATGCAAATTGTCTGCCAGTCTTTATTGAAAACATGCTGCATTCATCGTGCCATCAATTTTCACAAGACTCCCTGTGCCTTTAGAGCTCCCCCCCCCCAAACATCAGTGATCCACCACCATGCTTCATAGTGGGGATGGTATTCTTTTCACTATAGGCCTTGTTGAACCCTCTCCAAACATAGCGCTTATGGTAAAGACCATAAAGCTCTATTGTTCAAGCATCGTCGTATTCCGAACAATTCTTCTGGCAGATATGGCTGAAATCTTTCTTTGTTTACCTTACCTTGGCTTGGTATCAAGAGATCCCCGAATTTGTATCTATCCCGTGTCTATGCGCAAGAAATCGCCAGCACTGACAGCTGCAGTGCCAGCAAGAAGCTGCTAGATGGCGCCGTCAGGTTTCAGGGAAGGCCTATAATTATTCCCCCCTCCAACGTGGCCCAACTCAACGGCGCTGAATTGACCGAGAGGCCATCACTATGTGCGGCGCGGGCAATCAGCCCTCGGGCCGTCCTTACATAGCGCAAGGCCTCGTCTGTCAGCGAGCCTTAAATGCAATGTGTAGCAGTATTCCAAAAATCGTCAGCACCATCTAGCAGTTGGCGGCAGCAATCTTTTGTGTAGGGGAAGAGAGGAAGGACCCCCGGATTATCCACTTCTTAATAAGTGATTGAACAGTACTAACTGGCATTTCCAAAGCTTTAGATATCTTTTTATAACCTTTTTCCATCTTTGTGGAGTTCCATTACCTTGTTACGCAGAGCTTTTGACAGTTATTTTCTGCTACGCATGGCTCAGTATCTAGCCTGCGCAGGGCATCCACGTGAGAGCTGACAAACTCATTGACTATTTATAAACAGTCACTAATTGCAATTTAAAAAGCCACAGGTGTGGGAAATGAACCTTTAATTGCCAGTTTAACCTGTGTGTGTCTGTAACAAGGGCAAACCTTCAAGCGTATGTAAACATTTGACCAGGGCCATTTGGGTGATTTCGGTATATATAGGCTAATAACACCAACGAATGTGAGAGCCACTGTGTCTTACTCGTGTAAATCATGTTATAAGGGATTAAAGTGTGAGTGTGTATATTTTGTTACATGTATATTGTGTTACAAGCACTTTCCCATACCATATTGATCAACACTAGGAGGTGGTGCGCTTCTCTCCCCCCTTGCCCTTGTTATTTTACATGTTCTAAGGTGACCTGGTGAATGGTGCCCGATAGAAGCAGCAAACCTCCACGCATACCAACTTCATTAGGTCACACACTAACAAAAAAATTGGATCAGAATGGTACCTTTATCAGCAAGAGACCAGTGGGTGGAAGACCCAACCGGGTTCTTTATACATAATTCAATCACAACTACCACCTTTTAGCTCTTCAGCATGCCCACCACTGAGTGGAGATACAGATCGGGTGTGTGTATGTCTGTAAGTAAGTATGTATGTATGTATGTATCCACGTACGTACTTAAGTATGTGTGTGTATATATATATATATATATATATATATATATATATATATATATATATATATATATATATATATATATATAAATAAATGTTCTTAGGACCTCACAATTTAGGAGGTGTACTTACCTAAATACGATTTCATGCACACCAACACATTCATCTATGCATTGAGAACTGTGTAATGACCAGTCACAGGTAAAATGTAAATAGTTTATTTCAATGGCAATAAAACAATATCCAGGTGTTACAAGTGTAAATCCAGTGCCCCCAATCCTCCCGTGCTGGGAGAGGGGGACAGACACAGTGTGTACGTATTATAAGAGTGAACCTATCATAAAAACAACAGCTATATAAAGAAAGGTCCAACTCAAAGGTTCTGATACAGAAACCCAGTATTGCACAGGCAGGGTGGGGTGAGGACAGCAAGGGAAGGGGGAGGGCAGGCAGCAAGTCCCCCCATCCAGCACCCTGAGAAACAGAAAACATCACAATTAAGCAAAATGTGTTTCACTCTGTGTGCTTCATGGCCATGCAGGCACCTATAGTAATACTATAGCATAATGGGCGTGATGTCTCTACACCTGTACATTCATGATATGGACAACAGAAGCATTGTCCGCTGTGTGCATCTTTCTGGCATGAACCCCACACAGGTGTAGCTTCATCGCTGATGGAAACACCGAAATAGACACCAATTTATGACACATTTGGGAAAGCCTAGAAACAGTATACTTACTGAGGAATTCCTCCTACTGTGTGGATTTTCAATAGTTCCTGGCCATGAAAAAAAAATCAACAACGTTCCAGTGTCTCACACAAATAGGAAGTGACTATCTGCAACTCAGTGCTCTGCATTCAGGATACATGATGCGCACGAGATGCAGATCCTCTGCACCAAAGTCAATGCACTTTGTTCTGCAGGCTGCTGACATATTGCTAGGTATGCTACATTGCTGCACAAAGGCTTATCTTAAAGGCCCACTATATGGTCTTTTGATTTACTAAATAATGTGCAAAATGTTTCAGAAAGTAAAAAAAAAAACAAAAAAAAAAACTTTACAGCCTTCACATTTTTCAATGTTTATGCAATTATTTTTGTACAGTAGATGACAATTTTGTTTACTAGGCTGCTTCTTGCAGGTTACAGGGTGTGTCCATGTAAATGAATAACTATGACATTTGATCTAAGTTGAACCCAGGCAGCTTTATCAGTCATTTACCCATTATCCAGGTAGAAACGTCCTTTCTGTATCTCAAGTGTACTCCCACTTATGAAAGTAGATGACAGGAAATGAAAGAGTGGTCTCTCTAGTTTAGTGCTGCCAAGGAAAATGGATTTTTACAGTAGTTTAACTGCATAAAAATCTAATTAATTTGAGGCTGTATTATTTTTACATTCTAAAAACAAATTGCCTATTCTCAAGTGTAGCTCTTCAAAAGAAGGTATTTTAATTTATGACCACCAAGTGGTCATTTTACACTGTGCTTTTTCACACTGGCAATATACACAGCTGCACCATGCATTACATACCCCTCTAGAAAACAAGGAGATTACTCTGAAAAGTCTTGTGGAACAGGGTAAAGTTCAGTATCCCCTGCCACCATGATTAGGATATTGATTGTCAAGCAATAATGTTTGTTTTTTTGTAAAAAGTTAATTTTCAGTTATGACTTGAGGGTCTCATCATAGCTGACCATGAGGTGAGGGAGGAGATTAAAGGAATACAAAACAATACAAAGAAATTGCTAACAAAAATATGCAATAAGTTAAAATAAAACAAAACACAAGTGTATCAATTAAAATTGTATCTCAGTGATATAGGCAAAATACTTCAAGACTTAATGAAGGATTAGGAATGACTGTAACAAACTAAACCCTCTATAACATATAACCAAGTCAAAGAGGTGACTGCACCAAGACGACTGAAATGGACCAAGAAGTGCAACTGCACATGGCTGACATGGATCGGGGAATAATAGAAAATATGCCAAGATGGCTGATATGGACAAAGACAAAGTGGCAAGTACGCCAAGATGGTGGCATGGATAAAAATGACTGAAATGAACAAGGTGAGAACGGCAACTTCACAAAGATGGCTGAAATGGAAAATGCTTAGCAGTCACCTCACCAAGATTGCTGAAATGGACCGGGCTAGAGCAGTGATTGCTCCAGGAAAGCTGAAATTGTCTGGGCTAGATAAGTGTCTATTTAGCTAAAATGATTCATTTGATAGCAAGAGGCAAAAAAGCAATCTACCACCTCACATCTAACAACACATTTTTTCAGTAATTTGACTTGAGAGCCAATGCCTCCATTTTGATTATACAACCTCTTGTGAGGGAATGTGGCATCGATACAATGAATGCACAACTTAATGGATCCTAGGTAAGAGCAGTAGAATATAATATGTGGATTGGACACGGACAGAAGACATTACAATGTAAAGTAGAACATTCTATGCTGTATACCCAAAGAATTAAATGTGCATCTGTATATACACACAAAAATAATATACTACCTATATCTACATATCACACCCCTCATGAGACAAACAAAAACAAAAAGTTGTTTGCACTGCAAATTTGACAACAACAGACATGTATTGAATAATGTGATCGCTCTAAGTATGTAAACTCGCTCCCAAGTACGGAACCAATGATCAGAACGTTGTGACATGATTGAGGGAATAGGGAGAAGGAGGAGTGCGTGCACATAGAGTCCGGCACCTGCAGAAGTTGGCCAGGTGTGGGGGTCAAGTACTCAATCGCTTCCTGGGAATAACCAGGTAAGGGGTGTAAATATGGGAGACAAAAAAAAGTTGAAAGCAAAAAGAAAAGAAAGTAGAGCTAACAAAATTGTGACATACACACAGTGAGCAGGTAAGTAGGTAATGGGAATGGCGTCAACTAGGGAGACCACTAGAATCTTGTAAGAACGTATTTGCTAAAAGAGGAGGTAAATTAAAAATAATATAATAAGGCTTTGTGTTGGACGGTAAAGGTGCACTCCTCCTGTTGGAGGGATCAGGAAGTTCATGATTCTAGGTGT
This sequence comes from Discoglossus pictus, assembly GCA_027410445.1. Classification (NCBI taxonomy): domain Eukaryota; kingdom Metazoa; phylum Chordata; class Amphibia; order Anura; family Alytidae; genus Discoglossus; species Discoglossus pictus. The sequence goes on from CM050175.1 coordinate 58,501,801, forward strand.
GTGGAGGTGCAAGTCTCTTTTTGAGGTACAGATCTCCTCCTCTCCCACCAGGTGCAATCACACTGCTGTCTCCTGGTCTTCCCTCTGGATCATTTGATAATGCTGCCTGTTTTCCAGATATGCAGCTAGTTCAGGGTCTTTTGCCTTTTCTGCTCTGTTTTTTGGGGTGTCCCCCTGTAAGATAAAGAGGAGTACGGTTAAACAAGCAACTAACAGCAGGAGGCATCCAAACAATGTAGGCAAACCAGCTGGATCCACCTGCCCTCTAGACAACCACTTAAGAAAACAGTACCATGATTTTTATTGGTTATTCTTAAAGGCACAATAACAGATGACATTATCAGATTATTTAAAATGTATTTTGTTCTTACATTAAAATTTGGTTATGTGATTTCAAAATGAACATGTATAACAGAATATAGTCACTTCTGTGAGATGCCTGGTAATCCCAGGTTGGTGGCATCTATCAGTGTTGTTATGAAGCACAGACATTGTTCACTGTCCCGGACTAGAACATGGTTAGTTCTACGTTGTGAAATATATCAATACTTACATTTTAGTATATGGTTCTACATTTGATAATGGGCAAAATGTTATTAGAAAGAAAAAATAAATAAGCAAAGCCTTTAGAAGTGGGTGTGTAGGTGAAAGGGTTAATGAAACTGCTTGTTAAAGCGATCAGTCACCTATAGTAACTGAAAAACCCCTGTTTTGGTTACTGACACCATATAAAACCTTAAAACAATATTGCCACAACCAAAAAATGTAAAGGTATTTTAAAGTTTCAATATTTTTTTATATTAAACAACCTAAGTGTTTGCATATCTTAACATAATTTTATTAACAAGTGCTTAAAAACTCTGTTTTTACGTACTGGACCGTCCCTGCAAAGGTCTGCCCCCACAGCTCATGTATACAATGTTTCTTTTAGTAAGAAACAGTCTAAGTAGCTAGTACTTATATTACCAATAGAAACATTGTATGCATGAGCTGTGGGGGCAGGTGCTTGCAGGGACTGTTTGAAAGATTTATGTAAGTGAAAACAGAGCTTTTAAGCACTTGTTAATAAATGATGTTTAGATATGCAAATGCTTAGCTCGTTTATTTTAATATTAAAAACAGAAAAATCCCATATGCCTTTAAGGTATAACCATCTATGGGAGTCATTGGTTGCATACTACGATTAAAAACATAAAACAGTTTTTACACACGATAAACACTTCTTTGATAACATGAAGTTCATTAGCGCACAAAGAACTTTATTAAGGATATTTTTATTACGTCAAGTTACATACTATATGGAAAAATAATTATAAATGAAAACATAACATAAAATAAAACAGATAAAAAAACAAAGACCTATTTGTTATGTTATAACTACCAGGATGTGGAATAGATGGCTTTCCAGGGAATTCAAATAAGATATGGTCATGTACTTATTTGGCCAGTTATGTTTCCAGCTGACCCCCAAAGCAAGACAAATATTCACTCTTTGTCTCACCGCCTTCTATCCTGATATAGTTTTTTTTTTTATTTGTTTGCAAGCTAGACTTGTCAGATTCAAGTAAGTTTCAATATTTTAGAGGCCGAGGCCCATCCTTATGTCCATTCTAAGATTCCTTGCTCAGCCAGTGGAAACAAATGTGTTCTAGCCCAAATTTAGCAATTATTTAACATCTTCACAACTTGTCTTTGACATTATTCAAATGAGCTTACCATAAACTTGTGACTTTAGTGTTAAGGAAAAAGATCATGTACTACTTTACAGGGAATATTGATCCAGAAAACATAGTAAAATAGTAATAGATTTTGAAATACTTGGCATAAGACGAAGGTGATCTTGCATGATCTACATGGCCACTGAAATTCTATGTCAAACTAAACTCTCAAATTAAAACTAGACATTATACACTTTAGTGACATGGTTATTCCCACCGGAAAAAGACGCAATCAAACAAAATCCCACTGATAAAAAAAAAAGCAAAAAAAAAAAAGCATTCCCCCACACCGATACCAATTCCTAAAGCAGCTTCCCCAAACCCCCCTCTGGCTCCTTTTAACCCCTGGGTTTTCTGTGGTCCTTTTTAATCCAAAATGGTAGTAACCCCTATGGGGTTAATGGGCCCCCATTTTGGGTCTCCCTGGGCCCTGTAGGGGGTCTCCCTCTCTTGAGCCCCCATGTTATTGGGGTTCATTTTAGTGATACCATGGGGACACCAAAGCTATAGGAGTTATTTTCATACCATGGAGGTCCATGAGGACCCCATAGGGTAAGGGTTACACTTAACAAGGCCGAAGTGGCCTGTCATGGAACACCCTGGCTAGGGCTGCAACGGGCCGTTAAAGCCTTCCACCTTGTTTAAACCTGCACCACATTTTTAAGGGGAATCCCAGGGTTTAAGAGGGGCCAGTGGCTGGGGGAGGGGGTATAGTAGGAGCCGTTTAAGGAAGGGGGTATTTTGCTATTGGTACCGATGGGGCAATTTTTCTTCCTGCATCGGGGCCCGCCATTCCCTAGCTCTGACACTGCAACTATGTTTTGTTATTTTAATGTAAATTTCATAAACATCCAATCATTCTTTCTGACTTCACATGTTCTTTCACTGTCTGCTTAAGTTGCAGCTAATCATACAGAGGATACAGTTCTATTTGTGCTGCCAGTGCTGCTCATTTTTACAAAGAGAGCTTCTATTCCAATTGTACTAATGAGTATCTAAGGAATTTATATAACTTGCCCTATATCTTCTAAGAGCTGCCATGAAGGCATATATTTTGGGAATGGAAAATACATATGCAATTTATATCAGGAACAGAAGGGAAAAAAAGAACTGAGGGTGTGTGTAAGGGACCTGAAAGACTGATGAGCAGCATGAGGAAACAGGAACAATTGAAGAGCAGACTGAGAAGCAAAGTTATTGTATCTGAGGGATAGGGAAAGCATACAGAGCAATGTGAGGAAGTGTGTGAGGAACCTGGACGGACAGAGGATCAGTGCAAAGATATGTGTAAGGAACCAGGAGGGACAGAGGAGCAGCGGTATGAGAGGCTAGAAAGGACTCAGGAGCAGTGTGAAGATATGTGTGAGGAACCAGGAGGGACAGAGGAGCAGTGGTATGAGGCTGGAAAGGACTCAGGAGCAGTGTGAAGATATGTGTGAGGAACCAGGAGGGACAGAGGAGCAGCGGTATGAGAGGCTAGAAAGGACTCAGGAGCAGTGTGAAGATATGTGTGAGGAACCAGGAGGGACAGAGGAGCAGCAGTATGAGAGGCTAGAAAGGACTCAGGGAGGAGTGTGAAGATATGTGTGAGGAACCAGGAGGGACAGAAGAGCAGCGGTATGAGAGGCTAGAAAGGACTCAGGAGCAGTGTGAAGATATGTGTGAGGAACCAGGAGGGACAGAGGAGCAGCGGTATGAGGCTAGAAAGGACTCAGGAGCAGTGTGAAGATATGTGTGAGGAACCAGGAGGGACAGAGGAGCAGCGGTATGAGGCTGGAAAGGACTCAGGAGCAGTGTGAAGATATGTGTGAGGAACCAGGAGGGACAGAGGAGCAGCGGTATGAGGCTGGAAAGGACTCAGGAGCAGTGTGAAGATATGTGTGAGGAACCAGGAGGGACAGAGGAGCAGCAGTATGAGAGGCTAGAAAGGACTCAGGAGCAGTGTGAAGATATGTGTGAGGAACCAGGAGGGACAGAGGAGCAGTGGTATGAGGCTGGAAAGGACTCAGGAGCAGTGTGAAGATATGTGTGAGGAACCAGGAGGGACAGAGGAGCAGCGGTATGAGAGGCTAGAAAGGACTCAGGGGCAGTGTGAAGATATGTGTGAGGAACCAGGAGGGACATAGGAGCAGCGGTATGAGAGGCTAGAAAGGACTCAGGAGCAGTGTGAAGATATGTGTGAGGAACCAGGAGGGACAGAGGAGCAGCGGTATGAGGCTAGAAAGGACTCAGGAGCAGTGTGAAGATATGTGTGAGGAACCAGGAGGGACAGAGGAGCAGCAGTATGAGGCTGGAAAGGACTCAGGAGCAGTGTGAAGATATGTGTGAGGAACCAGGAGGGACAGAGGAGCAGAAGTATGAGAGGCTAGAAAGGACTCAGGAGCAGTGTGACGATATGTGTGAGGAACCAGGAGGGACAGAGGAGCAGCGGTATGAGGCTAGAAAGGACTCAGGGAGGAGTGTGAAGATATGTGTGAGGAACCAGGAGGGACAGAGGAGCAGCGGTATGAGGCTAGAAAGGACTCAGGAGCAGTGTGACGATATGTGTGAGGAACCAGGAGGGACAGAGGAGCAGCGGTATGAGGCTAGAAAGGACTCAGGAGCAGTGTGAAGATATGTGTGAGGAACCAGGAGGGACAGAGGAGCAGCGGTATGAGGCTAGAAAGGACTCAGGAGCAGTGTGAAGATATGTGTGAGGAACCAGGAGGGACAGAGGAGCAGCGGTATGAGAGGCTCGAAAGGACTCAGGAGCAGTGTGACGATATGTGTGAGGAACCAGGAGGGACAGAGGAGCAGCAGTATGAGAGGCTAGAAAGGAGTCAGGAGCAGTGTGACTGTATGTGTGAGGAACCAGGAGGGACAGAGGAGCAGCAGTATGAGAGGCTAGAAAGGACTCAGGAGCAGTGTGAAGATATGTGTGAGGAACCAGGAGGGACAGAGGAGCAGCGGTATAAGAGGCTAGAAAGGACTCAGGAGCAGTGTGAAGATATGTGTGAGGAACCAGGAGGGACAGAGGAGCAGCAGTATGAGAGGCTAGAAAGGACTCAGGGAGGAGTGTGAAGATATGTGTGAGGAACCAGGAGGGACAGAAGAGCAGCGGTATGAGAGGCTAGAAAGGACTCAGGAGCAGTGTGAAGATATGTGTGAGGAACCAGGAGGGACAGAGGAGCAGCGGTATGAGGCTAGAAAGGACTCAGGAGCAGTGTGAAGATATGTGTGAGGAACCAGGAGGGACAGAGGAGCAGCAGTATGAGGCTGGAAAGGACTCAGGAGCAGTGTGAAGATATGTGTGAGGAACCAGGAGGGACAGAGGAGCAGAAGTATGAGAGGCTAGAAAGGACTCAGGAGCAGTGTGACGATATGTGTGAGGAACCAGGAGGGACAGAGGAGCAGCAGTATAAGAGGCTAGAAAGGACTCAGGGAGGAGTGTGAAGATATGTGTGAGGAACCAGGAGGGACAGAGGAGCAGCGGTATGAGGCTAGAAAGGACTCAGGAGCAGTGTGACGATATGTGTGAGGAACCAGGAGGGACAGAGGAGCAGCGGTATGAGGCTAGAAAGGACTCAGGAGCAGTGTGAAGATATGTGTGAGGAACCAGGAGGGACAGAGGAGCAGCGGTATGAGGCTAGAAAGGACTCAGGAGCAGTGTGAAGATATGTGTGAGGAACCAGGAGGGACAGAGGAGCAGCGGTATGAGAGGCTCGAAAGGACTCAGGAGCAGTGTGACGATATGTGTGAGGAACCAGGAGGGACAGAGGAGCAGCAGTATGAGAGGCTAGAAAGGAGTCAGGAGCAGTGTGACTGTATGTGTGAGGAACCAGGAGGGACAGAGGAGCAGCAGTATGAGAGGCTAGAAAGGACTCAGGAGCAGTGTGAAGATATGTGTGAGGAACCAGGAGGGACAGAGGAGCAGCAGTATGAGGCTGGAAAGGACTCAGGAGCAGTGTGAAGATATGTGTGAGGAACCAGGAGGGACAGAGGAGCAGCGGTATGAGAGGCTAGAAAGGACTCAGGAGCAGTGTGAAGATATGTGTGAGGAACCAGGAGGGACAGAGGAGCAGCGGTATGAGGCTGGAAAGGACTCAGGAGCAGTGTGAAGATATGTGTGAGGAACCAGGAGGGACAGAGGAGCAGCGGTATAAGAGGCTAGAAAGGACTCAGGAGCAGTGTGAAGATATGTGTGAGGAACCAGGAGGGACAGAGGAGCAGCAGTATGAGAGGCTAGAAAGGACTCAGGGAGGAGTGTGAAGATATGTGTGAGGAACCAGGAGGGACAGAAGAGCAGCGGTATGAGAGGCTAGAAAGGACTCAGGAGCAGTGTGAAGATATGTGTGAGGAACCAGGAGGGACAGAGGAGCAGCGGTATGAGGCTAGAAAGGACTCAGGAGCAGTGTGAAGATATGTGTGAGGAACCAGGAGGGACAGAGGAGCAGCGGTATGAGGCTGGAAAGGACTCAGGAGCAGTGTGAAGATATGTGTGAGGAACCAGGAGGGACAGAGGAGCAGCGGTATGAGGCTGGAAAGGACTCAGGAGCAGTGTGAAGATATGTGTGAGGAACCAGGAGGGACAGAGGAGCAGCGGTATGAGGCTGGAAAGGACTCAGGAGCAGTGTGAAGATATGTGTGAGGAACCAGGAGGGACAGAGGAGCAGCAGTATGAGAGGCTAGAAAGGACTCAGGGAGGAGTGTGAAGATATGTGTGAGGAACCAGGAGGGACAGAGGAGCAGCGGTATGAGAGGCTAGAAAGGACTCAGGAGCAGTGTGAAGATATGTGTGAGGAACCAGGAGGGACAGAGGAGCAGCGGTATGAGGCTAGAAAGGACTCAGGAGCAGTGTGAAGATATGTGTGAGGAACCAGGAGGGACAGAGGAGCAGCAGTATGAGGCTGGAAAGGACTCAGGAGCAGTGTGAAGATATGTGTGAGGAACCAGGAGGGACAGAGGAGCAGAAGTATGAGAGGCTAGAAAGGACTCAGGAGCAGTGTGAAGATATGTGTGAGGAACCAGGAGGGACAGAGGAGCAGCAGTATAAGAGGCTAGAAAGGACTCAGGGAGGAGTGTGAAGATATGTGTGAGGAACCAGGAGGGACAGAGGAGCAGCGGTATGAGGCTAGAAAGGACTCAGGAGCAGTGTGACGATATGTGTGAGGAACCAGGAGGGACAGAGGAGCAGCGGTATGAGGCTAGAAAGGACTCAGGAGCAGTGTGAAGATATGTGTGAGGAACCAGGAGGGACAGAGGAGCAGCGGTATGAGGCTAGAAAGGACTCAGGAGCAGTGTGAAGATATGTGTGAGGAACCAGGAGGGACAGAGGAGCAGCGGTATGAGAGGCTCGAAAGGACTCAGGAGCAGTGTGACGATATGTGTGAGGAACCAGGAGGGACAGAGGAGCAGCGGTATGAGAGGCTAGAAAGGAGTCAGGAGCAGTGTGACTGTATGTGTGAGGAACCAGGAGGGACAGAGGAGCAGCAGTATGAGAGGCTAGAAAGGACTCAGGAGCAGTGTGAAGATATGTGTGAGGAACCAGGAGGGACAGAGGAGCAGCAGTATGAGGCTGGAAAGGACTCAGGAGCAGTGTGAAGATATGTGTGAGGAACCAGGAGGGACAGAGGAGCAGCAGTATGAGAGGCTAGAAAGGACTCAGGAGCAGTGTGACGATATGTGTGAGGAACCAGGAGGGACAGAGGAGCAGCGGTATGAGGCTAGAAAGGACTCAGGAGCAGTGTGACGATATGTGTGAGGAACCAGGAGGGACAGAGGAGCAGCGGTATGAGGCTAGAAAGGACTCAGGAGCAGTGTGACGATATGTGTGAGGAACCAGGAGGGACAGAGGAGCAGCGGTATGAGGCTAGAAAGGACTCAGGAGCAGTGTGAAGATATGTGTGAGGAACCAGGAGGGACAGAGGAGCAGCAGTATGAGAGGCTAGAAAGGACTCAGGAGCAGTGTGACTGTATGTGTGAGGAACCAGGAGGGACAGAGGAGCAGCGGTATGAGAGGCTAGAAAGGACTCAGGGAGGAGTGTGAAGATATGTGTGAGGAACCAGGAGGGACAGAGGAGCAGCGGTATGAGGCTAGAAAGGACTCAGGAGCAGTGTGACGATATGTGTGAGGAACCAGGAGGGACAGAGGAGCAGCGGTATGAGGCTAGAAAGGACTCAGGAGCAGTGTGAAGATATGTGTGAGGAACCAGGAGGGACAGAGGAGCAGCGGTATGAGGCTAGAAAGGACTCAGGAGCAGTGTGAAGATATGTGTGAGGAACCAGGAGGGACAGAGGAGCAGCGGTATGAGAGGCTCGAAAGGACTCAGGAGCAGTGTGACGATATGTGTGAGGAACCAGGAGGGACAGAGGAGCAGCGGTATGAGAGGCTAGAAAGGAGTCAGGAGCAGTGTGACTGTATGTGTGAGGAACCAGGAGGGACAGAGGAGCAGCAGTATGAGAGGCTAGAAAGGACTCAGGAGCAGTGTGAAGATATGTGTGAGGAACCAGGAGGGACAGAGGAGCAGCAGTATGAGGCTGGAAAGGACTCAGGAGCAGTGTGAAGATATGTGTGAGGAACCAGGAGGGACAGAGGAGCAGCGGTATGAGAGGCTAGAAAGGACTCAGGAGCAGTGTGACGATATGTGTGAGGAACCAGGAGGGACAGAGGAGCAGCGGTATGAGGCTGGAAAGGACTCAGGAGCAGTGTGAAGATATGTGTGAGGAACCAGGAGGGACAGAGGAGCAGCGGTATAAGAGGCTAGAAAGGACTCAGGAGCAGTGTGAAGATATGTGTGAGGAACCAGGAGGGACAGAGGAGCAGCAGTATGAGAGGCTAGAAAGGACTCAGGGAGGAGTGTGAAGATATGTGTGAGGAACCAGGAGGGACAGAAGAGCAGCGGTATGAGAGGCTAGAAAGGACTCAGGAGCAGTGTGAAGATATGTGTGAGGAACCAGGAGGGACAGAGGAGCAGCGGTATGAGGCTAGAAAGGACTCAGGAGCAGTGTGAAGATATGTGTGAGGAACCAGGAGGGACAGAGGAGCAGCGGTATGAGGCTGGAAAGGACTCAGGAGCAGTGTGAAGATATGTGTGAGGAACCAGGAGGGACAGAGGAGCAGCGGTATGAGGCTGGAAAGGACTCAGGAGCAGTGTGAAGATATGTGCGAGGAACCAGGAGGGACAGAGGAGCAGCGGTATGAGGCTGGAAAGGACTCAGGAGCAGTGTGAAGATATGTGTGAGGAACCAGGAGGGACAGAGGAGCAGCAGTATGAGAGGCTAGAAAGGACTCAGGGAGGAGTGTGAAGATATGTGTGAGGAACCAGGAGGGACAGAGGAGCAGCGGTATGAGGCTAGAAAGGACTCAGGAGCAGTGTGACGATATGTGTGAGGAACCAGGAGGGACAGAGGAGCAGCGGTATGAGAGGCTAGAAAGGAGTCAGGAGCAGTGTGACTGTATGTGTGAGGAACCAGGAGGGACAGAGGAGCAGCAGTATGAGAGGCTAGAAAGGACTCAGGAGCAGTGTGAAGATATGTGTGAGGAACCAGGAGGGACAGAGGAGCAGCAGTATGAGGCTGGAAAGGACTCAGGAGCAGTGTGAAGATATGTGTGAGGAACCAGGAGGGACAGAGGAGCAGCAGTATGAGAGGCTAGAAAGGACTCAGGAGCAGTGTGACGATATGTGTGAGGAACCAGGAGGGACAGAGGAGCAGCGGTATGAGGCTAGAAAGGACTCAGGAGCAGTGTGAAGATATGTGTGAGGAACCAGGAGGGACAGAGGAGCAGCGGTATGAGAGGCTAGAAAGGAGTCAGGAGCAGTGTGACTGTATGTGTGAGGAACCAGGAGGGACAGAGGAGCAGCGGTATGAGAGGCTAGAAAGGACTCAGGAGCAGTGTGAAGATATGTGTGAGGAACCAGGAGGGACAGAGGAGCAGCGGTATGAGAGGCTAGAAAGGACTCAGGAGCAGTGTGATGATATGTGTGAGGAACCAGGAGGGGCAGAGGAGCAGCGGTATGAGAGGCTAGAAAGGACTCAGGAGCAGTGTGACGAAATGTGTGAGGAACCAGGAGGGACAGGGGAGCAGCGGTATGAGAGGCTAGAAAGGACTCAGGAGCAGTGTGACGAAATGTGTGAGGAACCAGGAGGGACAGGGGAGCAGCGGTATGAGAGGATAGAAAGGACTCAGGAGCAGTGTGAAGATATGTGTGAGGAACCAGGAGGGACAGAGGAGCAGTGTGAAGATATGTGTGAGAAACCAGGAGGGACAGAGAAGCAGCGGTATGAGGCTAGAAAGGACTCAGGAGCAGTGTGACTATATGTGTGAGGAACCTGGAAAGGCAGAGGAGCAGCGGTATGAGAGGCTAGAAAGGACTCAGGAGCAGTGTGACGATATGTGTGAGGAACCTGGAAAGGCAGAGGAACAATGTGAAGGACTAGGAAGGACTGAGAAGCAGTATGAAGATAGATGCGAGGGACTAGGAGGAGATCAGGAAGAATTGAGAGAAATCTAAAGATGTGGGGGTTCAGGGCTACCTGAGCTACAGTATCATTATGTGAAGTTTGGAATTTTAAGATGCAAGTTTATTGGCAGGAGAATCATAGGAAAGCAGAGTTAATATTGCTTATCCCAACCTAAAATGTACATGATTGTCAGAATAGTCTTAAAATCACATCAGAGTAGTCCGTTTAATAAAAGCTCTAATTGAATGTATTGCGGAGGATGCAGTGTTGGTATTGTGGAAGTATTATGGGGATAGAGTGGCTGTGTGCATCTCTAAATGTAAGGAGAGCTCTCAGTACCAGTCTGTATGGAATGTACATTAAACCTGCAGCTGCAGGGGAGAGGGGCAGTTTGGGGGGGAGGAGGGGGGAGTCTTTGCCTGCAGCTGTCTGGAATTCCTCAACTTCTGTCTTAACTCCTCTCCTAACACTTCTCGTTCTCTCACACCCCCCTCCCTCCCTGACTCACACCCCTGGCATTCTCACCAATCACCTCTGTATCAGCAGCTGTCACTTTTCAGGTGGGGAGGAGGGCGAGTGTTACAGTAAGCTGGTTGTGGCAATATTATGTCCTGTGCGTGAGGCTGAGGAATGGGAATTGCAGAGTGCCCCAGGTCACAGTATATGGGAGAGAGGCGCGAGTCCCTGCGCTAACTGGAACTGGCACACAAAAGGTGGCAGCTGAGTAATATAAATCCTTTTTCTCCATCTTTTTTTTCCTTCATCCATTGAGCCTTAAAAATCATTACATTTACCTTACATTATTATCTCTATGATATTTTAAAAAATACATACTTTTGCTAAATCTGCTTGGTGCAGGATCACTACAGGTGATATGAACCTAGGATTAAAGAACAATGTGCCAAAGAAAATGCCACTGATACAGCAGTAGTAATGGGCTGGAGGGCTTTATAAATAAAGAGCAATAACAATTGATGGCTGAAACCTAGCACAACAGATTTTGAATCACATGACAACTTTCTAAGCAGTTGAACAGATCATAAAGTACCAAATATCTTATGAAACAGGTTTAACGGCAGATAAGAATCACAATTCCCATATAGCCAGGCTCATGCTTACCCCAATCATACCTTAATTCCTTAAGGGTCTTTGTCCTTACCACTCCCACTGAAGGACTGTTCCATTTTCTACTACTCTTTTTGTAAAGTAATAGTTTCTTACATTATCCCTAAATTTGGTACTTTTCAATTTCAAATCATAACCTCTTTTAGTTGCATTGCTCCTTTTCTGCACAGTATTTTCTACCTGCACATTATTAGATTATATATATATATATATATATATATATATTGATTTATTTATGTTTTTATAATATCACCCTTCTTTCCCTTTAATCTATAAATATGACAATTTGTAAATGTCCTTTTGGAATTATTGGAGAACTGAAAAATATTCCAGGTGACTAGGGATCTATAAAATAGCATTTATTTTGCGTTGTTCAGTCGCTTCCGACTCTTTGTGGCCTCATGGACCGTAACACACCAGGTACATCTTTATGTCCATGGTCATGCTGATCCACATGGCAGAGATACTGGAGTGTGTTGCCAGTTCCTTCTCCAGTGGACCACAACATACAGCTCCTTGTATTCCTAGGTAGTCTCCCATCCAAGTACTGACCAGGATCAACCCTGCTTATCTTCAGGGTTGTGTGACTTCTTGGTTCCCTGAATGGAATCAAACCCAGGTTGCAGAGGTAAAAGCACTGGATCCCAACCACTGGACCACCAGATAACCGGAAGTAGCATTAGTACCTCTCTTTTTCTGCAGTTAATTCCTCTTCCAATATACCCTACTGGCTTTTCCTACAGCTACATTGCATTGTTGGCCTACTTTTAAATCACCTAATACAATAACCAAGTAATTTCCACCTCTGCTGCAGTCACCAAACTACCATTAAATTTATATTGTTCTTCTCGTGTTTTTGTCCCCATCATTAGAAATTTATCAACATTGAATTTCAGATCCCAGACACCTCTCAGGTTTAGATTTTTGAAAACAAATGTGTGATCTTATTTTTCTGAAATTAACAAAGGGTGCAGATTACTAGTATTCATTTTGTCTGATGGACTGATGAGGCAAATAATAGATGCTTGTGTTAAAACTTGATTTTATTCATTAATTTTATTTATTCGTTAATTTAAAATCCTCTTAAAATACGGACATTAAGAACAACTGAGCATTTTACTGCTCTTAATAGCAAAGTATACAAGACATTTTTTTTGTTTTGTATCCTTATTAATTTTATTACTTTTAGTGACCTTTGATCACTAAATGTAATTGCTACATATTACTATTGAGAGAATTATTTATTCTTTAAAGTTAACTCTCTAAGTTTCCCTGTTTTTACCTTCTTCTAATCTAACACCTGCTGCTTATATCAGACACACATTACATGGAGCCATTCTATACACATACGGACTTATTTCATTTAAAAATAAAAGTGTTTTCCACCTTGTACCTACCAATAGAAACACTACATTCAAATATTGATTTTAACCCTTTACTAATCTTCAAGCCAGCAGCAACTCAATGCAGATATCTGCAGATCAGTGTCGGACTCCTCCAACTTCCTTCTACAGGCAGACTACACATCCCATGATTCCTTACTGCACAAACAGACATTGTATTAAATTGTATTAGCTGCCTGTGATTGTCCAAAACAAATTATTAATTTTATGCTATTTTAACAGGGATTTTCAGGGGTGTCAACTCACATAAGCTGCTGCTTGCAAACGTCAGGGTGAGTTTGTTAATGTTTATTTTGGTATTTTTTCATGCCAACAAAATGTTTTCATACACTACTGATTCTCCACTATCAGATGCATTCATAATACAGGAAACTTAGAAATGCCTTTATTAAACATGCCAAATAAAATACAACGCGGCACTAAACCCTGTGGCACTTCACTTATTCTGTGTAAAGCTGCTTTTTGTTTATAATTCCTATTTAGAAAAAAAAAGTAAATTACTAGAAGTGGTCATGGACAGTAGACTTGCCACCAAGCGTTTTACTACTAGATATTAGCTTGTTTACAGTTCTTAACCCCTTAGATGCCAGAGGAGCAGCTGCTATTCAACATGTTGCCGGCATGTCTGGTTGTGACCTTGTCGTTTATACCCTCCTGCCCTAGAATTCCACAAGGCAGTCACACCTGGCGTCCTAATCCTTTCACCCTCCTCTTTGCCCCAGGTTACCTGTAAGTCTGTTTTCATCAATGATGCTCCAGCCTCCACTATATAATGGCATATTGTACGCTGTCGCAAAGATGCGGCAAGGTGCAGACAGGTCTCCCCACTGTAAATTAGAAGAAAAGAGGAGAGGTGGAAGACCAAAATTAGATAACCCTTGGAATACAATAGTGTGAAAGGCAAAGCCGTCCATTCAAAGTGGCCCATATGGAGATCTATTACATATGTGCTTTAACTAAAGCTTGACAAATACCACAAGCCAAGCAGGAAAAGCTCTTAAAATGTAATAATTGGCAGCTATTTTCGGAAAATATGTAGAAATTGATATGACAATCTGAGTCCAGACACGAAGTATGCTACTGTGGGTAGAAAAGTGGTCCAAAAATCCTCCACTATATATACTGTATGGAAAGAAAACAGGCCACAGGCCATAAGAATTGCTCTCACTGCCACAGAGTATGCTGGTAGCAACATGCAAATATGATGTAACTGCATGTTAATTAGTATAGCTACCTTCATGTGTGCAGTACTCTAGAGGGACACATTTCTACATTTCAGATTAAAAAAATAAACACTAATTAAATGGATATGAGAAAATGTTTTACAGTTTATTTTCTTTATTAAAAACAAAGGTTAAATTGCTGAGTAATCATCTTGGAATGAGCTGCCTAGCCATTAACTAAATGTACAGCAACATAACTGCATGAGTCATGAGTTTCAGACTGATATATGACCAATGCACATTCATTAAGTGTCAAGTAAATTAAATTTACTAATGTGTTTTTTTTTTCACTCTGTAAACTTTAAAACATTCTCTCTTAGATGCATAACACAACAGTTTTGTGTTTCTCATTACATTAAAAAGCCATAATTATTTAAGAGACAGAAGAAAAAAAAAAATTAATATAAATGGAAATCCCAGATATAAAAGATAGACTTATTTCATATATATATTTACTTATATATTCACCCTCTGAGGCAATGGCCTTAACATTAATTAACATTGGGAAAAGAGAGAAGATGAGTATGCCCATTAAAAAAATAGTAAACAATGACACACATGTAACAGTAAATAAGTTAAATTTAGTTCTTAACTGTTAAGATTAGTATTTTTTAGGGACGGCCCACATTTGCATAAAGGTGTTACCAGCCTATTATTTGTATAAGATGCCTATAAAAACCTGAGTCAAATTACACTCATATACAGTACTATGATAAATGCAATTTGGAACAAATCAGACTGTTCTTTTTTCGTAAATAAATAATTTATTGTTTATTGTGACAGTAGGGTAATTTCATAGCACAACCCGGCAGAGATCCTTAACCACTCCTGGTATTAAGAGCTTAAATCAAACTCACTTCTTTAATTCTGCTACATCCAGAATTTCAGAGGGAGCTGTAGAAAAAGCAGAAAATAATAGCGAGTTATAAAATATGCGAGAGGAATATACAGAAGAAAGATAAAATAGAAGAGTGAGGCGAGGCAGAGAGGTATAACATTGCACATATATACTGCTGCTTATATTTGCTCTTTCCCTGGGTGTAATGTGAGAGATGTGTACACATACTTGTATAGCATGTAGACAGTGTGCCTATAAGTATTCTTCGGGACTTCGCCACTGACATAACCGTAAATGTTCTTTCACTTACCTCTTCCCTTGTCATCTCACAATGGATAGACAGTTCTCAAATGATAGTTGTCATAACCAGAAAGGGCCCCACTGGACTGTTGGGGGTCATCTGTTATTATATGTATGTTTAGTATGCGCTAGTGTCTTGCTTAATAGTTATATCATGGGTGTAAAGTGTATATATAGTTATATCATGCATGTAATATGTGCATATAGTACTGTCATAGTATAAAGTTAAATAATGTATTAGAAGTAGGCCCCAGGATGCTAGGATTATATAAAAGCTACTGCAGTCACTTATGTGACCAAAGGTTCATTTTCTGCAGGAATTTATATGGCCCTGCCATTGGCCAGACTTAGATCCTTGGATTCAGTCTTGGGGATGAGATCTAGCAATTAGAACTGGGGGTTGGTAGATAGTAACAGGGAGGGCATATTGTGTGGGAATTCCCTTGTTTTGGGGATGGTGTTTTGTGATTTTGGGCTCTCACTAACGGTAAGTGTATGAGGTGGAGTGAAGCATTCTAAACCAAAGAAATGTCTGCCAGTGTCTTCTTCTGGGGGGCGATATAGCAAATTCTGATGTCCTGAGGTCCCCTAAGAGGTGTTTTGGCTGGGTGCAGAGATCTGAACAACAAGAGACAACCAAAGTGAGCCGAGTGTGGCCCTGAAATCTGTGGGTCGTAACGATAGTGATAGCCATTCCCTTGACCTAATCTCTGCGCAATCTCCAACCTGGGCCTCTCTACCACCAAATAACTTACAACCTCACCATACCTTAAGACCATCATCAAATCCACTCCACCTGTCCATCCAATAACCTGACTCAGAACCACTTTTCCCAAAGCTCTACAACCACTACAGAGCCGCCATCTTTACCCTGATATTTCAATGTAATAATTCAACATATTAAATTGACACTCATGATCCTACAAAGACACAATGCCCCCCCTTGGTCTCTCCCACAGTCATTATTGAGTGACTATGGAGGAAATATTGCACTTTTGCAGACCTCCTCCATTACGAGTTGATTCTGCACTCTTCTCCGCTCCCACTCTTGCCAAACAACACTACTTTTCATTATTAATATCAGCCTTGTCCTTCAACCCCAAACATCTGTTCTTTGCCTTCAACAGTATCATCTGCCCACCCCACCTCCTACCACTTCCTGTTTCACAGCAGGCTTCTTTGCCAGACACTTTAAAAATAAAATTGATAATATCCAGAAAGACTTCTCAATATGACTGAAACACACATCTCTCTCAACAAGCTGGTAACAATCATTATTTGCCTCCCCTCAATGGGCTCCTTTGTCCCTGTAACGAATGATTAAGTATGTGATCTTCTTTCAGCTTTTTACATTACAACTTACTTGCTTGATCCTATTCCATCGCAGCTAACACACATCTCGTCAACCATTCCCTAAAATCATAGGCAGGAATCCATTATCTCTTAAACATGCCTTAATTACATCCATCCTTAATACCTTCATTTTATCCAGCATCTACATTCAACTATCACCCTATATAACTACTTCCATTGACTTGAAACCTGCTTGAGCAACTTGTCTTCCTTTCCTCCACAAAAGTTATCAATGACCTGTTCACCTCCAAGTCAAAGGGTCCCTTCTTATCCTAATTCTACTATATCTCACTGCTGTCTTTTACAGTTGGCTATTCTTATCCAAAATAACCATTCCCTTTGCATCAGTGATATATCTCTCTTTTGGTTTTCATTCTATCTTGAAAATCAAACATTTAGCATCTCCTTCTCTGGCACCTTTTCTTGTGTGCAGCTACAGTGTGGAGCCCTGTCTCACTATATCAGAGTATCTTCTTGCCTCACAACCTTCAAAGAACACAGCAAAAGGAATCTGTTGAAAATCAGATCACTTTCAGCCATAACATGCACAATTTGCACACCCTGCCAACTTGCTCACACACAATCAGCAAAATAACACATAGCCATCTTGTTGCAGTCTTTTACTTAGATCTTGGCCTTCATGCATCTGCCACCCTCATGTCTCATACCACAACCATAACTTCTAGAGTGCAAGCTGGCTGGGACAGGGACCTGTCTGTTGCCATATTGCATTTCTACATAACTTTGCCTATTGTACCCACTGAACTTTATTGTACTTTTGTAAATTGTGTTACAGAAAATGCTCGAGTTATATAAAGAGTTGTTAGACTTAATGTAATATTGGACATTTAAACAACTGCTATCAGGTTGCTGCAGTATCAAACTGAAATATAAGACACCAAAAGAAGTGCGCTCTCTCTGGTAAGCCATGATTTGAACCCCGAGTGAGACTTTTTTTTACGCTTCTTTTTTTTTTTTACCTTATTTTAATGAAAACCCTTAAGTAAAGAGTAATTGCATAGAAAAGTGAAAGATGTAATGCAAGGCCTTTTTTTTTACTTTTTGGAAACTCTGTGGTCCTTTAAACCTTAAAGAAGAGACATCGGCATCTATCACCCTCGAGCCCAGAGGAACTGTAATGCAACCTGGATTATTTCTTAAAATGTACAAAGTGGCAGACGTCTCATAAATCAGGATGATGCAACAAGCTTACAAGTGAGTATGATGATACTCCGTGTACACCATCATGGGTTTTCCCAGTAGCCCAAGTATTTGTCAGATGATTTGTGTTTGCTCCTCCACTCACCATGTTCTATAATATACTTCACAATCTCTTTACTGCCAGAAGTGACTGCATGATGCAAAATCGTCTGTCCTTCAGCATCTCGCAGCATCAGGCTGCCCCCAGAACGGTGTGCCTCCTGAAACTGAAACAAGAATCAGAGTTATAAATGAGGAGCAACATCTCCAACTCTTACAGTCAATCAGAGCAGTATTGTGCCATACCATACACCAATGCAGTGTTACCCTGAATTGTATCCCATCACCGACCGTGATATTAACCTCAGCTGCACACTTAGAGCTCCCTGCAGTTCCATGCAAATCTGTCCCTTTTATTTTTGTGGGTACTTTCAATAGTGCCTTGACCAACAATGTTTCTCCCCCCATCGTGCCCTGCTATGCTGGCCCTCCTCTATGGTGCCCAGTCACACTGTACCTACCATACGGTACCCAGCTTTGCTGCTAAAGGACCACCCGCAGTGTCCTACCTCTCTCCCTGCAGTGCCCTGTCATGTTGCTCCTCCCTGTACAGTGTCCCGCCATGATACCCCAACTCCTACAATGACCCGAAGAGGATCTCTTACCTTTTCTAGGTCGCCATTCTTTGCAGCTTCCAATAAAATGTCCTCTATAAAAACAGAAATAGTGACTAACGGATGTGGAGACATCAGAACCTGTCCTAGTATTAATAGATGGTTTACAGTTCACACTGATTACAGTTTGTCAAAATGAGGAATTATAGGAAGGCTGGTGTCCACAGATGAGTTCTGTACCATGGATTAGAGAGTTGCAAAACATTGTTTTCCTTTTTGAAATTACTGCTGAATTACTGAGTTAGAATCACTTGCAACTAGGGGGTTTGGGTATTTGAATCCATCTCTATACCTGCTGTAAATATAATAAGGTGTAGTGGCCAAGAAATTAATTAGGCAGGCTAAGGGAAGAAGTGGTGCATATTAGGTGTTTATGTTTTTACCCATGCATAGTTATGCCCGTTAGATTGCAAGTTTGTGAGTTTTAATCTTGTAAGGTAACTTTAGGGAAAGCTATGGGTTCCCTGGCTGTGATTTCACCGCCCGACCTGGGTCCGATTCCAGTCAGTAAAGCAGGGTTGGGCCTGACCAGTACTTGGATAGGAGACTACCTAGGAATACCAGGAGCGGTATGCTGTTGCCCACTGGAGAAGGAACTTACAACCCACTCCAGTATCTCTGCCATGAACACCAAGCAGATCATCATGGTGTGTTACAGTCCATGAGGTCACTGAATCAAACCCAGGCAACAGTGGTGAAAGCACCGAATCCAAACCACTGGACCACCAGGGAACCCAAGCAATGTATTTTACTGAGGGATAAAATCATTTTTCAACTTTTGCAGTGCTGTTTTTTTATGCACTAAAACAAATTTTGTAATATTTAAAACTGCCTTTTTAAAAACCATATTATAGAACTATCATTCCGTCTAGTAGAACATTCATAGAAAAAAAGGATAAATGTTGTCTTTTAATCCAAAAAGCAAAATATCCAACTGATCAACCAATCATAATATGCTAGATATTAGACTACCATATACAGAGGTGATACTGTACTACAATACAAAGAATACACAGCTGCCAAAATATTGCATACACTTTCACTGACAAAATATTGCTATTGACATCATTATACCTTGGTTAGCCACTCTGTTCCTATATATATGATAGGACAGCATCAGATCAGTATAGTTTTACATCCTAATTGTACAGTCATTCAGTTGTGTCCAACGGCCGGCAGCACAGCAGGCACAATTGTTGGGTTTCTGTTTGTGGTCATCCATATGGTTTTCTTGGCAAAGATACTGGAGTAGGTTGCCAGTTCCTTCTTCAGTGACCTCTCTGCTATGACCTGCTCATCATGGGTGACTCTACATGATATATCTCACAGCTTCATTGAAGTACGCAAGCCCCTTTCCCACGACAAGGTAGTGATCCTGAAGGGGAATTGTACAATGCAGTCCCCTTACAGAATATATCACATGGATAATGGGTGTTTTGTATCCAAAAGTCACCATAAATGTACATCTGGCCCCTGCCTGGTATGCGGGACATAACAGCTTTTTTTCCTGATAATGTATTTAAAATTACACCAAGTAAAAACATACTGATTCAAATGGAAGGTTTTCAACATTACAAAACAAGGGCTACTAGTCGAATCCCTGCCGTAAGGTAAAGATCAAACAGGTTAAATAGCATAAAAAGCTTATTTGTCCGACTTTTATGTGAGAGATAGATACAAAAGCACTAGAGAATGTCCAAAATATCTTCCAGCACCCAAAAATGCAAAGTGATGGGGGATGTCTAACCTTTTGTACTGTTTTCGTTATGGAACAAAACATTAAGTCCATCATGTTCAACCTCTTTAGATCTCCTCTGACCCTCATGTTAAGTGAATAGATCCAGAGGAAGCCAAACAAAAACACCATTGAAACATTGCCAGTTGTCTCATTTGTATGGTGGTCACTTGAACGTTTACCAATTTGAGGCTCAGTTCCTTGTCAGAACCAGCATGAAGGAATCGGAGGATCTTTTGGAGAGTGTTTTGTGTTATTTTTCACAATATATTGAGTAAACTTATCTCAAATTTGCAATCTGTGTTTCAACAATAAAAAAGGAAAATTAAGAGCCAGGATTTCTCATTCCAAGGAGACCACTTTTCAGATAATACTAGATTTCTCTTTAAGAGAGAGGCGTTTCTAAGCAACAACTGCTTTTTGTAGGAAATCATGGCTAATTCTTTGCCAACGTAACCGCATGATAACATTCTTGAAGACGCAAATTTATGCATTGCCTGTAAAGGATTGTGTGTGAGCGTCATACAGTCGTGTCCAACGCTCCGTGACCTCATGGACTGCAACATACCATGCTGATCCACTTGTTTTTCATAGCAGAGATACTGGAGTGGCTTGCCAGCTCCTTCTACAGTGGGCCACAGCATCCAGCTCCTGGTATTCCTAGGTGGTCTCCATCCAAGTACGGACCAGGCCCAAACCTGCTTGGCTTAAGGGTGGTGTGACATCCTGGTTCCCTGACTGGAATCGAACCCAGGTTGCATCGGTGAAAGCACCGAATCTGCATCATTAATTCTTACATTTAAAAACACTATTTTAAGTGTTGGTTTCACAAGGAGTAGGACTAGAGTGGTACTTTATGATCTTGTGTTTCTTCTGTTCTGCAACCTTGTCAAAGACTTGACTTACTCATATCCAATAATTTAGATTGAGCCAACACATAATATGTGCAAGTTAGAACTGATCTCTAACTAGCCTGTCAAGATGCTCTGATGTTAAAGGACCACTGTAGTCAATTTTTTTTTATTTTTTCATTAGGAGTAATGGAAAGCTTATTTTGAGAAATGCCCCTTAGAATGTAGCACACAAAATCACATCAGAAAAAAACTGTACCGGGTGATAAAGAATAAAATGTGTCTAAAAGTTAAAAATGTAATGGTTTTATTTTTATTCTTGCTTTCTAAAAACATTAATTATCAATTAATCTGCATATTGCAGATCGGAGGATGGACTAAAAGTAGTTTTTTCAACCTCCATTACTATGTAACATTTTACCCATTGTCAAGTTTAGTTATTTACCTTCTAAATTCATATGACCATAGGCTAAAATATCTATTTCCAGCTTGATAGCTATTAAGTATCATGCCCTTCTCAGGGAAACTCATGGCTTTAATCAATGTAGTATATTTAAGGGTAAATTGAACTCTGTAACAGCTGTTGCACCGCCTGTGTGGCTAAATCCTACGTTTGTAATCATTAAGAAAAAAAAAAGTTCAATAGTCTGCACCATGTGCATTTTGTTTCTACTAACTGGAAACCTCAGTTTAAATGCTTGTTGCCCACTACCTGGCCCTAGATTGGGCAAACAGAATATGAAGAGTAAATAAAATCAAAGAAATGAAAGTTACATAGTTACATAGTAACAGAGGTTGAAAAAAATACTTTTAGTCCATCAAGTTCAAACTTTTTAGATCTCCTTACATCTGCAATATGCAGATTAATTGTTAATTGATCCAGAGGAAGCAAACAGAAAAAAAAAACCCCAGTGAAACTTTGCCAATTGTCTCAAAAGGGGAAAAAAATATAAAATTCCTTCCTGACCCCAGATACTGGCTATCAGACTCCTCCCTGGATCAGTATTCCCTCTCTAATTATCCAGAGTAACCCTGAATGCCCTTTGTATTTAAAAATATATCCAACCCCTTTTTAAAGTTAACTATTGAATTCACTGTCACCACCTCCTTTGGTAGAGAATTCCACAGATTAACTACCTGTAAGGTGAAATCGTTTTACTTCTAACCTCAAGGGATGTCCTCTTGTCGGGCACAAAAAGCTCCCTTGACAAATCTTTATACTGATCCTGGATGTATTTATATAAGGTAATCATATCTCCTCTTAGAAGCCTTTTTTTCTACAGAAAATAAGTTTAATTTGGTTAGTCTTTCTTCATAACTTAGCCTCTCCATTCCCGTTATTAGTTTTGTTGCCCTTCTCTGTACCTTTTCCAGTTCTAAAATGTCCTTTTTATGAAGTGGTGCCCAAAATTGTACTCCATATTCCAAATGAGGGCGTACTAGAGATTTGTACAGTGGCAGAATTATATTTGCTTCCTTGCTTCTTTACCCTTCTTAATACATGCTAATATTTGATTTGCCTTTGCAGCTGCTGCTTGGCATTGAGCACTGTTTACCTGGGTGGTTGTCCACAAGCACTCCCAAATCCCTTTCAATATCTGATACACCATAGATTTGCTCCATTAAGAAAATAAATTGCATGGCTATTTTTTCCTTTCCAGATGCAGCAATTCATTAACTTTTCTACCACACAGTAATTTCTCAAAGGTAAAATTAAAATTGTAACATCTAATTCAGAACATATGAGTCAGTGATACTTACCAGGCTGGGACTGTGAGATGTTTGAGTCTGACCTATAAAACGGAGAAAAACATATATTTGCAAAACTCAAAATGCATGTAACACATTCTCGCCTTAAATGGACTTTTAGGGGGGGGGGGGGGGGGGGATGCTTCAATATAAACAATTTAATGAGATTAACTAATTAATGTAATCCTCCTCACTGTAATTAGGAACAATTTAGACTTCACCTAATTTTAAGAAGTTCCCAGAGTAACAGATTCTTACCTACTGCAGCCTCCCCTTTTCCTGCTCACTCTTATGAGAGGAGACACTTTTGTCAACTCTGCCCTTTTGCTAAGCCCATATGGAGGGGCTTCACACTAACAAGCAGAGAGTAATATACTGTATATTGCAATGAAGCAGCACTCCGTGGTAGTGTGAAGCTCCTCTCTGTGGGTGTGGTTTTATGTCATGCCAGATCTTGTGAGAGAGCAGAGCAGGAAAGGGTGAGGCTGGAGAACATCAGAATATGTTACCCTGCTGACTTATTACAAGCAAGTGAACTGTGAATTTTATAACATAATTACACTGAGGAGGAAGAAGAAATTAAATTAGGAACTCCGTTAAATCATTTATATAAAAGTAAACATTTCTACCTGAAGAGTCTTTAAGACCTTCCATCTCACTCATTATTACCTGCTTCAACTACTGCAACTCACTTCTAACTGGTATTCCCCTTTCTAAACTCTCCCTACATCTTAAATACTTTTGGGAGGCTCATATATCTTATTAGGTGTTTCCAAGATATGCTTGAATTAAGTTCAAAATATAGACCCTCACCTACAAATCACTTAACATATTCCTTAATCACTTCTTTCTCTCCATCCATGACATACGTCTCTCTTCACTTATCACCTCCTCACACGGTCCTCTCCAAGGCTTCTCTGTTGTTGTCCTGCCCAATGGAATACTCTACTTTGTTTTGTCAGACTCTTCCTCCTTCCCCGTAGCTTCCCACACTCTCTGTTCAAAGAACCCCCCCCCCCCCCTCCTGTGCACAGATCCTGCTGGACCACCAATGAACAGTTCCCTCCCATTTTGTCTCTAATACCCTTTGCTTTCGCTTAGACAGATCGCTCTTTTGAGAGCAGAATCCTTATAACACATTTTGGGCCAGTTTGCATGTTTATTTTAATTATTCACTGCATCCCCTATACTTTGCTTTACTGAATACATTGAATAATCCCAAGCTCACTCCTTCTATATAATCATGGATACATCTTTTTCAGAACAGTACTATTCAGTTGACAGGTAATTTAATTAATCAATTTTACATTTGTTTGCCCCACTACAGTACCTTAGGCCAGATGGGACCCCTGATTGGGGTGCAGAGCTGTCACTGCATGTTCTGTCCCGAGGTGGTGCTTCCTGTAGTTCAGGCAGTGCAGGAGAGTCTGGGGGAGAGCTGGGCGGTGGGGGGAACTGAAAACGTCGGGTGGAAGGGCTGACAGAATGGTCATTGGATTCAGGCATGGCAGGGGAAGTGCCCACAGACTGGGTAATAACAAGCTCTGGGTCCAGAACAAATAGCTCATCCTGACAGATCTCCAACACAAAGTTTAGGTGCTCCTGGAAAGACATAGAACAGCATGATAGAGCACACAACAATTAGGATCATGTCTAATTGGCTCTTGAACTTTGGAGTCATAACCTCAGCATTCTAAGTGTCAGTGACTAAACTGAACTTTTAATTGCAACTTCCACTCTCCACAAACATGGACAAGTAACTCTTAAATTAGTTCCATATCTTTAACATAAATAATTAGAACTTCACTAAGAGATACTTTTAATATAAAAAAGCTAATTTTGGAAGAACATGCCCTTTAAGGTTTAGTGTATGATTTGTTTATTTAATTGCTGGTTAGCAATACAATCAGAATCTGTTTCTCTCCACCCCGTCAGGTGTCTAAGAGATGCCTAGAAGGTCGCCCTGATACCAGTCAAAGTGATTATATACCCACCTTCCTGGCTATTGCCAGCAAACCTACACAGGTCAGAAAACCTTTTAAGTCTTTGGTACAGACCTGTTTTTTTCCATAGAACAAAACAACATCTGTTGGAAGCTACAATCAAATTTACGTTTCAAGACCTTAATTTTTGATAAATACTGGTTTTATTGCTAATCTGTTACCAAATAAAAAAAAATAAACCATTCAATACAGCAATCAGAACTTCATAATAATTACTGCACCATAAGCCACATCTATGTAATATTACTCCCTTAAAGAGCAAGTTTCTCCTTTGTCATATTAAAAGACACAAAAATTAAGCTTAATTTCCATATTTGAGTAGAGATGGAAGTCACCATTCGAATAAAGATAAAAGCAATTTCTGACACTATCACTTAGAATGCTGGGCTGTGTGATCTGATCATGTCAAATGATAAAAAAACAAATTCAAAAGCCAGTCCCCCAACAACTACTGTTCTTAACTGTGACAGTTATTATTCTTGTTCTTCACCACCTAATATACAGTGGTCTTGTAGCAGTAAAAGATCAGCAACATACCCTGCTGAGACAGAAACTACAAGAAGCTGGTTCAGTGAAGAAAATTGAAGCTTGATGTAAAGAATAACTGCATATAATAGTAGTACAAGCTATATTTGTTGGCATTAAAAAGTTTTTTTTATTCAAATGACCATATAGAAAAATAACGGACCACAGTGGTCAGTTCCTTCACACATAGATAAACCTGTGTCATGTTCATCTGTATCATTATTGTTTGGATGCCCCCATTTTGTTGAAAAGAATTGGCAAGACCTCTGCTTACCTGGGCACGGTCAATCCGGTAAAATCGGTCAGCAGTGGTAGCTGAAGAACAAAATCATTGGTCAGTATGTGTAGAGGCCAAATGAAACAGCAACGTGAACAGGAAAGGAAAAAAATCAAACTGATAGTAGATGTAAGGAGGATCTTAAAGGGACTCTGCAAGCATTCTTTTGTTTTAACTAGATTAATTAATGTGTCCTCGTCAATGTAATTGCTATCTACAATTTACATTTCAGTTACTTCTAAGAAGTCCCCAGCATACCAGTTTTTAACTTTCTGGGACTGCCCTGTCTCTTCCTGTTCTTTCATGTACGGTGCCATGTTTTGAAACATGGCATCCTGCATGAGAGAGAACAGAAAGAGAGGAGGCAGTTTCAAAAGAAGATACAACTAGAAGAGTTAAAAAAAGATTAATATTAAAA
Organism: Discoglossus pictus; assembly: GCA_027410445.1. Taxonomy (NCBI): domain Eukaryota; kingdom Metazoa; phylum Chordata; class Amphibia; order Anura; family Alytidae; genus Discoglossus; species Discoglossus pictus. The sequence goes on from CM050175.1 coordinate 58,527,635, forward strand.
ACAAGTCAATATTTTGGCTGAACAGTCCATTTAAGGATGAAGGGAGGAAGCATGTTAATATTACATTAAAGGGGATTCTGAGAACCAACAAAAAATGAGGATATAATAAAGGTGCGAGAGATCCCACATCCCATTAAAACACACAAAGCTAGGAAAGTCTGCCTAAAGAATAATGCATATTCATGGTGTTCGCTACTGACAACACATATCAGGCCTGCTACAAGATATCAAGCAACACTTCTCTGCATTAACAAACTCTAGTATATTATATATGAACCACATTGGACCTTCTTTAGTGGGTACTATCTATATTAAAAGCCTGTACCTATTAATTATTTTAGATAATTTGCCACTATAGTCATATACTACATTATGGCATTTTGAATAAGCAACTATACTGTGCAGGGATTCTGCCATTACAGTGTCTGATGACCTGCTTTGTCACTGGGAGTTGGTTACAGATCTCCATTACTGATACTGTGTGGGCTTTTACTCTGGTGGGCAATGTTTCATTACCTACCCCTCAATACTTTTGAATATAAAAACAAATGCAGGTTTAGAAAGTTACATTTGACTTCAGTGTTTAGAACTTAAGCATGCTTTCCTCCACCACACAAGGCATCCATGGGGGATGGAAAATTATCGGCCTAGGATGCTGTCCTTATAGGAGTCTTTTTCTGCCTCATTGCAGTTAAACACTTGTCAGGATAGCTTCACAGGCAAATAAAGCGTTCACTGTAGAAAATCAGATTGGTGAGCAGTGTTAAAGGGCCAGTTACCTCACTATAAGTGCTCTTCATGGTGTGAAAGGGCATGAGATTCTATGTTAAAATTATCTATTGCTTTTTTTTTAAAATTACATTAACACCACCTAAAAATCTGCAGCCTTAGGTCTGTTTACAAACACAATTCTGATTTTTCCATGAATAACAACAAATGGTCGGTGCAAGCGCTGTGAACTCAAGATTTATGTTTTTTCGTTGCATTCAGGAATGTAATCAGCCATCAGTTAACCCACAAGTATCATATTGAGGCGTTTCCAGCAGACATTTATATGCACAGATGAATTTGTGAAGGGTTAACCCTCTTTATGTTTCTGCTCTCTGCATATAGCTCTTGCCTAGGGGACTTGCCAGAGTCTCATATAAACAGACACTTAATTTATGATTTTTTTCTGTGAAAAAGGCACCTATTTGAAAAATTCTAAAAGTTTTGCAACATGTTTTTAGGAAGTGTGCTCCGAGTTGTGCTGAATTAACGTGCCCTTTAAATGGGTTGAGGCAACAAAATGGTATAGGTTTAGCCTTATCTGCATGTCACTACCCAAAATCCTTAGTGACAGTTGGGAGTACTATTCACCAAAAGATTATGTTTGGAAAACTGAGCTGTTTGGGATATTTAGGTTTCTTTCTTTCCTTTCCTACCTACCATAGCATGCTCAGTTTCTGGTCTAAAAATATTTAAGACCATTTCCTGGGCAGTTCCCTTCCCACCCCCTTGGACACCAAATAAGGGGTGGAGAGAGGCAGCTATGGTAATTGCTGTAATGCTTAATCATATTGTGTGTTTAAACCTTACAGTCAAACTTATCTTTCAATCATTAAATTAAAAAAAACTGAAACACCATCGTAGGAGACCTTTAACACAGCAATAGAGCTGTATATAGCTGTAAATTAGGAATTACTATTACAATAACATCTCTTCCAATATATTACCTATTGCCACAAAGGTTGATAAGGTCAAACCATGTCTAGGACAGGGAGGACGCTAATAGGATAGGAATTCTGAACACATGTTGGTAAAGGATACTCACAGTCCAAGAAACACCACTTTGGTGATAGCTTTTGTGAAGAAACCATTTGTGGTTTTGCCGTTCCATCCTCCTGTAAGAAAGGGAAAAAAAATAGGTGTATTAAGCATTCATCAGACATGACTGAAAGTCCATATTCAACATAAACATAAAAACCAAGCAGGAGACGCACAGGAGAAGTTTATCAAATAGAACGGATGCAGGCAAAGAATGGATAACAACTGGAATGTAAAATAACTAACACCTATGCATTGTGTGTCAACAAAGTCATACAACTAACCCAATGCATGATTCCTTAAACCTTTTCCTATAAATCTTCTTATTGCTTCACATAACGTCTCCTTCTGCTCTTCCAAAGTGCTCCATATAACCTTTCTTGTTCCCTGTGGCCAACTATAGAACATGATCTCATTGCTCTATCTAACCTCTTCCCATATCCCATCTCACATCTCCATATACCTATCCATGCATATCGTCCTACTGCACCATATAACCAATTTATTCACATAGCTCTCCCTATAAAACCAGTTTCTTTGCTATATAACATTATCTCTAATTCCTCCTATTGATCCATATATACAGCCGTGTTAAGCCACATCCATGTTACTAGGGTTAGTAAATAATTTTGTCATTTTTTTTCAATTTAAGATACTGGATATCTGTCTGAGATGCCACACTGGTGAATAAGAACATCTGTAACATCTCCATGAAAGTCAAATGTATCCAAATAACACCTCCATATAATTCCTATTATACCATATAGCCCTTTCAAGGCTGGTTCAAATTGTTTTGGCTCCATTGATGAAGTCTTAGAAACTGCACTCCATAGAAGATACAAATAGAGCACCTACTTGGGTTGCTTGGACAAATATCTAGAAATCAATTAACAACTAATCCGCATGTTGCAGATCAGAGGGGATCTAAAAAGATTGAACTTTATGGACTACTATAGTATTTTTCAACCTTAATTACTATGTAACTATAAATTCAGTGCGGTTAATAGCAAGGACAAGATACAATAAAACAACGATAATAATAATTATAATTATTATTATTATAAGCTAGCAATACTATTGTACTCTATATATCAGTAACTAAGAAAATACCTGATAAATGCCAGAACAAAAATATAATTTATTCCAATACACACATGGTTTCTACAGGACAGGGCTCCGTTTTGATGGGAGAAGCAAGATCTGTGCAAAATGTAATGTAACTAATGGCTCCCCTAGTAAGCTGATGCCGCAATCTTTACACATAAGGTTGGAAAAGCCCTGCCTTCTCTGTACAACCCTTCCCGTTTCTCCATATAAAACATCCCTACAGCTCCTCAAGTATTGTACCCCTACGTCTCCATTTTCTCATACAATCATTTGCTGAAATAAACAGAAGAGAGCTCCACTAGTGCAGGGACATAAGCCTTATCATCAATAGGTCAGGGGATCCAACCCAAAACTGGAGAACATGCAACCAAAAGAACAAGCACACAACACTGACACAACACGCAAAGCAACACTACACAAAGTCACCAGATCCTGCACACACCTTCAGATCAAGACGTTGTAAGATTGTGGGGTACGCAGGGAAATCCTGGGAAAAGAGAGCCACATCATCTTAACTCCAAACCTTTCCTTTCACATAGGCTGGAGGTGGTATGTGAGATGCCTTTTCTATTTTTTTTTAAATAAAGGTGATCATGGGAGCTATAAGGCAGCAGTGACCTCAAGATTACCTAGATCAACATTTAGCAGGCTCCAGAGTATCTAATCTTTTTAATAATTCCTACTGCGTGTTGAAAAAAGTATATATTTTTGACAAAAAGCATTATTAGGCAGAGAAAATTTCATAAAGCTTTTTTATTAGAAAAACTACATTTTGCTTCTGCTGGACCCCTGGAGGTATCCACAACACTCTGGTGAAGGTTTCCTGTATGAGACGGGTGTTAACATTTACACAAGAGCAGGGTTTGCAGTTCTTCTTGCAAATTACCTACTTCTGAGCATGTGGAGTGAAAGGAACAAGATGGTAAATACCAATCGCTCCAATGATTTAACAAATCTCTGTAAAATTTTCAGTAAATAGGAACAATCCCTCAGGCTCAAGGCTAACAGGAAGTTTTAAAATCATACAAGATGGAAACTTTCTATTCACAAAAATTAAGATGAGTTTTTATAAAATGTTTGTATATTTATAGTTTTTTTTGTTTAGTTGTTCCCAACTCTCCGTGACGCTATGGACTGCTGCACACCAGGCACATCTTGTGTCTGGTTGAGCTAATCCATAAAGTTTTCATGGCAAATATAATGGAGTGGGTTGTAAGTTCCTCCACCGTTGGACGTCAATTTGTCTGACCTCTTTGCTATGACCTGCCCATCTTGGGTGACTATATATAGTTTAGCTCACAGCTTCACTGAAGTACACAAGCCCCTTCACCACAGCAAGGTAGTGATCCAGAAGGGGATTCATGGTTTATACAGCCTCTAATGTTGTAAGCTTGTATCATACTTCACAAACTTTAACGTTGTCCTACAATACAGGGGCAACTAAAGGGTCACTTTACCAAACTAATCACATTAGCATCGGTTTAAGCAAATTTTTTGAGAAAAACTGAATTTATAGAGGATTCAACTAATTTGCGTCAACATTTCCTGATAGCTTATCTTTATCTATTAGTGGAGGCAAGGCTATGGGTGAAGGAATGACAAAGATGGAGGTGGATTTCTTAAATTATTTGACAAACTTCCACTTTCCTCGCACATTCCTAGAAGCAAGTAACTCACAACAATAATGGAAAGTCCTGCTCTCCAGAAATGTAAAAATGCCCTCTTACACATATAATCTTGGATACCTCCAAGGACCAGAGGCGGCATAAATATATCTAATTAAAACTAGCTTTATGACTATTTTCATGTCTAGTATGATTTTGACTCAACGTTTCCAATCTTATATATATGTTTTTCAATGCACAGTGGCCCTTTAAGAATCAGTTACGGACCATACACAGGGTATTGAATGTGTGTCTGTTCAATAATGTTTTCAAATGTCTCCTGGTAACACAATAGCTCCCAGTGTAACTCTGCATGCACATACATGTTGGAAAGCATTTAACATGTCGAGGCAAATAAAACAAAGAAGATGTTGTGTCTGCAATCCTTAAATTCATTACTTATGCACATTTATGTACTTGTCTCTATATATTTAATGCAAGGTAATTGATGGAGCAGATGGTGAATGATAACTTAAAATGTCTTAGTAGTATTTTTAGAGTAAAAAGTGAAGGATATATATTTTTTTTTTTCCTGAAGTCGGGCTTGAGCTCTGTTTCCGGCTTTCTGAGAGAGGTGTCACAGCAGCTGATCCCCCCTGGAGTGATCAGGTTTTAGGGCCAAGCTAAATAAACCTAAATCCATTTGGAATGACCTCAATGCTCTGCAAGGGGGTTACTGGGGGTGGGGGAATAAAGCGGCTGCTTTGGGATCCTGCCACAAAAAACAGCTCAGACTGGAATAATCCACAATACAATCTATTTCCATGATGTCATTGTGCCCCTGCGGTGCTCTTGAGTGATACATGTACAGATCATGTGAGCAGTGGAATCAGAACTTTATGTGCGTGTATTAGAAATTGCCTGGTCAGGGTTTGGGCTTTGCTCTTGTAGTGTATTTCATAGGTGCAACTCCTGACATTTCAAGAAGCTTTTTACTTTCTAAAAATATTCTGCCCATTAAAAAATCACTCTGTCCATTTTTTTAAAATGTACTCTTTTAAAGAACTACCCTTAAATATAAGCAAAAAGTTTTAAGATCATAAAAAATACAGGTTTTTACATGTAATTACTACTTTTTTTAGTCTCCAGTGATCTACTAATTGAGGTGGTAGGAAAAAAGAAACGTAGAGAGCACGTCTATCTGAACAGTGGGAATTTGGCAGATTCAACAGACAATTGCCTCAGGGCCGAGAGGACCATGGGGTCATGGTGGACACTAGAAGGCAAGATTGGGTGCCATGTTTCACAGCTGTGACCAAAACCCCACAGGGAAGATGTACCATGCTGTGTATCTACATGTAGCATTACTGCACTGTTAGTGTGAAGTCAGGCCAAGCATAGAAGGGAATAATGTCACATAAGGACTTATTGATGAAGGTAAAAGAAGAGAGTGCAAAAGCTGGTCTGCTGCTCAATGTTAAAAAGACAAAGATCATGGCAAACGGCAATCTCGGTTCCTGGCAAATAGATACGGAAGAAGTGGAGGCAGTGACAGATTTTATTTTCCTGAGATCCAAGATCTCTGCAGATGGTGACTGTAGTCAAGAAATTAAAAGACGTTTGCTTCTGGGAAGGAAGGCTATGGCAAGTCTGGACAAGCTACAAAAAAGTACAAAGATAATGAACTATCAACATAGGTCCACATACAGTGAGGGAAAAAAGTATTTGATCCTCTGCTGATTTTGAACTTTTGTCCACTGACAAAGAAATGATCAGTCTATAATTTTAATGGTAGGTATATTTTAACAGTGAGAGACAGAACAAAAACAAAAAAAACACATGTCAAAAAAGTTATAAATTGATTTGCAGGTTAGGTGAGGGAAATAAGTATTTGATCCCCTATCAATCAGCAAGATTTCTGGCTCCCAGGTGTCTTTTATACAGGTAATGAGCTGAGATTAGGAGCACTCTCTTAAAAGGGAGTGCTCCTAATCTCAGCTTTTTACCTGTATAAAAAAAGACACCTGTCCACAGAAGCAATCAATCAGATTCCAGAACTACACGGGAGGATCTTGTTAATGATCTCAAGGCAGCTGGGACCATAGTCACCAAGAAAACAATTGGTAACACACTACGCCCGCAAGGTCCCCCTGCTCAAGAAATCACATGTACAGGCCCATCTGAAGTTTGCCAATGAACATCTGACTGATTCAGAGGAGAACTGGGTGAAAGAGTTGTGGTCAGATGAGACCAAAATCGAGCTCTTTGGCATCAACTCAAATTGCTGTGTTTGGAGGAGGAGGAATGCTGCCTATGACCCCAAGAACTCCATCCCCACTGTCAAACATGATGGTGGAAACATTATGCTTTTGGGTGTTTTTCTGCTAGGGGCATAGGACAACTGCACCACAACAAACAGACGACGGACGGGGCCATGTAACGTCAAATCTTGGGTGAGAACCTCCTTTCCTCAGCCAGGGCATTGAAAATGGGTCGGGGTGGGTATTCCAGTATGACAATGACCCAAAACACACAGCCAAGGCAACAAAGGAGTGGCTCAAGAAGAAGCACATTACGGTCCTGGAGTGTCCAGTCTCCAGACCTTAATCCATAGAAAATCTGTGGAGGGAGCTGAAGGTTCGAGTTGCCAAACATCAGTCTCGAAATCTTAATGACTTGAGAGGATCTGCAAAGAGGAGTGGGACAAAATCCCTCCTGAGATGTGTGCAAACCTGGTGGCCAACTACAAGAAATGTCTGACCTCTGTAATTGCCAAAAAGGGTTTTGCCACCAAGTGCTAAGTCAAAGGGGTTAAATACTAATTTCCCTTATTGACCTGCAAATAAATTCATAACTTTTTTGACATGCATTTTCTTTTTTTATTATTATTCTGTCCCTCGCTGTTAAAATACACCTACCATTAAAATTATGGACTGATCATTTCTTTGTCAGTGGACAAACGTTCAAAATCAGCAGGGGATCAAATACTTTTTTCCCTCACCGTAACTGGGAATGGATATATTTTTAATCAAAAAAGGGCATTCAGTGTTATTCTGGTTAATTAGAGAGAGTACTGATCCAGGGTTGAATCTGATCGCCAGTTTGAATCTAAACTTGTTTACTCATTTATAACTTGGCTCCCAAGGCTGTGCTACAACAGATCTAACAGTTTTATTGTTTCATCCAAGACTGACAATTCCTTTTATGTTTCTAATCTGTGTTGTTGCATGTATTTTAGAATTATTGTTTTTAATAATATCCTATTAAAGTACTTTTTAGAAAAATGTATTTTGAGTCTCACATTACACAGAGTTATGAGTACATTGTTCTCTTTTGTGTGTTAGATCCCGCTAGTCTCCTTTGTGCTTCTATTTCTTGACAAATAGTTTTTGCACAAACTAGGTTGGATTTCCAATAACGAACTATTACCTAATTTCAAAGCTACTATTATACATAGACACTTGTTGTTTGTATGGTGCACACCCTGGAATACTTCTCGTAAATAAATGTGAACACACTGTTAAAATACACCATTAAAATTATGGACTGATCATTTCTTTGTCAGTGGACAAACGTTCAAAATCAGCAGGGGATCGAATACTTTTCTCCCTCACTGTAGATAACTTTAAAAAGGGAATGGATATATATTTAATTAAAAACGGCATTCAGGGTTATTCTGGTTAATTAGAGAGTATTGATCCAGGGAGGAATCCGATCGCCATTATCTGGGGTCAGGAAGGAACTCATTTTTTTCCCTTTTGAGACGATTGGCTAAGTTTCACTTGTTTATTTTTCCTGCTTGCTTCCTCTGGGTCAATTAACAATAAATCTGCATATTGCAGATCAGAGGAGATCTTAAAAGGTTGAACTTGATGGACTAAAAGTCTTTATTCAACCTCAATTACAATGTAACTATATAAGATGCAGATCTAGAAATAAAAGCTGAAAACAAGTAGTGTATATATGTAACTAGCGAATTGCCCATCAAAAAATGACGGCAATGAAATTGTAAGGTAGCTAATGCTGTTTAGTGTGTAATAATGAAATATATAATACATTACTAAATGAATATACTTTACCTATTTTAAAGCATTGTGTTGAAGAGCTGTCAATGTGTTTTGATGTTGCTGCAGCATTAGTGGTGTGGAGCTGCTGTGTAAGCGTGGTGAATGTGTGCAGTGTAACACTGTGCGTGCGCGAGACCAAACCGTTAGCGTAGTCGTGTACTTCCGCATTGGCGTAAAATGGCGAGTAATGTGTGGTATACGTCTGTATCGGAATATCCGTAGGTGTTTTGTGGTGTTTTGCGAGTTTCTTGTGGTGTTTTGCGAGTTTAGAGTGCTGTAGCCTCGTTTTCGTTTTGTTCGGCGACCATTTTTTCTCTCGCTTCGATTTTTTTTTAGTCTCTAAACTGTTTTATTTCGAGTAAAATCGAGGTGTAAGTTGTATTTTTGAGGTCCTGGGTGCTCCCTCTTGGTGTAGGTAAGGTTTTTATGTATGTGCTGTGTGTATGTATTGTGTTTTACATTTTGTAATGTTCGCGAGTTGCGTCCGAGTGTTGCGAGGCCGTAATGTGTGTGAACGTGTGTCGTATGTTGTTTGCGAGTGTCGTAATGTGTGTGTCGTGCTGTTTGGTTTGCGTCGTAAAGTTTGCGAGGGTCGCAGTTGCTGGCATGGAGCGCCTTTGGCGCTCCATGCCAGCAACTGCGGCCCTCGCTTTGCGAGGTCCTCAGGTGCTGGCATGGAGCGCCTACGGCGCTCCATGCCAGCAACTGCGGCCCTCGCTTTGCGAGGTCCTCAGGTGCTGGCATGGAGCGCCTACGGCGCTCCATGCCAGCAACTGAGACCCTCGGCCACTGCCCTCGCTTCGCGAGGGCCGCGGCTCGCTGCACGAGCCCGCAGCGTTAGCAACAACTCGTACGCTCACAACTATATATGTGATGTGTTTACAGTGCATTGCCTGTGAGAGGATGCAGGATGATGCACCGTGTCCAATACACAATATTCACAGACTCACAAAGAGCACCAATATTGAGGCCAAATCTGTCTCTGCTTGAACACTGCCGACTTCACGGCAAATCAGGGAGTGAAAGGAGAGGAAGAGTATTTGGGACTGACTGGGTTGTATTTGTGTGGTCACTGGGCACGTATCTGCAGCTTGATGCTGAGTGCGGACCATTACAGCGCTGCCTCTCATCTATTTGCTGCTTCTGCATTGGTTACTTTATGTATGTAACATAACGGAAGTTGAAAAAAAGACTATAAGTCACCCAAGTTCCAGCTTTTTTCTTCTTTGCCTTCCTGTGGATTAATTGGTATTCCACATAATACATCAAACAAACAAAACAAATATTATATACTGCCAACTGTCTCATTAAGTTAAAAAAGGGAAACTAGACCTTTGATAGTTATATCCCCTGCAACATTATTTTAATTAACAAATGTTGTAGTCAGTGTATTGTGTGTGCGTTGTACAGTCATGTCCAACTCTCTGTGATGTTACAGTGGCAGGAAAGATTCCAATTATGGAATAATTGGATGTTGTTTCGTACTTAAGTTGTGTCCGACTCTCTGTGACCATATGGACGCAAGATACCAGGCGCATCGGTTTCTGGTTGTGCCTATCCATATGGTATTCTTAGCAAAGATACTGGAGTGGGCTGCAGTTCGTTCTCCAGTGGCCTTCAATTTGTCTGACCTGCTCATCTGGTGTGATCCTATGTGGTATAGCTCACAGGTTCATACACAAGCCCCTTCACCACAACAAGGTATCGATCCAGAAGGGGATAATGGCATAACAAGTACTTTATCAAATGAATATTAGATTACTATAGGAAAATGTAATTTACAAAAAGATAACATTGAACCATTTTGAGCCACCTGCACAAAAAAAGACTAGGCATGTTCAGGCCCAGGGAGCACGACTAATTTGGTCTTTTTTGTGCAGGTAACGTGAACTGAAGAAGACAGACCCAATGCCTCAGGGGCAAGTGTGTAATTAATGGCAATGATCTCTTGTGAAGCTCTGTGGGTAAAAAAGGGTAACGGACAGCTTTTAATGACAATTTTTTGAATTTACTATAATATTTTATTTTTTTAAACAACATTCAATTGATAAAGTACTTGTGATTAACCATCATTTTAAATAATACAATATTTGTAACATCCGCTGTGTCACTTTGTGTAAGATTGGCAGCTTCCCATAACTCTAAATATATTATAATAATATCCTGGTACTCCATATAAACATCTTCCTTTAGCTCGTACTTCTCATTAAAACTCGTGTATTGTATGTGAGCTCTGGTACGTCAGTTCTTACCTCCTGCAGCCTCTGTATATGTGCGCGACAAGTCTCCAGATCGCTGTCTCCAGGGACCACAATAACTCCCAGCGGGAGAGCTGAAATCAGAGACAGAGTGTGAGGGAAAGGATAAACAGGACAGAGAAAAGGAGAACAGGAGATAATAAAGGAGAAGGGGCGAAGAAAGGGGCAAGAGGCAAAGACGAGAGAATAAAGTGAGAAAACATACAGGAAAATAGACTGGAGATTTAGGGGAGGAGAAGTAGAAAAGTGAAATTAGAGAGAGAATAAAGAAAAGAGAATGTGAGAAAATAGATGCAACAGAGAAAGGGGAATAAAAGAGAGAATAAAGACTTGAGAAGTAAGGGTGAGAATAGAGAGGGCAAGGAGAATAAATTAAAAAGAAAAAAAAAACTAGAAAGGGAGATAACAGTAACACGAAAGGTAGGAAATAAAGAAAGATTTGAACGCAAATAAGAACTAAAAAGTCCCATCTCATCTGCCTATTGTATCTATGCAAAGGATTTGCTTAATCAGGCCTCAGGATGATGATTATCCAAGAATAACATATTTTAACTAGTTTAAACTCCTTAGCTGTATTTGCCCTACCACTTCCACATATAAAAGTAAGCATTTTAAAGTATACTAGCACTACAAAGATTAAAATGTATAAATCCAGTGTAGTTATGCATGCACTTTCATTTTAGTAGTCATTATTTGTATAGTACACTATTCCTTTAAGAATTACTTTACTGGAAGCGTGGTATGTAAATGTAATCTCCTCCGTCATCCTTATTAAGCACTATTAGGTTCAAATTGCTATACGAAGCCATATAGTAGCATAAAGAAGATGCTCAAATTATTTTGTATATCTCAGGAACTATATACTGCAGAGAACAACTGAGGGTAAAATGTATAGCTTGGTTTTCATTTTGTGTAAGATGAAACAATTGCATTGTTGGGGTAACAGTGACCTTGAAGTTCAACCTTTTTAGATATCCTCTAATTCAAGTATTATGTGAAGAGATGCAGAGAGGGAGACATAAAATAATGCCAATTGTCTAATTTTGAGGAAAAATCTCTTTTTTAACTGATTAATCTACTTATACAACGACAAAACCTTGTATGTGCTCTTATTTAAAGCATATAATCCAGACACGTTTTATAATTAGCTAGTCACTTTGCTATCACAACCTTATTTGGTGGCGAGTTCCACAGTCTGTTTGCTCTTACTTTGTACAATCTCTCTTCTGATAAGGCAAAGTCTCCAGAAGACCTCTTGGAAGGTGTATGCTTCTTGGAAGGAAAGGCTACCTAAAAAACGGTTGAATGGCTCTGTGTGAAGAAAACTAGACTAGAGACACTCAACCTAGCCCATATCGAGAAGGGTATAGAAGCCAAGGAAGCAAATATAATTCTGCCACTATACAAATCTCTAGTACGCCCTCATTTGGAATATGGAGTACAATTTTGGGCACCACTTCATAAAAAGGACATTTTAGAGCTGGAAAATATACAAAGAAGGGCAACAAAACTAATAAGGGGAATGGAGGGGCTAAGTTATGAAGAAAGACTAAACAAATTTTCTAGAGAAAATAAGTGCATCTAAGAGGGGATATGATTACCTTATATAAATACATCCAGGGTAAATATAACGATTTGTCAGGGGAGCTTTTTGTGCCAAGAGGCTTTCAGCTGACAAGAGGACATCCCTTGAGGTTAGAAGTAAAAAGATTCCACTCTACCAAAGAAGGTGGTGACAGTAGATTACTTTAAAAAGGGGTTCAAATTGAAGGTCAGAGGAGATCTAAAAAGGTTGAACTTGATGGACTAAAAGTCTTTTTTCAACCTTCATTACTATGTAACGATGTACCTTTTTTCATCTGGGTACCTACCGCCTGGTTACCTTCTAATGCTCACTGGGACTGCCTTTGAATACCAGAATATATTAGAGGCATACTACATTTGACACACTATATTTGCACAGCTTGAGCATTGTACATTTTAAATGCATTTAAGTTAATCAGTAATCCATCTATAACTATGACTAATGGTAGTGATTCAGGTACCAGGGCCAGTCAGTGGTCTCCGGACCGGCTTTCAACAATCACTGGATTAGAAATCCTATTAATTCTTATTCGCCATCAAAGCAGAAAGCAAGTCATTTCAATGAGAACTGGAAGTACTCTTGATGTTGTAAAGAGACACTACTCACAAGCCTCCCTCAGCTTCTCCTTGTCGTAGTGCAGAGCCTCATAGTCATGCATGGAAATGCGGTTAACACGCAGGCGAAGTCTGTCTGGGACCAGCTGCTGACTGAGCAAAAACACACCTGTTATACCAGGGAGTGAGGATTTGGAGTTTGAAGGGTTTAGGTATGCAGGTCAAAGGCGTAGAACTGGCGGGGGCGAGTCTGAAGTGTGAGAAATGGTGGCTGAGGTGAGGAGAGGTATGGCTGATTGAGGGATGGTTTGGATGGCAGGAGGCAGTGGTGTTAGAGATGGTGATGGAGAGTTGGCTGAGGTGTAGGAAGGGATGAAGAGATGGTTAAGGTGAGGGAAGGCATTCAGTGGTGTTAGAGATTGGGATGGCATAGATAAATTGGGGGATGTGGTAGAAAGGAGAGTGAGAGGTGTGTGTTATGACACAAGATGGCAGCAAAACAACAGTGAAGTGAAAGGGATGCTAGGGTTGGAATGGGATAGAAGAGTGGAAGAGCATTTGGAGTTGGGTAGGGACTATGGGTATGTGAGTAGTTGGTAAAACTATTTTAGCAGACAAAGTGAAATAAATCTTATCTACGCCCTATCTACTAAGGTTCATTCTTCCCTTGAGGAGGAAAGCTTCCAAGCTCTATAAATAATCCCCCCCCCCCCCCCCAGGAAGTTCTCTAGAAGAGACCACATACAGCAAGCTTGCTTCTTCCTATATCACTACTGGTTTCTTTCCGTTTATAGAAAAAAGTGCACTTACTGATCATTCGGACTCTGTTATTATTAAGTGAAAACTGCACCTATAAATAAATTTAACTGCAACTGGTTGTTGTTATTTTTTAAATAAAAGTGTTAGATAATTGAAGTTGAAAGTTAGGTATTTTAAAGTTTTAATTACCTGAAAAAATGCTCTCTTTGGGATTAAACTTAAAAAATGTGATTCATTAAAAAGGGACATTGTGAGCAATTTTGTTCTTTATAGGATCTGAAAGAAGGGAGGGACGTGCCCCTGTTCAGCCAATGAACAGTAATATAGATGTATGACTCACATGCCTATGACATCTACAGTCTCAAGTACTGTTTTTACAGAGGCACATTTCCTGATAGTTTCAATGACATTTAAAAAGATTTAATGATTTTCTTGTTAAAAATCATCTATTGCAATCTTTAAATCATACTCTACATACATTAATTATCACATTGGGGGTGAAGAGCATATCCAGTTGGCACGTGAGAATAACAGCAGCTTTACCTTTACATTGTAAGTTTGCAAGATTTCAGTCTTGTGTCGGTGCTCTGGGAACAAGCTCTATGTACATTTGATTAAAATTGTTTTTGCCTTGTACTTAACCCCTGTACAGAGCTATGACATATGTTGGCATGTTACATATCAAAGATAATAACCGATTTTGCAAACTGGACAGACATACTGTTCCTACGTGTGTACTTAACTCTCACAGTGAGGGGTTTATCATTCCTCACTGTGGTAAAAAACAGATCAACTTACTTTGTTGCAGTGGAAGAACCTTTTCCTATAATATATGCTTAACAAGCAAAACACCTAATTATCAAGTTTAAAGGCATACCCAAGTTTCATGGATTAATTCTGCACTCTATAGGCAAAAGCAGCCTTTATATAGGCAGCGCATCTCATAAAACATGTTATTTTTATTAATATTTAACAATCTCTAATGATTATGTTGACACCCCTGGGGGAGTCTCCTGATCCTTACCCAATCAGCATGCAACATTAGGGGATCAATTTTAACACATTATTAACCTGCTGTTTCTTCCTCAGGCAATAGGAGAGCAGTGATGTCAGCCTCCAAGTCACTGCTGGGATATGACTGCCTGCTGTTTACTGTCTGTGCTGCTGCCATAGCACCTACCAGTGCCACACTACTTATCCCAGGCTTCTTTGCAGCACAGACAGGAGCCCCAGCGTTTAATTCAACTGTTTCAGCTAACCTGATTGGCCAAAACAAATTATGCTAATTCAGCCTAGGTTTGAGGGGGGGGGGGGGGGTGTTAACTCTAATCGAATTACAATACATTTTGCTAACTTCAAGGTAAGTGATTAAATGTTTATTTTGGAATTTTTTCATGCAAACAAATGTTTTCATATACTATTAATTCTTCTCTATCAGATGCACTCATAATCCAGAAAACTTGGATATGCCTTTAATTATTAAATCGATTTATTAAAAAAATAATTTGACATATACCGCATTGGCCCGAATATAACCCGCACCGGCATATAAGCTGCACCTGTGAAATGCAGGAAAAAATATATATATATTATCCGAATATAAGCCGCAACTTACCGTACCTATGGCAACTTATTTTGCGGATTACAGGCCGAAAATCGTAGCTCGCAAAATATTACAATCACTAAAATCGCAAATCGCTATTCTATTGCTACAATTCCACAGGCACTCACACCCGTAAACAGAAATGTAAAAGAAAATCCTACGGGTTCCATAGAGGACAATGTTGGTTAATGTAGCACCGTAAATGAAAATGAAAAATCAATACTGCACTGTAAAATACGGAGAAAAGCAATAGATGAAATTAGAATTAATTGCCCAACAGTCTTAAGGCCGCAAATCAGCAATTTTTTTACGGTCGCGAATATAAGCCGCAACTGTAATTTCCAAGCACGGAAAAAAGAGTGTGGCTTATACTCAGGCCAATACGGTATGAGTATTTTTAATTTCTGCAGATGTGGGATTTAAGTCCCTTTAATGTAAGGGTATTCAGTGGCAGGCACATGCTTTGGTGTTCTATTTTCTGTTGGCTTTATGCATGTTCCTTATTAGGGCACTCACTCATTGAATAGAGGGACAGACGTTCTCTTCTTGGTTTTCTGTACCAGGGCAGCTTGGTTACGCAGGCTGATCTTAACTATAGAAGGTCCCAGTTTACAAGGCTCTCCATCCACCTGTACGGGAATAGACTTGTACGTGCGCAGCAGAACCTCCCTGCACTGGTGAAGGCGCTCACCATGACCTCCGACCTGCAGAGCAGCCTAAACGTGGAGCAGAGAAAGAAGAAAGAACATGAAGATATGTAGAGAAGAAATCATGGAAGCTTGTAAAAAAAAAAAAAAAAACTCAGAAAAGTAGGCAGGATACAGACACATGTAAAATTGCTGATTATTAGACATTACATGACAAACAAGTAGCATGATGTAGTCATATGTATATTAGGTTACAGCCAGCAGAGGGAGAGCACAGGCAAAAAAAAAGGGAGAAGACACATATACAAATGCTTATTAGACAGAGGATACACAGCAGCCATTTGTATATTAGGTTACAGTCAGCAGAGGGAGAGCACACAGATGAGACAGAGAGGGAGAGCACATAGATGAGACAGAGAGGGAGAGCACATAGGCAGGAATGCCCAGACAGAAGGTAAAGGAGAGCAGAAAACAGAAGAACATAAAGATGGAAATGCAGACATGAGTGAGGAAAATACTGGGTGCAACAGGGAACAGACATCTCCTTTGTGCCCATGTGTTCCTTCACTCCTATCTGAACTTCCACATGTACATTCTTCTGATAAGAGAGATCACACAGGAGCTCGAGTGTAAGAAAAGTATGCATGAAGGAGTGATGAAGCCCTGCTAGATGAAGAGTGCACACACAGGAGCATGGGAAATACATGGGAGCAAGGAAAACCATGCAAGAAGCAGCACTGAAGAGCGAGGGGATGCATGAATACAGGAGAACATGTAGACCAGAACAAAGAAGCACCTACAGATGGAGAAGGGGAAGTTCAGGAAAATAGGACACTACATAGACAGAAGCAACAGAGACCATGCTGTCTGGAAGAAGGAGAGTAACCATTCTGGAGTGCTGGTGTACAAGCTGAGTAGGCAGAAGGAAGCAAATAAAAGCAAGCCTATGGAAGTGAAGAAGACATGCTTAAAGGTGGAAGCATAATCCGATAAAAGACAGAGAGCATCAAGAAAGCACACAAAGACAGGTATGTGGGAACCCACACAGACAAGGAGATTATACAGAGCAGAACACCACAGAATACACAGCCTTGAGGACGCACAGAAAAAAACGACAGAAACACACACAAGTACCACACACAGTACCAGGGATGCCATGGTGAAACCAATCACTTCGATGCAACCATCATCGTGCCGCTGAGGTTCAAAATCATGGTGCTCTCCAGGATTGCCCCACGGCATAGTGCCAGCACAGTACCTAATGGGAATCAAGTTAAGGTCACCTCCCGCATATAACCAGGGGCACTGCCAACAAAATCACATTGTAGAATCACATTTACTGGGCCAAACCTAGAGGCAGCTCTAATGAAGAAGGAAGTGTCAGCTGCAGAACACAAATAGGAAGCTATACAGTGGATATAAAAAGTCTACACATCCCTGTTAAAATGTCAGGTTTCTGTGCTGTAAAAAAACGAGACAAAGATAAATCATTTCAGAACTTTTTCCACCTTTAATGTGACCTATAAACTGTACAACTCAATTTAAAAACAAACTGAAATCTTTTAGGTGGAGGGAAGAAAAAAAACAAAAGAAAAAGAATGTGGTTGCATAAGTCTGCACACCCTCTTATAACTGGGGATGTAGCTGTGTTCAGAATTAAGCAATCACATTCCAAATCGTGTTAAATAGGAGTCAGCATACACCTGCCATCATTTAAAGTGCCTCTGATTAACCCCAAATAAAGTTCAGCTGCTCTAGTTGGTCTTTCCTGAAATTTTCTTAGTCGCATCCCACAGCAAAAGCCATGGTCCAGAGAGAGCTTCCAAAGCATCAGAGGGATCTCATTGTTAAAAGGTATCAGTCAGGAGAAGGGTACAAAATTGATGAAAAGACGACAAGAAAACTGGTCTGGGAGGCTACCAAGAAGCCTAAGCTATGGGGTAGAGTGGCAAGACGAAAGCCTTTTCTTACAAAGAAAAACATTCAAGCCAGGCTACATTTTGCAAAAACACATCTGAAGTCTCCCAAAAGCATGTGGGAAAAGTGTTATGGTCTGATGAAACCAAGGTTGTACTTTTTTGACCATAATTGCAAAAGATATATTTGGAGCAAAAACAACACTGCACATCACCAAAAGAACACCATACCCACAGTGAAGCATGGTGGTGGCAGCATCATGCTTTGGGCTGTTTTTCTTCAGCTGGATCTGGGGCCTTAGTTAAGATAGAGGGAATTATGAACAGTTCCAAATACCAGTCAATATTGGCACAAAACCTTCAGGCTTCTGCTAGAAAGCTAAACATGAAGAGGGACTTCATCTTTCAGCATGACAACGACCCAAAGCATGCATCCAAATCAACAAAGGAATGGCTTCACCAGAAGAAGATTAAAGTTTTGGAATGGTCCAGCCAGAGCCCAGACCTGAATCAGATTGAAAATCTGTGGGGTGATCTGAAGAGGGCTGTGCACAGGAGATGCCCTCGCAATCTGACAGATTTGGAGTGTTTTTGCAAAGAAGAGTGGGCAAATCTTGCCAAGTCAAAATGTGCCATGCTGATAGACTCATACCCAAAAAGACTGAGTGCTGTAATAAAATCAAAAGGTGCTTCAACAAAGTATTAGTTTAAGGGTGTGCATACTTATGCAACCATATTATTTTATTTTTATATTTTTTCTTCCCTCTACCTAAAAGATTTCAATTTGTTTTTCAATTGAGTTGTACAGTTTATAAGGTCACATTAAAGGTGGAAAAAGTTCTGAAATGATTTATCTTTGTCTCATTTTTTTACAGCACAGAAACCTGACATTTTAACAGGGATGTGTAGACTTTTTATATCCACTGTACCTTAGAGTCAGGGTGAGATGGGGGATACTAGAGAGGGACAGTGTTGACAATTGTACATTGAATTATATCACCTCCTGACTGTAGTCCCACAAGTAATGAGTAGCTCCCCAAAACCTAAATCCTGGTAACAACATATCTAGGAACGAGGACCTTAACACAAGCTTTTAAGCTTGTGATTGGCCAATGACTTGAGCAAGGATGAATCACAGAACAATGAGAAAATGAACGATAGATGCCGAGTTACCTCACTGACCCCTCATCTCTTTATCCAATGTAAACTGAAGCTGTGGGGATGGATGCTATGTTATCATACTGAGAACACCTCTTTATGCAATGTAATATAAAGATGAAACTGTTACCACACGGACCGATTCTTCCTTTATCCAATGTAAGGTCAAGCTGAAGCAATGGAAGATGCTATCTTACTAAGCCATCCTCTCTTTATTCAATGTAAGGTAAAGCTGAAGCTACCGAAGTTGTTACCACACTTACTAATTCTCCCTTTTTCAATATTATGCGAAGCGGAGGTGATGGATGCTTTGTTACCAACACTGATCACTCATGTTTTATCCACCCTATTATGAAGCTGATGTAATTTGTCCCAGAGCATGGACATCTCATCTCTTCTATAGCATAAATGTGATACTTAAGTGATGGAAGCGGTATTACCACACAGACATATATCTCCCCTCATCAAGTGATGGAGGTTGTCTCACCACATTGACCACTCATGTCCTACCAAAGTGAATTCTCCTGATAAATACAAATGACTTATGTATAACGTGGTCAGTACTCACCGAGGGATGTTAAGGAACACCAGACACTGCAGCTTAAGCTCTTGAATTTTAGCAGTCAGATCCGTGTCATCACACTAAGCAGGGAAAGACGTGGTGAGTGCATTTATATCCACCACTAAATAAGACAGTTCAATGCAAACAGAGAACACATATAGTTTCAGTTACTGTATGGTAAAGTAAAAGATTATCACTGGCTGCAAGTACTCTGTTATTATATGGGCCTCTAGTTAAATTAGGATAGATGATTCACTCGCACATATGAATCATTGTTTCTTACACAGATAACACATTCTTTCTTACACTTGATATATTTTTAAATATATAGTGCCATCTATATGCACAGTGTTTTACAGAGACATGGTGCAATATAATCACATGGCAATATAATAAGACAATCAATGGCCCTGTCTGAAGAACTTACAATCTAGTTATATGGTAATAACTGTATACATACATAGTAGGGTACATTTATAAGTGTGTACCACTCATATTCATTTACACAACTCTCTCAAAATCCATACAGATCTTTCTTACAAAGTAGGAGCAAGTATTGGGAATCTATTGTTAATGCACACAGATTTTAATTACTGCCACCACTTTCAATACACAGCTGGCTAAGCCAACCCAGCTAACATATTTAACAACCAATCAGCAGACTAACTCCCAATTTAGTTAACAGGGAAAAATTTGAGACAGACAATAAGCATAATTAGTTATTTAATGTTTGTTTAGTAAATATTCTAAACACAAGAAACTTTTTCATGAAATAAAAACAACTTTTGATATGTATAAAACCTTTTTTTTATTAAAATGCAAAAATTGTAATACAATAAAGGAAATAAGATGCACAAGAAAGATAATATGTAATATATAGGGCATATTGTGACTAAAAACTAATAAAGAAAATGAAATTGCAAAAAAGTGAAACAAGTAATGAATCATTGCTCAGAATTCATATCATGTCTAAAACAGAGGGATATTTTTTTTTACTATGGGTACAGACATTTAGTTATTACCAGTCCTCCCTTGATAGTAGGAGCTCCATCTTGCTACTGCTACAGTTGAAAATGAATATGTAACACAGGCCCAACATGCGAGCCTTACTGTGTATTCCACTTGCCACCGGTGACATCAAATAATCCTGTGACATACACAGTGTGTGTGTGAGCCTGTTTGCATATTCATTTCCAATGGCAGCATTAGATAGATGTAGGCCTTGCTATCAAGGGAGGACATTTAATGGCAAATAGGCTGTACCCACAGTGGGAAAACAGAGAGTCTAAATCATGAGGAAGTAACAATGTGTTTTTCAGACTTCAGTGATCCATTAAAGGTATATCTAAGTTTCCCTGCATTTCCCTCGCTCTTATCCAGTGGTTTCCAAACTGGTCAGTTATTCGATTTAACAGTTTGAACACAGGTGAGGCAATTACAGGCATACCCAGTTTAGCATGGTATATGCATTCCTGCATGCAGGAGCGCTATGTGAAAACCTCGCTACATAGAGCATTATATCGGCATAGCACTGAACAGAGCTAAGGCGATAAAAAGCTAGCTAAACAGGGATTTAAATGCCAACAGAGCATGATTTAGCGCTGTTCGGTGTCTGACCCCGGAAACATCGCTATAGCAATTCAGAGCTGCGCTGGGTAGCGTTGTGCGGGGTATTACTGTAGTATTCAACAGAAGCCTCTCATTTTCTCACCTGTGTTCGCACAGGTAAATCAAAAATGCCATCTTGGGTGTCTTGAAGACCGGCTTGGAAACCACTGCACTTATCTAACACTCACATTATGTGGAGTCCTTCTATACAAGGGGTGGGCAAGTTCGGTCCTTGAGGGCCACATACATGCCTGGATTTGAGGATATCCCTGTTGAGCACAGGTTTGTCAATCACCTCTTCAGTCATCCTGATTGCTCACCTGTACATAGAAAGGATATCTTCAAATCCAGGCTTGTGTGTGGCCCTGCAGGACCAAACTTGCCCAACCCTGTTCTATACACATACAGACTTATTTTATTTAAAAACAAAACTTGTTTTCCACACCCCCAGAGCTGCTTACCTAAGGCATCTGGAATCCTACCAATAGAAACACTACATGTGGGCACAGATTTTAACCATTTTCAATCTTCAAGTCAGCAGCAGCTCAATGCAGAGATCTACAGATCAGTGTCTGACTCCTCCTACTTCTTTGTACAGGTAGACTACACATCCCATGATTCCTTCCTGTACAAACCGCCATTATTGTTACATTGCATTAAAATAAATAGCTGTCTGTGTTTGTCCAAAACAAATTATGAATGTTATGCTAATTTTAGCAGGGACTTTCAGGGGTGTCAACCGCGCTAAACGGGGCATTATATCGGCATAGACCTGAACAGCGCTATGGGGAAAAAAAAGCATGCTAAACAGGGATTTAAATGCCAGGAGCGATATCGCGAGATTTAGCGCTGGTCAGGGTCTGACCGTGGAAACAGCGCTATAGCGAATCAGAGCTGCGCGGGGTAGTGTTGTGTGGGGTATTACTGTAGTATTCAACAGAAGCCTCTGATTTTCTCACCTGTGTTCACACAGTTAAATTGAAAATCTGGCCTGTCTCGGGTGTCTTGAGGACTAGCTGTCTATGGTTGTCCAAAACAAATTATTAGATTTATGCTAATTTTAGCAGGGACTTTCAGGGGCATCAACTCACAAAAGCTGCTGCTTGCAAACTCAAGAGATTTAGCAAAAAACATCAGGGTGAGTTTAATGTTTATTATGGTTTTTTTTCATGCAAAAAAATATTTTCATACAGTACCGATTCTCCTCTATCAGATGCATTCATAATCCTGGAAACTTAGATATGCCTTTAAGCAAACACAAGCATACAATGAATATCATGCACCTTTCATAAAGGAATCATGCAGCAGAGAGTCAACCCTTAATCCCACTAGCTCAACTTGACACGGACTTCAAATGCTCCAAGATTGCATGTACTTATCTATGCAATTATGTCATTGACTGTTCCCATGGTGGAGTGTGAGAGACTTAGAAGTGAGCCACAAAAAACACTTTAGGAGGGATTTTAACTCTAGAAATCATAGGATATCATGACATGACAACGGTATTTAGAATAAAAACTGTGTTAAACACAATGCACTGAATAAAAGGAGAAAAAAAGAGGTAAAGTGACTTTATAGATTAAAATAATTTTAATCAATGGGGTATGGTTATTGTATCTAAATATTATTTGTTACCACCAAGGAAACACTTGCAATATTTCCATATTAAAGTTCTAAAAAATCCTGGATTATGAAGGCATCTGATAGAGGAGAATTGGTAGTGTATGAAAACATTTGTTGCATGAAAAATACCAAAATAAACATTAACAAACTCACCCTGATATTTGCTAAATCTCTTGAGTTTGCAAGCAGCAGCTTTTATGAGCCAACATCCCTGGAAACTCTGCAGGACATTCGTAATTTGTTTTGGCCAATCACATACATTCTAATACAATGTAACAAGCAATGATGGCAGTTTGTGCAGGAAGAAATCATGGGATGTGTAGTCTCCCTGTAGAAGGAAGTAGGAGGAGTCAGATACTGCTCTGCAGATCTCTGCATTGGGCTGCTGCTGGCTTGAAGGTTAGTGAAGGGTTATAATATGTACCCAAATGCAGTGTTTCTAATGGTAGGTACACTGTGCCTATGTAAGCAGGTCTGAGGGTTACATAGTAATTGAGGTTTTTGAGGTAATTGAGTAATTTTTCGTTACTGAATTATATTAAGCTCTTAAACTTACATTTTTTTTCATTCTACAGTGACACAGATATCCTGCCAAAGTTTCATATCATATAACATAGACCATCAGAGCCTAGGGAGGACACAATCTCCTTCTGCTTGGCACTTACCACAACACGTATGTGTTTTGCGAGATCGCGGGAGCTCCCAGTCAGGAAATCAGAGAATGCTGTCTGCAAAGAGAGAGTGAATGTATGGTGGCACCATTAGCATAGCTGTAGAAAATGGGTGTAGGCACTGAATTTGTGGGAAAGGCAAATAAGTGTGGGGAACAGGGGTGTTTGGAGTATGGGGAGTAGGAGGAGGGCAAATAAGAAAAGATTGAAGTGTCAGACTGCATAGGCAACATGAAGAACTGAAACATACACTCACCCCTGCGTAAAACATCTTATTACGAAAACGGCTGTTAAATTTCTCAGGATTTGCCTCTGACGGAGAGAATTGAAAAGTATAAACACATTATCACCCAAACACTATATATGGTCACACAACCAACATACTCCTCACAACTGTAACATATACTAAACTTTATAATGGGAAAAACTTTTTTACAAAATGAAAAAGATAAAACACCGCTTTTGCATTTTTATCTGTTATACCAAATTCTTCATTACAGGCATCCACTTTCTTTAATAAATAACTTATCTTATGGTATCCTCAGGTGTGTTCTTGTATACTAATGAGCATTGTTTTATTGTTACTGAAGGGCTTTGCAGCTATAGATGCCATATTAACATTGTATAGCAGGAACTTCCTGTTCATTCATGGTCCACCTCTGGATGTAATGACCAGAAATCATATTGTAGATCCCATAGCTGCATAATTGCATATGAAATGTAACGTATTAGAGGATGTATTATTTTGTTTTCTAATTTTTTTTCTAATATTTGATCACAGTCCTTTTGCAAACCGCACAATTATCACCCCATTAACAATCACAATATCACACTATACACCTGTTAAATAACTTCACAGAACAATATGTGATGTCCCACATGCTCACAAACTCACAGACCCTCCATTTTTTTGCAATGTTTTAAACTGTTGTTGACTTGCACTTAACCCATGTATAGCGCTATGAATATGTTGTCACGTTACATATAAAAAAATAATACCTCGAGATTCATGAAATTCCAGTGTGACACGGGCATCAAACCCCAGGCTGAAGTAATTATTGAACACGTCCAAGGGAAGCTGTGGGAAAGGAGTGCAGTGAGTGTAATCACTCATTATATATTACCTCTTTTCCAAAGCTGAAGTGATCAGTCACCATTGTTTATAGATACTTCAACTAAGCCTTTTTTTCTTCCTCTCTCCCTAACCCTCTTCTCACTCCCTCGCTAATTCCCATTTATCCACCATTTCCCCCAAACAGGAACCTGCTCCCTGTCTACTCCTCACAACACGCCTCTGATTAAATGTTCTATATAGACACATTAACCACGACACCTATTTAGTCCATAAGACCTGCTTACTTAACCTATTTTGTTCCAACAATCTGCCTGGTTTCCTATAGTGAAACCAAGCGGTTGTTTGCTCATGTTAATCCCTCTCTTATTTTCTTACAGAGTTCATACCTAATCAGTGCTTTGAATAAAAGCACAATGTATCGTAGATTGTTGCTCAGTTCAGGGCCCTCAACTCATTTTGTAACAGACACTTATCACTCCAACAGGAAGTTGGTTTCATCTTAAAGAACTTATAAAACTGCATATACATTGTAATAGCTTGTTTCTCTACAGTCAATCATTGCTGAGAATTACAGCATTATTATTGTATATTGAATGTGCAACTTAATACGGTAATTTATGGCTCAGAGTACATCATATGGTTGGGTGTGGGGCTCTAACTGCATTACAACATTGGGGGTCATTGTTTTCACCACCCCAAGGACAGTCAAGCAGACTGTGATTCTAATTAGCACATCAAGACAGCAAATTAATATTCAGGAGCTACTCAGTTGCACAATAAATGGCACAAATAATAGTGAACAATAGAGAAAAATGGCTAATACAACATAAAGTCAGTTTTCATGCTAAGCTAAAAAATAAAATAAAAAGTCGGTATAGTCATTAGTCTTCAAACAATGCCATCCTGTCATAAACTTTGACTCTATGTTGTCATAGACCCTCTAAAAGCTATAAAAATGTGAAATACATGCCCACATATGCCCACTAAAT
Source organism: Discoglossus pictus (assembly GCA_027410445.1). Taxonomy (NCBI): domain Eukaryota; kingdom Metazoa; phylum Chordata; class Amphibia; order Anura; family Alytidae; genus Discoglossus; species Discoglossus pictus. Next base: position 58,553,227 of record CM050175.1, read on the forward strand.
CTATTACGCTTGCGTCACACCCCATTTTCATTCCCAGTCCCTCAATTTGGGTTTCCTCCTATTCAGCCTTCCTTCAGGCACTCTGACCTTATCTGTGGCCCCATCTCCTCTGTCTTCTTCTCCGGCTTCAGGATTTCTCTGAACCTGCAGATTCCACCGGTCCAATTGAACCACAGCGCCCTCTTCAACATGACTCAAGATCTTTGATAGGGGCTCATCAGTGTACCCCTGAAAAAGAGTGAAAAGACCGGATGAATGAGAAGAAAAGGGTAGGGAAAAGGGACCACTGTACAGTTTTGTTAAGTATGTAAGCCTTCAATATTTTAGGATGACTGCCTATCTATATCCTTCTGGATGGCTACCTTGTCTTGGTGAAGGGGCTTGTGTACTTCAATGAAGCGGTGAGCTATTCCATGTAGGGACACTCAAGATGGGCAGGTCATAGCAGAGAGATCAGACAAATTGCAGTCCACTGGAGAAAGTACGGGCAACGTACTTCATTATCTTTGCCAACATAACCTTATGGATAAGCACAACCTGAGACATAATGATATGGCATCAGGAGATGGACCCTTCAGGTCAGACGGTGAAACGCTCTGCTCTTCTCTAGTATTGTGGTGGAGTACAAGTAGCACCAGATCTAACTTTGTTGGGCCAAAGTCGAGAGATAGATAACAGAATGGGAAATTTAAGAGATATCTCCGAAAAAACATTGATGATATGAAAAGCAACCTTTCAAGACAAAGTGGGTGTGATCAAATAAATAAATAAACCCTAGGGACTTAACAGAAGAAGATCGGAAAAAGAAGAGGTGTCAGGAATACACCGACGATCGATATAGGAAGGATCTTGTTCACATTGATAACCTCAATATTTTGTCAAATCAGCTGGAGACAGATTTCTTGGGCAATGAAGTGAGATAGGCCCTATGATGTCTTGCTGATAAGAAGGCTGCAGGAGTTGATGGAATCCCAGCTGAACTGTTCAAAATCCTAAAAGATGATGCTGTGAAATTGTTGCTTGCAATATGCCAAAAAAGGTGGAAAAATTCACTGCTTGGAGAAATATCAACAACCTCAGATAAGTAGATGACACTACTCTGATGGCTGAAAGAAAGGAGGAACTAAAATACTTATGGACAAGGGCAAAAGAAGAGAGTGCAATAGCTGGCCTGTTGCTCAATGTTAAAAAGACAAAACTAATCATAAACAGAAATCTCAGTTCTTGGAAAATAGATGGTGGAGGCAGTAACAGATTTTATTTTCCTGGGCTCCATGATCTCTGCAGGTGATGACCTCAGTCTTTAAATGAAACAGATATTGCAACTCATTCTGACATTTAAAGGGATATGGAAGGTTCCCTATTTTTAATATTTAAAAAAACACTACCTCAGTGTTTGCATGCATATTTAAAGGGCCAGTTACCATAAGTGCTCTTCATAGTGTGAAAGCGCACACGATTTTGTCTAAAAATTATCTATTTTTTCTCTTTAATTACACTTATAACAGTTAAAAAAAAAAAAATAAGTTTTAGGTTTGTTTACAAACACACTGACTATTCCATAATTAAGGACATCTGCCGGGCTGTTGTAGCTCAGGTGCAGAGAATGATTTATATGTTTTTCTTGGCATTCAGGAATTCTACAGCCCAGCAGTTAATCCACAAGTAACTTATTTAAAAGATTCTAACATTCCTTTCTATGCACAGATGAATTTATAAAGGGTTAACTGAAGTTTTCCTTTGCTGTCTGCCCTGGAGCTTGCCAGTGACACATGTAAAGATACATTTAACCAATAAATATCTGAGTGAAAACGGATTTAAAAAATAAAAAAACATAATTAGGTGTCCCTTTAAGCATCATTTTATTAACATGTGCTAAAAATCTGTTTTTATTCACTGAATACTTCCAAACAGTCCCAACAATGGTCTACCCTCTGTATCTCATGCACAGCATGTCTGTAGTTCTAGATGTGAATTTCAGAACATGCTGCTGAGAAACAAACTGTGATTGGCTAGCACATCTAAAAACACTGTGTGCATGAGCTGCTGGGGGCAGACCTTTGTTAGGACTATTCGGAAAGGGTTGGTGAAAAAAAATAGAGCTTTTGAGCACTTGTTAATTTTGTGATGTTTAGAAATGCATTCAAACATTTTGGTAGTTTATTTAAATATTGCAAACAGGGAACCTTACATATTACTTTATAGGGTAGAGATACATACAGTGCTGTTTCAAAACCCAAACAAAGACAAATTAACTTTTGACTTACTCCACCCCAGTTTAGAGTTCTGGCAAGGTCGTTCCCAGTCCCAAGGGGGAGGATAGCAACAGGTGGAGGGGGGAAGAGGTGCAGTTGGTCCAAAATTGAGAGGATCCATCCAACCTAAGGAAAGAAAGGAAATATTTTAAGAGACAGATATGCCAAGTAAAAAAACTGCATGGCCACAAAAGAAAAAGGTAGGACCTACAAGGTTTAGATGTGCAGTGAAATGAAGACATGAAGTAAAGAATAAAAGAACAAAACAAAAACAAGGGAATTGAGGAACAAAGAACAATAGTTTAAAAAGCAGGAACAGGAGTAAAACAAGGAAATTTAATTTTATATGTTTTTTCTGTTATTTATGAAAAGATTGAGCTTAAGAGCTTATAATATTTAATCCTGGCAACCTAAACAATAAGTCAACCAACAGCACAACCAGGGAAATACAGAGCACTCACGGTGCCATCACCCCCGCATGCCAGGATACGCAAAGATGGAACTTTCCGATACATTTCTAACCTGTTGAGAGAACACAAGGAGGTATGCAAGATCAACTTGTAGCACAAAAAATTCACACAGTACCTTAGAAACAGAACACCTACAGAAACAAGAATACTGCACCTAAGAGCTACAAAATACATAACCATATAGCATGACATACAATACACACAAACAGCAAGTCAAATATGCAGACCAGCTTAACATACTGAATTTACACCATGCAAACTATAACAGACAACACAAAATAAGTAAACAGACAAATACCAGGCATAGCTGGAACATCGAACATAACCTAGGACATAAGTCACAACTCTCAAGATACAAAGACATTCATTGTATATTCCCCATTCCAATCTATCATGAACGATTCTGCCAGGCTTATCCATTTCATCAAACTCATCTGCTGCTCCCAATCTTATCAAGGATAAACTTCAAAATCCTATGGTAACCTGCAAAGCCCTGAACATCATTGAACTCTTGTCTCCAAATAAATCCCAACTTGCCCCCTCCACTCTGCCCATGATTTGCACCCCTTATCACCCATCATTATCTTCTCCCATGCGCTTCTAGAGGACTTCTCAAAGAGCTCCCCACCAATCCTCAGGAATTTCGTACCTTGCTCCATTAGACTTCCCCTAATCTTCAAATACTCAAACCTTCTCTGAAAACCCACCTGTTCAGAGAAGCATACCACTTACCTCTAACTCCACAACTAACTTCAAATATTTTTTTCTGTCCCACTCACCTACTTCTCCCTAAAAACCTCTATTCATCAAGTAGTCCCCCCCCCCATATTCTCAGCAACCCCTCTTAGATGATGTTATTCTAGTGTTTGTTGTATGATATGGAATCTCTTGATGCTCTACAAATAAAATATAATAATACCTATATTTCATAAAATTAACCTGTGGTGCAGCACATGCCAGAAAACAAACTCCTTCAGGGTAGGATGAACCTACAAAAGCCAAGTCAGAATCTAGACAAGGTACTTACGCTTCCTTCGGGCCTCCCTGGCTGAGATCAAACACCTGGCGTGGGTTCAGATACCACATGAAGGACTGAAGGATCTTTACTCCCTGTGCATGAGAAATAAGTTAGCATTCAGATACTGTGTGTATGTGAAAAGAAACAGAAAAAAAGGGGCACTTGAGTAAATGAAAGGACAGAAAGAGAAAATAAGAGATTGTTCGAGAGAGAAAAAGGAGTATGCAAAACAATGCGATAAAGGGTAAATAAAAAGTGAAAGAACGCAAAATAAAACAAAGGAATGACAATGAGCAAAAGAAAAGGAAATGGAAAGAACAAGGACATATGACGAAGAATTAAAGGACCACTGTACTTCAATATAAAAAAGATACTCATTTGTCAAGTATGTACCAAACCAACAATATTAGCAGCTGTGTATGGACAAAAAAAACTTTTTGGGAAAATCTAAAATTTTGTAGACTACTTATGAGCACAGGAATTCATTTTGTGCTTGTTACATCACATCCTGAGAGTTGGATGATTTAGAGTGTGTGAAGATCCCAAAAAGGGGATCTATTTAGCTGCAGACAATCCCTGCCTTTGGGCACAGGAATTCCCCTCTACATATGCGATCTTCGTTGAAGGAATTGGCTGCTCGGTATCCGGCTAACAGATCAGGAACATGTACATGTGCTTTAGCGCAGAAAAATAATTAAAGCCTTCCTGTTGAATGAAACACACAATCCTCTATGCGTTTCAAGTAACAACAACCACGTTATTTCTTACAGCAATCTCTATATATCACATTTTTCATGTGGGTGGGAGGATCATGCAGTAAGAGAACAGCAGCTGGGGGGTATGGACAGACTTGGGTGATTAGAGCCAATCAGGTGCGGATGTATATGAGGGCTTGGCTCAGGTGGGTGGATCACTGGGCAGCACCTACAGATAATCAAAGTGGCAAACAGAACAAAGGGCTTGTAATTACCCCAACACCCTGCAGTGACATCTTGTGGACAAGAATTGGAATAACATGTCCTGTTCTACAACTATCCTTTAAAACATGACAGTATATTAAGGGCAAACCGACCTTCACCGCGTGTTTGTAGTTATCACTGGAGGGAGAAGGGAACAGGGAAGTCTAGAACCTTTGTTTATAGGAGAAGATTGTAACTGACACCACACTCATTTCCTCTCACTGGCCCAGAAGCAGAAACCTTGCATCCTTCAATGCAACCACAGCTCTACAGAAAGGTAAACACCCCTCTTACACAACTTCCACTACTATATAACAGATTGATCCAGGGTGCTGCATAGGCATCATAATGTATTTTTGAACATAAAAAAGCACTGTAAGACTTTTTTTGCTTAATTATCCTTTTAGTTTCAAAGTTTTTAAACATATATATTTTATATTGTGCAGTGATCCTTTGAACAGGGGAAAGAGAGAAAGAGTGAAGTATTGGATGTGAAAAAGAGAAAAGTTTGAGAAAAAGAAATAATACCATGAGCAAGATAATCTAAAAGAATGTAGTGTGAAAGAGTAAAAACAAAAGGGAGAAAAAATAAAGAGAGAGAGAGAAAGAGAAAGAGAGAGAAAGAAAGAGAAAGAAAGAAAGAGAGAGAGATAAAACGAGAGAGAGAAAGAGACAGACACACACACACACAGGGAGAATTAAAGTGCACCAGATATAGAGAAAGTTAGAAAGATCCAGAGATAAGAAAGAGTAGATGAGGTGCCAAGAGAGCTAGAGACACACAACTCGTAAGAATGAAGTACACAAGATGTAGAGAGATCCAAAGATACACAGAATGAATAAAGTGCACAAGTGAGCAACAAACGAAGGCAGACAGCTATGGAAGGATTTTTCATTGAATGAAGCTGCTCACCTGGTTTCCACCACTCTTGGGGTTGACAAAGACGAGCACAGGCTTCATAAGAGGGCATGGAGCAGGTCTGATAATAAAAGGACGTAACCTGGGTTCCTGATACAGAGGAAGCAGAACAGCAGCCATAAGTGTACATCTTGACAACCTGTCCCTCTGTGTCTCCCTGGTACTTTGTACACAATCCCCTCACCTCTGTTCCTTTCTTGCTAGGTTTTCTCTTGAAGGACGGCCTCTTTTTCTTTTTACTGGACTTGAGTGAACTCTGTTGGAGATCAGAAAGTTACCAAAGAACTGCTTTAAAAATAAGGATTTTCAAAGGAAAGGAAATTTCAGTTCACCTGCGGCCGTCGCACCCGAATGATCCATGTGGGGGGCACAATGACAGCAGCATGAGCCCCCAGGGAACAGGGCTCCTCTATCCGATGGAGCATGAAGCAAGACACTTTGTTGTGGTACTGAACGAAGAGAGGGTGATAACATGAGACAGAGAAAGGCACGTAGGAAAAAGGCACCAGCTCACATCAGGAATACATGATAGTAAGAAGTAAAAGGAATAAAATATAGGGAAACAGACATAGAGGTTATTGAGGAAAGACAGCAAATCCAAACTCACAGCTAGTTTGCACCAAGAGCAGCTGATTGCAACAATCTCTTTGCTGTGAAAGGCAAATTTTTGCTGGAAACCCTGAAATACCAAAGGAATTCATTATAAGGGACAACAGAGATACAACGGACAAACAAAATACAACTGTATGAGCATACCTTTACACAATTGCTAAAACTAATCTAGAACATGGAAACTTTAGCATGGCAAAATTACAGTGGATTAGAAAAACACTCAGCAGCTCCCCTTGGCTGAACAGTGTAGATGCAAGTTGAGGATATTAGGACGCTGTGTATGCAAAATTATTATTATTATCTTTTATTTGTAACATGCCAACATATTCCTTAGCGCTATACAGAAGTTGTGATCAAGGCAAAACAATATGAACACATTACAAAGACGGAGGTCCCTGTCTTTGATCTTAGAATCCAGTGTCCATAGTGCTTTCCTAAATCACATTGCAAGATTGAAAACTCGCATACTTACAATCTAAAGGTTTTGGGTGTGGAACAGGAGGGTGAAAAATGCAGTGTGCATGTTAAGGAGGCAGGTTATAGACTTCTTTAAAAAGGTGTGTTTTTAGTGAGGATTTGAAGCAGGAGGATAATCTGGTGGAGCAAGGCAAGGTGTTCCAGGGAATAAGGGCAGCGTAAGAAGTGAGTGAGAGGAAGTGATGAGGAAGGAGGAAAGAAGAACGTCATTAGCAGAGGGAGGGGTGGGGGAATATTTGGAGATGAGAGCAGAGATATAAGGGGGAAGAAGATACTGTGACTGTGTCTGCAGCTGAAGGTGCTGTGTGTGTACAGTCTGCTGTCAACATGCTGCGACTATGCAGGCTGATGAGGATGCTATGTACATAGAGTGGTAATGTTGGGGCACTGTGCATGAGTAGATAATGATGCCAGAATGCGATGACTGTACTTGATGATTATGTCAGCTGTGTGTCAGCTGGATGACAAAGCATGCTGGATGATGAGGCGGTGTTTTACATAGTAAGAATAATAATGCAGGTCATGTTGTCTGTATTGCTTGCATGAATGATGTTTGTGTGCGGGATTATAATGCTGTTGTGTCATGTGTGCATGATGATGACACTGGGGTGTAGGGTGTTACGTTGCTCTGTGTGTTGGCTGTTGATGGTAGGAAGCTGTTTTGTGCAGGTTGATAATGCAGTGGTGTGATGTGAATAGAGTGCTATATATGTAGGGTTATAATGCCGGGGTGCCATGTGTGTAGATTGAGGATACGAAGATGCTGTGTGTGCAGGACAATAATGCTTTGGTCTGACATGTGCAGGATTATTCTATTGGAGTTATAATGCCGGGGTGCCATGTGTGTAGATTGAGGATACTAAGATGCTGTGTGTGCAGGACAATAATGCTTTGGCCTGACATGTGCAGGATTATTCTATTGGAGTTATAATGATTGGGTGACTTCAGTAGTTTGACAATGTGTGGGTGCTGTGTTAGGTTATACATTTCTTACCTTGCCACACTGCCGGCACTTCCCTGCTTGGCGCCTCCGGTGGACCCAATGGTGCCTCACAATGACTGGCTGTTAGACAGAAAATGAAGCAATGTTTGACACAGCGACACATAACACTGGCTGACAGTATAAAATAGACAGGCAATAAGCAGACAATCTGTAACAAGACCTCTATTCAATCACACTTCAAAACTTAATCATGGATTGACATCCAAATATTCTGGCTTGAAGTCTATCTGAATTTTAGGAAATACAGTCTGAGCTGTGATTCTGACAGGTAATAGAATAGGATAGAGAAGAAAGCACAACAGAGATTGGGAAGAGAATATAAAGGAAGGCAAACATACAGGAAAAAACAGAGAGGAAATGACATGAATAAAAAGAGAGTGATTTGGAGACAAATATAGAAATGCAATTTGCCTACCTCCCGTATATTGCGAGAGCCAGATTCACGGAATGAAGGCTTACACCGGAAGTTTATCTGTAAACATAGACGTATAATCAGCATTGGAATAGAATAATACCAGTACATACCTTAATTGACTCAGCAAATGCTCCAGTTATAACAGAAATGAAGTTACATATATATATATATATATATATATATATATATATATATATATATATATATATTGGTTGTTAATGATATTTTGAGTGTGTTAAAAAACAGAGGTTGAAATGTAGATATTTTAGGATATATTACATTAAAAAGGTTTTCCCACTCTCTTCACTTTACCTTATGTGATCAATTATTGCTCACAGATGAGAGTGATAACCCACAAGAGCAAGCCCAGTTGGCACAGTTTATTAGAATTATACTACTAGAATTTAAAGGTCTCTGTGATTATTAATATTTATCCAACTGGGCAATTTCTAATGGTTTATCTCCCCCATTGTGAGAAATAACTAAATCACTTGAGAGTGATCAGGTTCCTTTCATTTAATTTATGCTTAAAATAGCTAATAACGAACACTGCCTTGTAATTCTGTTTATTTATACATGTACTTTCTGTAATTCCTGGGAATGTCACTGTCACTTTAAATTCTGTAAAATTCTGAATCAGCAAAAACAGATGAAAATTAGATATTGGTTATAAAACATACAATGGTAACATAGTGAGTTGGAGATATACTCATTTTAAAACGGAGGTCCTATGTATTGAAAGAAGGTAAGTGCTTAAGTATTTTTGTGTAGTTATGTGATATATCTCCTATGTTGTCAAAGACAGACACATGTATTTCTGTTAACTAATATTATTAGACTGCTGGACTTCATAAATGTAATAATATTGTTACCACAATCTTTAATATTTGTGATATTCAGCAATACAATGATTAAGCATACACCTAGTATTGCAGTAGTCGGGACGGTTGTAATGGTAATATGATTTCCACGGCTATTTTCTCTATGTAGTGGGCACTGAAGCTCTTAAATCAACCCCCACATGTTTTGCATATTATCCAACCAGAATATGATTCATTCGTTATAGGGTCACTTTCAAGGAGCACTGTCAAACACTAAGGTTTGATTTCTTTATTTAGTAATGGAGTAGCAATAAAATCAGTACCAGAACTTAGTATAGTAGCTTCCAGCTTCCCTCCACCCTATTTGGTACCAAGGGCGTGAGAAAAGATCTCCCCAGAAATCTACCATTTTTTATTTTTTTGGTTCGGTTTAGGTTTGCCTGAAATAGCACCCGAGGGAAGTAGAAAGATAAGGACAATAGATAATGGCGCCAATCGGGACAGTCCACCTCTGGATATCGGACAGTGGGTGGATAGAAGCAGATATCCTGAAGTCCAACACATTAAACTACAAATATAAGATTTAGAAGCTTTACATTTTATTCACGGTCATAACCTAATGGAGTCAGTCTACATTCCCTGGTTGCCTTTCTTAAGGGCAATGCTCACAGATACATTGACCAATATATATTCAGCCTTCCTTGCCCTCTTTAACATTTTTACATTTATCTGCTATTATAGGAATGGCTTGTTTGCTAAGTTCAATACATGAGAGGTTCTCAATGATTTAAAACCTGCTGGACCACTCCAATAAGAAAAGGCAAATCTATAACCCTTCCCTTCTCACCTTCTCAAGCTGCTCGATGCATGGTGTATGAACTACAATCTTACATGCTGCACATTTCCTTCGGGACGCCGACTTCTGCTGTGGAGAAGAGAAAGTCTTATAAAGTCGACATCTTCATTAAAGCCCCCAAAGTCAGTAATGTAAGATGTCAATACACCAATCAGACTGTAGTATAGTGATATACAGTATGTCCATATTCCAGTGACAATCCTATCACCCGCAAACCCAACATGTACTAAAGGATCTGAATACACTAAAATACCTATTTTTATTTGCTTGTTCATTGATGGACTGAAATCTTCTGGATGCACATGACTTAATTACAAGATCAAACAAGACACACAATACATCTACTGCAGGATTATGGATGTACATGACTGACATTCATTGCAATGCCTATCCCTGCACATGACAATTCTTGCAAGATTACAGATGCACATGACAGACAATCGTGGACTGATTATGGAAGCACATGATCCTGAAACACTGCAAGCTTCCAGATGACAGACATTCTTTGCAAGATTATAGCAGGGTTATATATGCATATGGTAGACAATCACGGCAAGATTATACATGCACACAACAGATAAGCATTGCAAGATTATTTCAATCTCACAATGTGCATATGTAATGCAATATACATATGAAGGTTCCTATTTAATCTAGGCACATCTAAATCACCCATGTGCAACATACACAAAAGAACACATCAGTTATAGGAATAATCTGCAAGAACAGTTTTAAATTTTAAAGGGTCGCTGCAGTTTAAAGAGCTTAAATTAAAAATAACCTTTAATTAGACAAGTATTTATGAGAATTGTTGTCTTAAAGGCCTTCCTACCTGTTATGTCAACTTCTAAGGCTACTTGTAAGGCTTGTAGGAACAGATTAGCATAGTCAGTTGTGTGTATTATAAGAGTGTACAGCAGTTCACTGGATGGCAACAAGCTCATCCCCGCTGCCAATGTTTCCAACTACTTGTACATACTTATAATTAGTAAAAGGCCTAACAAGACTACAGTTCATTGGACTGCATACAATTGCATAAAATAATACACGTTTATAGGATGGTCTTATTTTTTCAGCTTATTAAAACGTTTTTGCCTCCTATCAATATTAGTTCTTTAAAGCAACATAATAAAACATCACACTGAAATGTCCCTTTAAGAGACTACTATAGTCCAACTAAAAGGCACTTAAACTAACAACCTTAGCAGCTGTGATAGTCACAGGCATAAAAACATGTCGAGTTAAAATCTGACTGATATTTCCTGTTTTCTACCCGCCAGCAGTGATTGCCAGCGGCCACTAGGTGCTGTGGCTGAGATTTTCGGCAATTTCCAAGGGTTAGGGGGTTAGGGTTTGATTTAGATTTAGGGTTAGATTTAAGGATAAGGGTTTAGGGTTAGCTTTAAGCGTTAGGGTTTGATTTAGGGAGGGGGGTTGATTATTCAAGATAACCCTGAACGCCCTTTTTATTTAAGAATATATCCAATCCCTTTTTAAAGTTATTTCTCAAATTCGCTGTCACCACCTCTTTTGGTAGAGAATTCCACAGATTAAGAACCCTTACTGTGAAGTACCCTTTTCTTTCTTAAGGTAAAATCTATTTACTTCTAATCTCAGACGATGTCTCCTTGTCAGTTGAAAACCTCTTGGCAGGCAATAATATCCCCTCTTAGACGCCTTTTTTCTAGAGAAAATAAGTTTAATTTGGTTAGTCTTTCTTCATAACTTAGCCCCTCCATTCCCCTTATTAGTTTTATTCCCCTTCTCTGTACCTTTTCCAGCTCTAAAAAGGCCTTTTTATGAAGTGGTGCCCAAAATTGTACTCCATATTCCAGATGAGGACGTACTAGGGATTTGTATAGTAGCAGAATTATGTTTGCTTTCCTGGCTTCTATACCCTTCCTAATACATGCTAATATTTTATTTGCCTTTGCAGCTGCTGCTTGGCTTTGAGCACTGTTACCTAGGTGGTTGTCCACAAGCACTACCAAATCCCTTTCAATATCTGATACACCTAGATTTGCTCCATTAAGATTATAAATTGCATGGCTATTTTTCCTTCCCAGATGCATAACCTTTACATTTATTCGTATTAAATCTCACCTGCCATTTAGTTGCCCATTTCTCTAATTTATGCATATCCCTTTGGAGGGAAAGTACATCATTTTCTGATGTAATTACCTTGCACAACTTTGTGTCATCAGCAAAAATGGAGACACCACACTCCAATCCTACTTCTAAGTCATTTACAAATAAGTTAAAAAGGAGGGGACCTAATACTGAACCCTGAGGAACCCCACTTACCACATTAGTCCAATCTGAGTATGTTCCATTTACAACAACCCTTTGCTTCCTGTCTTTTAGCCAGCTCTCAATCCATGAGCACATATTTACTGCAATTCCTGTATCCCTAAGTTTGCACAATAGTCTCCCACATGGCACTGTATCAAAAGCCTTTGCAAAATCCAAAATGACTACATCCACTGAGTTGCCTTGATCCAGGTTCCTACTAACCTCTTCATAGAAATATCTGTGTTGATTCCTACTTATAATCTTGTTAAAATAGACATATTCTTGTATACTATTTTTTATTAAATCTTCTAAAAGCTTTCCCAATACAGAAGTGAGGCTCACTGGTCTTTAATTTCCCAGATTTGCTCTTGCTCCCTTCTATATAGGTATCACCTCTCCTTTTCATCAGTCATCTGGTAGCAACCCTGTGTTAAGTGAATCTTGAAAAATTAAATATAATGGTTTGGCTATTACAGAACCCAGTTCCCTCAGTACCCTTGGATGTATTCCATCAGGACCTGGGGCTTTATTAACATTTATTTTTATGTATCCCCATTATGTTGCAGTGTTCCAACCACTGGTACCTCCCTTGTGTACACCGAAGAAAAGAACCTATTTAGCTCATCTGCCTTTTTCTGGTCACTAATTATCAGATGGCCTGTGTCACATTGTAATGTTCCTATAGCTTCCTTCCTGGCCTTTTTCCCATTAATATATTTAAAAAATATTTTAGGGTTAGTCTTACTCTCCTTTGCAACTAACTTTTCAGTTTCTATTTTAGCCAGTCTAATAGCCCTTTTGCTGCCTTGTTGATTTCCTTGTACTCACATAAAGCAGCCTCTGCCCCCTCTCTTTTGTATAATTTAAATGCCTGTTTTTTACTACTCATCTTCATCTTTAAGTCATTGTTAAGCCACATTAGTTGTGATTTATTCCTTCTACTTTTATTTCCACATGGTGTATGGTGATAAGTATGTATATTTAGTAAGGATTTGAACATTGTCCATTTATGTTCAGTATTTTTATTTGTCAGTTATTTGTCCCAGTCTATACTTTGTATTGCTGCCCTTAGACCGTTAAAATCTGCACGTTTAAAATTGAGAGTTTTGGTTGGCCCCTTACAGTGTTTTTTTTTTTTTTTTAAATTCAAGCTTAAATGAGACTGATGGGATCACAGTTTCCCAAAGGTTGCCCTATTTCAACATCTAATCCAAGATAGCTTAATTTCTAGTAGGCTCCTGTATAACCTGGGCCAGATAATGATCCCTGAGTGTACTCAAGAACCTGCTCTACGCCATTAATTCTGTCTAGTCCCCCCCCCCCCCCACCTACTAGTTTAAAAACTCCCCCAGCCTTTTACCATCCTTTCTCCTAGCACACAAGCTCCCTCATCATTAAGGTGAAATCTATGCCTGCTATAGAGATTGTACCCAAGTGGGAAGTTAGCCCAGTGCTCTAAAAACCCAGACGCCTGCTTAATGCACCATATTTTTGGCCACACATTAACCTCCCTAAGCGCCTTCTGTCTCCCTGGGCTAGCACGTGGCACTGGTAATATCACAGAAAATTAAGTGTAGTTGTCATTGGACTGACTCATAATTACTAATTACAGAGGGGGGAAAAATGTGTCTAAAGCACTATAATGTACTCCCCTTTTCGTTTGAATTATCTAAACTCCTACATTTATACTAGAACTGCACTTATAATAGTAGTGTTCTCAAGCTCACAAGTTCGCTCCTTCCCCTGTTTATATTAGGTTCTTACTACTCACCTGCCCACCAATCACTGCACAAGTACCCAAAGGCACTTTACTGTTCAGGAGAAAATCACAGAACAGATGCAAACAGACCACAAAAAGCCACACACTTACATAGCTTTACACAGTGCACTATTCAGTGCACAAGTATACAACACACTTTATATTATTTCATGCTTTACTTTCCTGCCCTAGAATAGAAACACACAGTGGGGATAATCCTTTTTACCCCACATAATTTGTCTAGTTAGTGAGCATTACCAATAATAAAATGAGAAATTAATCCTTTTAAAAGTGAGATGGATGGGTAACTTTGTGTTACCTTGTATAAGCTGTATTTACTGCTGCTTATTTATTTTGCTAATTAAATTTTAGTATCATGGGCATCACCTTCTGAATCGCTACATTGAGGTTTTGAAGGGGCTTGTGTACCTCAATGAAGCTGTGAGCTCTACCATGTAGGGTCACCCAAGACGGCCCGGTCAGCAGAGAGGTCAGACAAATCACGGTCCACTGGAGAAGGAACCGAAACCCACTCTAGTATCTTTACCAAGAAAACCTTATGGATAAGCACAACCAGCGACATAACAATAGATGTGCCTGGCGTGCAGCAGTCCTTAGGTTCACAGAGAGTCGGACACGACTAAGCCACTAAACAACATTATTAGGTTACTTTGGTCCTTGGAGGCAGTTTTAATGAAAGGAATTCTGATTTGTGACTCTTTAAAGAGATATAGAAAGTTTCAGTTTTTTAAGAAGTATGTAACATATTCATTTAATAATATGTACTTTGTTTTATACTTTTTTGCCCTAAAGAAAATAAATAGTCCCTGCTAGTGTTTCCCCACTTCATTAGGGACCACATCACAGAAAATATGCTGCTGAGACATGGCCTCTACAGAGACTATTTGTTTGATTTAAAGGACCTAATAAAACAAAGGACAAACAAGTACATAAATACATAAAATATATTACAAACCTAGTAAAATCCAGGAACCTTCCAAATCCCTTTAATTAAAGTGGAATTATACACATCTCTCTCTCCTTATACCAACATGCCTATCAGCTCTTACACCTTCATGCGACCACCAGAGGGAGCATATATACACATAATTCTAAATAAATCTTAAAAGGACCACTCAAGTGATTTATATTCCACTCTTAAGAAAAAACAGAAGTGATAAAAGGCAATATGTTTTTAGAAATGTTAAAATAAATAGTCTTTCATTTTTTAATAACTATATAAGTGGAATGGAAGTTATTCAACTAAGATCTCAATTTGGTTACCTGCACAATAGGAGCACTGCACACATTCCCCTTTGGCTGTAGACAGGCTAGCTACCTAAGATGGAAGCTCCAATGATACAAGCATATCTGCTAAATTAAGCATTTTTTTGTAAAATGTTACACATTTCACAAAAGGTGAAGTTTTTTTTATTTTTATTTTTACTACAACACCTCAGGACATCGCCCTTACAGTAGACAAGTGCTCCATGACACCCAACACCCCAAACTAGCCTTGGGCTTAGTCTGCAATTAGCACTCTCCACGATTACCAAAAACCTGCCAATTGTACATGTGAAACATCTCAAAAATCTGTCCTTTTCTTACACAAGAAACCGCCCAGATTGTTATTCACTCACTTATTTCCCATATATATATATAGACTACTCAATCCTAATCAGCCTTCCACTTACCAGACTCTCATCACTCCAACCTGCCTTAAATGCTCATATATCTGACCAGTCACATCTCATCTTTTGTGCCAATTCCTCTATCCAATAAAATTAAGTTAAAAATCATAACACTGGCCTGCAAAAAGACCTCAACAACACTGTACCCTCCTACATATAATCTCCAGATATTCCTCTTACCGCTCCTGCCACTCTTCCTATAACATATGTCTACCTTTACATGTCATCACAGCCTCACACTTTCTTCTTCAAGACCTTTCTTCTGCTGTCCCTACCTGTGTAATTCTCTACCCCAATCTATTAGATTCTCCCCATTGATCACAGCTTCCAAACCCCATCTATTCAGAGAAGCCTATGAACATGTTCCCTAATATCAGGTAGTGATTGGCTCCTATGCACGGATAAAGCTGTCTCACCAGACCAACAAGCCACATCCCTATCCTTTGATCTCCAATACCGTTAACCTGTTTATATTGTCTTATGACAACAAGGCACTCTAAGATCGTCTGCATCAGTATCTATACTTTTGCTGCGTTTGTCTTATCTAGTCTCTTTCCCCTCTCTGGCGCCAAAACATGTTGTTGTCCAGTCCTTCAGTCATGCCCGACTCTCAGTGACCATATGGACGCAGCACCCCAGTTACATCTGTCTGTGTTTCTGGTTGTGCTTATCCATATGGTTTTCTTGGCAAAGAGAACGGAAGGGGTTGCCAGTTCATTTTCCAGTGGACCGCAATTTGTCTGACCTCTCTGCTATAACCTGACAATCTTGTGTGACCATACATGGTATAGCTCAGTTTCATTGAGGTACGCAAGCCCCTTCAACACAACAAGGCATCAATCCAGAAGAGGACAGAATATTTTAGTGCTTTAAAATAGATAAATAATAATATTTGTTCTTTAAGTGGGAACCAGTCCTAGGACGCGGATTAACTTTATAGTTTAAGAAAACATCAGCGCAAGTCCTTTCAATAGCAGCAAATAAAATCTGGTCAGCAGCCATGACGATAAGCAGACATGACATTGGCTCTCTGCACAGAATTCTTGCATATAATAATTAATAAATACAGTCTTTTCAATTGAAATGTGACAATGGGGAAAATGTTTTAAATGTTTAACTTTTACATGCAATTATTCTTTACTGCATGGGGTCATTTTTTCCTCTCTGATGATTTTGCTGCTACTTTTTAAGGATGGAGTGTCCTTGTCAACTAATGAGCCTTTCCGACCTCATGGACCGCAATTCACCATGCTGATTTCATGGTGGAGATACTGTAGAGGTTTGACAGTTCCTTCTCCAGTGGGCCCAGCATACAGCTCCTACAATCACAAAGTAATCTCCCACCCAAGTACTGACCAGGCCCAACCATGCATGGGATCTGGGTGGTGTGACCTCTTGGTTCCCTGACTGAATTTTACCCATACGCAGTGGTGAAAGCATCTAATCCTAACCACTGGACCACCAGGGAACCTGAGCTTGCATTAGATCTCATAAAAACACTTGACGTTGTAGATGCCACTTTCCTATTGTGTAGACAAATGATCTCACTTAGGCTCATAATACAAAAACTATAACTGCAAGTCTTGGGGCGGATTCATCCCAATTATGTATAGACTCACAAAGGCCCTAAAATGGTAACAGCTTGTGAGGATTTTAACATCTGAAATGTTTGTGGCTAAACCAAAAATTCATCCCCCTTGGTTTACACGTCCAAATGGGTCGTACCATTAAAAAAACAAGCACATACAAGTATACATTTTCTTTAAGTACAAGGATAATTAAGTAGAAAACAGAACAATCTTGTCCTACAATTTTAGCTGAAAATAATTATTCTCACAGAACTAAGCCCCGCAATTTCCACACAAAGTAATTTTACAAGAAATACGGATTTCTAAAAATAAAAACGAAATATGCCATGCTATACCAAATACAAACAGGAACTTGCAGGTTTCCATATAACTAACTCTATACATTTGTCTAAAGTTGCTGTACCCTAGGAGGACTAAACAGACACTCCTACAATAATCTTATAAAAACATATTTCTGAAATGACTTGCTACTTAAGAGCTAACATCTCAACATGTACTGTATATAAAACTATTCTTCGTTTATTCACTCTATTATAATATTTAAGATATTTCACTGACTTGTTAAATAATTAACGAAGAGAAAAAATAGAAACTTGCACACCCTGCAACCTGATTAGTTATAGTAATGTGGCACCCCGACTTTTTGGCGCACAAGACGTGCGCAACGTCATGTGCGTGCCGACAAATGCACGCACCCACAATAGCATGTATAGAAGGAGAGGGTGAGTACTGGGGGAGAGAGACCTGGGGTTAGAGGGTGGGTACTAGGGGGAGATACAGAGTGAATAGTGGGGAGAGAGGGCGCTGGGGAGAGAGGGTGGGTACTAGGGGGAGAGACAGAGTGAGTAGTGGGGAGAGAGAGCGCTGGGGAGAGAGGGTGGGTACTAGGGGGAGAGACAGAGTGAGTAGTGGGGAGAGAGAGAGCTGGGGAGAGAGGGTGGGGACTAGGGGGAGAGAGAGAGAGAGCTGGGGAGAGAGAGAGAGAGAGAGCTGGGGAGAGAGAGAGAGAGAGAGCTGGGGAGAGAGAGAGAGAGAGAGCTGGGGAGAGAGAGAGAGAGAGCTGGGGAGAGAGAGAGAGAGAGAGCTGGGGAGAGAGAGAGAGAGAGAGCTGGGGAGAGAGAGAGAGAGAGAGCTGGGGAGAGAGAGAGAGAGAGAGCTGGGGAGAGAGAGAGAGAGAGAGAGCTGGGGAGAGAGAGAGAGAGAGAGAGCTGGGGAGAGAGAGAGAGAGAGAGAGCTGGGGAGAGAGAGAGAGAGAGAGCTGGGGAGAGAGAGAGAGAGAGAGCTGGGGAGAGAGAGAGAGAGAGAGCTGGGGAGAGAGAGAGAGAGAGAGCTGGGGAGAGAGAGAGAGAGAGCTGGGGAGAGAGAGAGAGAGAGCTGGGGAGAGAGAGAGAGCTGGGGAGAGAGAGAGAGAGAGCTGGGGAGAGAGAGAGAGAGAGCTGGGGAGAGAGAGAGAGAGAGAGCTGGGGAGAGAGAGAGAGAGAGAGCTGGGGAGAGAGAGAGAGAGAGCTGGGGAGAGAGAGAGAGAGAGCTGGGGAGAGAGAGAGAGAGAGCTGGGGAGAGAGAGAGAGAGCTGGGGAGAGAGAGAGAGAGCTGGGGAGAGAGAGAGAGAGCTGGGGAGAGAGAGAGAGAGCTGGGGAGAGAGAGAGAGAGAGAGCTGGGGAGAGAGAGAGAGAGCTGGAGAGAGAGAGAGAGCTGGGGAGAGAGAGAGAGAGCTGGGGAGAGAGAGAGAGAGCTGGGGAGAGAGAGAGAGAGAGAGAGAGAGAGAGAGAGAGAGAGAGAGAGAGAGAGAGAGAGAGAGCTGGGGAGAGAGAGAGAGAGAGAGCTGGGGAGAGAGAGAGAGAGAGAGCTGGGGAGAGAGAGAGAGAGAGAGAGCTGGGGAGAGAGAGAGAGAGAGCTGGGGAGAGAGAGAGAGAGAGCTGGGGAGAGAGAGAGAGAGAGCTGGGGAGAGAGAGAGAGAGAGCTGGGGAGAGAGAGAGAGAGAGCTGGGGAGAGAGAGAGAGAGAGCTGGGGAGAGAGAGAGAGAGAGAGAGCTGGGGAGAGAGAGAGAGAGAGAGCTGGGGAGAGAGAGAGAGAGCTGGGGAGAGAGAGAGAGAGAGAGCTGGGGAGAGAGAGAGAGAGAGAGCTGGGGAGAGAGAGAGAGAGAGAGCTGGGGAGAGAGAGAGAGAGAGAGCTGGGGAGAGAGAGAGAGAGAGAGCTGGGGAGAGAGAGAGAGAGAGCTGGGGAGAGAGAGAGAGAGAGCTGGGGAGAGAGAGAGAGAGAGCTGGGGAGAGAGAGAGAGAGAGAGCTGGGGAGAGAGAGAGAGAGCTGGGGAGAGAGAGCTGGGGAGAGAGAGAGAGAGAGAGAGAGCTGGAGAGAGAGAGAGAGAGAGAGCTGGGGAGAGAGAGAGAGCTGGGGAGAGAGAGAGAGCTGGGGAGAGAGAGAGAGCTGGGGAGAGAGAGAGAGCTGGGGAGAGAGAGAGAGCTGGGGAGAGAGAGAGAGAGAGAGCTGGGGAGAGAGAGAGAGAGAGAGAGCTGGGGAGAGAGAGAGAGAGAGAGCTGGGGAGAGAGAGAGAGAGAGAGCTGGGGAGAGAGAGAGAGAGAGAGAGCTGGGGAGAGAGAGAGAGAGAGCTGGGGAGAGAGAGAGAGAGAGAGCTGGGGAGAGAGAGAGAGAGAGAGCTGGGGAGAGAGAGAGAGAGAGAGCTGGGGAGAGAGAGAGAGAGAGCTGGGGAGAGAGAGAGAGAGAGCTGGGGAGAGAGAGAGAGAGAGAGAGAGCTGGGGAGAGAGAGAGAGAGAGAGCTGGGGAGAGAGAGCTGGGGAGAGAGAGAGAGAGAGCTGGAGAGAGAGAGAGAGAGAGAGAGCTGGAGAGAGAGAGAGAGAGAGAGAGAGAGAGAGAGAGAGAGAGAGAGAGAGAGAGCTGGGGAGAGAAAGAGAGAGAGAGAGCTGGGGAGAGAGAGAGAGAGAGAGAGCTGGGGAGAGAGAGAGAGAGAGAGAGAGAGAGCTGGGGAGAGAGAGAGAGAGAGAGAGAGCTGGGGAGAGAGAGAGAGCTGGGGAGAGAGAGAGAGAGAGAGCTGGGGAGAGAGAGAGAGAGAGAGCTGGGGAGAGAGAGAGAGAGAGAGCTGGGGAGAGAGAGAGAGAGAGAGCTGGGGAGAGAGAGAGAGAGAGAGCTGGGGAGAGAGAGAGAGAGAGAGCTGGGGAGAGAGAGAGAGAGAGAGCTGGGGAGAGAGAGAGAGAGAGAGCTGGGGAGAGAGAGGGCTGGGGAGAGAGAGGGCTGGGGAGAGAGAGGGCTGGGGAGAGAGAGGGCTGGGGAGAGAGAGGGCTGGGGAGAGAGAGGGCTGGGGAGAGAGAGGGCTGGGGAGAGAGAGGGCGGGGGAGAGAGAGGGCGGGGGAGAGAGAGGGCTGGGGAGAGAGAGGGCTGGGGAGAGAGAGGGCTGGGGAGAGAGAGGGCTGGGGAGAGAGAGGGCTGGGGAGAGAGAGGGCTGGGGAGAGAGAGGGTGAGAGCTGGGGAGAGAGGGTGAGTAGTGGAGAGAGAGAGAGCTGGGGAGAGAGAGGGCTGGGGAGAGAGAGGGCTGGGGAGAGAGAGGGCTGGGGAGAGAGAGGGCTGGGGAGAGAGAGGGCTGGGGAGAGAGAGGGCTGGGGAGAGAGAGGGCTGGGGAGAGAGAGGGCTGGGGAGAGAGAGGGCTGGGGAGAGAGAGGGCTGGGGAGAGAGAGGGCTGGGGAGAGAGAGGGCTGGGGAGAGAGAGGGCTGGGGAGAGAGAGGGCTGGGGAGAGAGAGGGTGAGAGCTGGGGAGAGAGGGTGAGTAGTGGAGAGAGAGAGAGCTGGGGAGAGAGAGAGAGCTGGGGAGAGAGAGAGAGCTGGGGAGAGAGAGAGAGCTGGGGAGAGAGAGAGAGCTGGGGAGAGAGAGAGAGCTGGGGAGAGAGAGAGAGCTGGGGAGAGAGAGAGAGCTGGGGAGAGAGAGAGAGCTGGGGAGAGAGAGAGAGCTGGGGAGAGAGAGAGAGCTGGGGAGAGAGAGAGAGCTGGGGAGAGAGAGAGAGCTGGGGAGAGAGAGAGAGAGAGAGCTGGGGAGAGAGAGAGAGAGCTGGGGAGAGAGAGAGAGAGCTGGGGAGAGAGAGAGAGAGAGAGCTGGAGAGAGAGAGAGAGAGCTGGAGAGAGAGAGAGAGAGAGAGAGAGAGAGAGAGAGAGAGAGCTGGGGAGAGAGAGAGAGAGAGAGCTGGGGAGAGAGAGAGAGAGCTGGGGAGAGAGAGAGAGAGAGCTGGGGAGAGAGAGAGAGCTGGGGAGAGAGAGAGAGCTGGGGAGAGAGAGAGAGCTGGGGAGAGAGAGAGAGCTGGGGAGAGAGAGAGAGCTGGGGAGAGAGAGAGAGAGAGAGCTGGGGAGAGAGAGAGAGAGAGAGAGCTGGGGAGAGAGAGAGAGAGAGAGCTGGGGAGAGAGAGAGAGAGAGAGCTGGGGAGAGAGAGAGAGAGAGAGAGCTGGGGAGAGAGAGAGAGAGAGAGAGCTGGGGAGAGAGAGAGAGAGCTGGGGAGAGAGAGAGAGAGCTGGGGAGAGAGAGAGAGAGCTGGGGAGAGAGAGAGAGCTGGGGAGAGAGAGAGAGAGCTGGGGAGAGAGAGAGAGAGCTGGGGAGAGAGAGAGAGAGCTGGGGAGAGAGAGAGAGAGCTGGGGAGAGAGAGAGAGCTGGGGAGAGAGAGAGAGCTGGGGAGAGAGAGGGCTGGGGAGAGAGAGGGCTGGGGAGAGAGAGGGCTGGGGAGAGAGAGGGCTGGGGAGAGAGAGGGTGAGAGCTGGGGAGAGAGGGTGAGTAGTGGGGAGAGAGAGAGAGCTGGGGAGAGAGAGAGAGCTGGGGAGAGAGAGAGAGCTGGGGAGAGAGAGAGAGCTGGGGAGAGAGAGAGATCTGGGGAGAGAGAGAGATCTGGGGAGAGAGAGAGATCTGGGGAGAGAGAGAGAGCTGGGGAGAGAGAGAGAGCTGGGGAGAGAGAGAGAGCTGGGGAGAGAGAGAGAGCTGGGGAGAGAGAGAGATCTGGGGAGAGAGAGAGAGCTGGGGAGAGAGAGAGAGCTGGGGAGAGAGAGAGAGCTGGGGAGAGAGAGAGAGCTGGGGAGAGAGAGAGAGCTGGGGAGAGAGAGAGAGAGAGAGAGAGAGCTGGAGAGAGAGAGAGAGAGAGAGCTGGGGAGAGAGAGAGAGAGCTGGGGAGAGAGAGAGAGAGAGAGCTGGGGAGAGAGAGAGAGAGAGAGCTGGGGAGAGAGAGAGAGAGCTGGGGAGAGAGAGAGAGAGCTGGGGAGAGAGAGAGAGCTGGGGAGAGAGAGAGAGAGCTGGGGAGAGAGAGAGAGCTGGGGAGAGAGAGAGAGAGCTGGGGAGAGAGAGAGAGAGCTGGGGAGAGAGAGAGAGAGCTGGGGAGAGAGAGGGCTGGGGAGAGAGAGAGAGCTGGGGAGAGAGAGAGAGCTGGGGAGAGAGAGGGCTGGGGAGAGAGAGGGCTGGGGAGAGAGAGGGCTGGGGAGAGAGAGGGCTGGGGAGAGAGAGGGTGAGTAGTGGGGAGAGAGAGAGCTGGGGAGAGAGAGAGAGCTGGGGAGAGAGAGAGAGCTGGGGAGAGAGAGAGAGCTGGGGAGAGAGAGAGAGCTGGGGAGAGAGAGAGAGCTGGGGAGAGAGAGAGAGCTGGGGAGAGAGAGAGAGAGAGAGCTGGGGAGAGAGAGAGAGAGAGAGCTGGAGAGAGAGAGAGAGAGCTGGAGAGAGAGAGAGAGAGCTGGAGAGAGAGAGAGAGAGCTGGAGAGAGAGAGAGAGAGAGAGCTGGGGAGAGAGAGAGAGAGAGAGCTGGGGAGAGAAAGAGAGAGCTGGGGAGAGAGAGAGAGAGAGCTGGGGAGAGAGAGAGAGCTGGGGAGAGAGAGAGAGCTGGGGAGAGAGAGAGAGCTGGGGAGAGAGAGAGAGCTGGGGAGAGAGAGAGAGCTGGGGAGAGAGAGAGAGAGAGAGCTGGGGAGAGAGAGAGAGAGAGCTGGGGAGAGAGAGAGAGAGAGAGCTGGGGAGAGAGAGAGAGAGAGAGCTGGGGAGAGAGAGAGAGCTGGGGAGAGAGAGAGAGAGAGAGAGCTGGGGAGAGAGAGAGAGAGCTGGGGAGAGAGAGAGAGAGCTGGGGAGAGAGAGAGAGAGCTGGGGAGAGAGAGAGAGAGCTGGGGAGAGAGAGAGAGAGCTGGGGAGAGAGAGAGAGAGCTGGGGAGAGAGAGAGAGAGCTGGGGAGAGAGAGAGAGAGCTGGGGAGAGAGAGAGAGCTGGGGAGAGAGAGGGCTGGGGAGAGAGAGGGCTGGGGAGAGAGAGGGCTGGGGAGAGAGAGGGCTGGGGAGAGAGAGGGCTGGGGAGAGAGAGGGTGAGAGCTGGGGAGAGAGGGTGAGTAGTGGGGAGAGAGAGAGAGCTGGGGAGAGAGAGAGAGCTGGGGAGAGAGAGAGAGCTGGGGAGAGAGAGAGATCTGGGGAGAGAGAGAGATCTGGGGAGAGAGAGAGATCTGGGGAGAGAGAGAGAGCTGGGGAGAGAGAGAGAGCTGGGGAGAGAGAGAGAGCTGGGGAGAGAGAGAGAGCTGGGGAGAGAGAGAGATCTGGGGAGAGAGAGAGAGCTGGGGAGAGAGAGAGAGCTGGGGAGAGAGAGAGAGCTGGGGAGAGAGAGAGAGCTGGGGAGAGAGAGAGAGCTGGGGAGAGAGAGAGAGCTGGGGAGAGAGAGAGAGCTGGGGAGAGAGAGAGAGAGAGAGAGAGCTGGAGAGAGAGAGAGAGAGAGAGCTGGGGAGAGAGAGAGAGAGCTGGGGAGAGAGAGAGAGAGAGAGCTGGGGAGAGAGAGAGAGAGAGAGCTGGGGAGAGAGAGAGAGAGCTGGGGAGAGAGAGAGAGAGCTGGGGAGAGAGAGAGAGAGCTGGGGAGAGAGAGAGAGAGCTGGGGAGAGAGAGAGAGCTGGGGAGAGAGAGAGAGAGCTGGGGAGAGAGAGAGAGAGCTGGGGAGAGAGAGAGAGAGCTGGGGAGAGAGAGAGAGAGCTGGGGAGAGAGAGGGCTGGGGAGAGAGAGAGAGCTGGGGAGAGAGAGAGAGCTGGGGAGAGAGAGGGCTGGGGAGAGAGAGGGCTGGGGAGAGAGAGGGCTGGGGAGAGAGAGGGCTGGGGAGAGAGAGGGTGAGAGCTGGGGAGAGAGGGTGAGTAGTGGGGAGAGAGAGAGCTGGGGAGAGAGAGAGAGCTGGGGAGAGAGAGAGAGCTGGGGAGAGAGAGAGAGCTGGGGAGAGAGAGAGATCTGGGGAGAGAGAGAGAGCTGGGGAGAGAGAGAGAGCTGGGGAGAGAGAGAGAGCTGGGGAGAGAGAGAGAGCTGGGGAGAGAGAGAGAGCTGGGGAGAGAGAGAGAGCTGGGGAGAGAGAGAGATCTGGGGAGAGAGAGAGAGCTGGGGAGAGAGAGAGAGCTGGGGAGAGAGAGAGAGCTGGGGAGAGAGAGAGAGCTGGGGAGAGAGAGAGAGCTGGGGAGAGAGAGAGAGCTGGGGAGAGAGAGAGAGCTGGGGAGAGAGAGAGAGCTGGGGAGAGAGAGAGAGCTGGGGAGAGAGAGAGAGCTGGGGAGAGAGAGAGAGAGAGAGCTGGGGAGAGAGAGAGAGAGAGCTGGGGAGAGAGAGAGAGAGAGCTGGGGAGAGAGAGAGAGAGAGCTGGGGAGAGAGAGAGAGAGAGCTGGGGAGAGAGAGAGAGAGAGCTGGGGAGAGAGAGAGAGAGAGCTGGGGGGAGAGAGAGAGAGAGCTGGGGAGAGAGAGAGAGAGAGAGAGAGAGAGCTGGGGAGAGAGAGAGAGAGAGAGAGAGAGCTGGGGAGAGAGAGAGAGAGAGAGAGAGCTGGGGAGAGAGAGAGAGAGAGAGAGAGCTGGGGAGAGAGAGAGAGCTGGGGAGAGAGAGAGAGCTGGGGAGAGAGAGAGAGCTGGGGAGAGAGAGAGAGCTGGGGAGAGAGAGAGAGCTGGGGAGAGAGAGAGAGCTGGGGAGAGAGAGAGAGCTGGGGAGAGGGGGAGTGCTGGGGAGAGAGAGAGTGCTGGGGAGAGAGAGAGAGCTGGGGAGAGAGAGAGAGCTGGGGAGAGAGAGAGAGCTGGGGAGAGAGAGAGAGCTGGGGAGAGAGAGAGAGCTGGGGAGAGAGAGAGAGCTGGGGAGAGAGAGAGATCTGGGGAGAGAGAGAGAGCTGGGGAGAGAGAGAGAGCTGGGGAGAGAGAGAGAGCTGGGGAGAGAGAGAGAGCTGGGGAGAGAGAGAGAGCTGGGGAGAGAGAGAGAGCTGGGGAGAGAGAGAGAGCTGGGGAGAGAGAGAGAGCTGGGGAGAGAGAGAGAGAGAGAGAGAGCTGGAGAGAGAGAGAGAGAGAGAGCTGGGGAGAGAGAGAGAGAGCCGGGGAGAGAGAGAGAGCTGGGGAGAGAGAGAGAGCTGGGGAGAGAGAGAGAGCTGGGGAGAGAGAGAGAGCTGGGGAGAGAGAAAGAGCTGGGGAGAGAGAGAGAGCTGGGGAGAGAGAGAGAGCTGGGGAGAGAGAGAGAGCTGGGGAGAGAGAGAGAGCTGGGGAGAGAGAGAGAGCTGGGGAGAGAGAGAGAGAGCTGGGGAGAGAGAGAGAGAGCTGGGGAGAGAGAGAGAGAGCTGGGGAGAGAGAGAGAGCTGGGGAGAGAGAGAGAGAGCTGGGGAGAGAGAGAGAGCTGGGGAGAGAGAGAGAGCTGGGGAGAGAGAGAGAGCTGGGGAGAGAGAGAGAGAGAGCTGGGGGGAGAGAGAGAGCTGGGGGGAGAGAGAGAGCTGGGGAGAGAGAGAGAGAGCTGGGGAGAGAGAGAGAGCTGGGGAGAGAGAGAGAGAGCTGGGGAGAGAGAGAGAGAGCTGGGGAGAGAGAGAGAGCTGGGGAGAGAGAGAGAGCTGGGGAGAGAGAGAGAGCTGGGGAGAGAGAGAGAGCTGGGGAGAGAGAGAGAGCTGGGGAGAGAGAGAGAGCTGGGGAGAGAGAGAGAGCTGGGGAGAGAGGGTGAGTAGTGGGGAGAGAGAGAGCTGGGGAGAGAGGGTGAGTAGTGGGGAGAGAGAGAGCTGGGGAGAGAGGGTGAGTAGTGGGGAGAGAGAGAGCTGGGGAGAGAGGGTGAGTAGTGGGGAGAGAGATAGCTGGGGAGAGAGGGTGAGTACCGGGGAGGGTGAAATGGGGGAGAGGATGAGTACTAGGGAAGACGGGGGGGGGGGGGGGGGGAGTACTAAGGAGGGTGAATACTGGGGGAAGAGAGGGTGAATACCTGGGGTGGGGGGGGGGGTGATTGTTCAGGGTTGAAGAGCTGCAGAAGGGGGGGGGGGGGAGAGAAGGTGAGTGCAGAGTACTGTTCTGGCATGCTGGTGTGGGCATTTGTCAGCCTTTGTGGGCGCGCACATGACGGCGCGCAGGTCTCGTGCACTGAAAAGTCGTTACAAATATAAAACACAGATTTGATTTGATTTGAAAAATGCACATATTGCAAGAATTCAAAAAGTATTTCAACATGCTTTCAAGAGACCTTCACAGTGATGTTTTCCAAATTGTGCTGAATTAAGCTGCCCTTTAATCTTTAGGCTACTTATTTACATGTTTTCAAATGTGGTGAAAAATAATAATCTAATAATTCACTAAACATTGGAGGGCTCAACCATTCACTTGCACAGCTTATTCTTATTAGTTCCCTCAGCTCATTATGTATTCATAGGAAACAAAAGCAGCCCAAAACCACTGACCTCACACAGTAATAACTCTGTTATTTAGAAGCAATTTTAAGAAGGAAAGCACTTTTTCATGTGTCCTTTCAGCCTCAGATTGTGCAGAGGACATATGCTGTGGAGCAGAGCACCAGTTTCACACTGAGATACAAAGTGACATAAAGTTATGGATATATTATGACAATATTAATGATATACAGTGGTACCTTGGTATTCAACCTTAATCCTCTCCGGACGGCAGATTGAGTACCAAAAACGATGAGTACCGAACGGCCATAAGGAATAATGTAAATAGCCTTTAGCAAGCATGGCGAGTACCAGGGTAGCACAATGAGCACCATGTTTTTTTTTTGCTCGCTAAGACAAATTGTGTACTGAAATAAACGAGTTCTGGGATAGACAAGTATGTACAAGTATAGTATATAATTTAAACACAAAGTAGTAAACAAGTTTATATTGGATAAATATTACAATGTACTGCTACATTGAAATGTGTTTAAATAAAAAAAAAGAGCATTTAGATTCTAAGAAATAAAAGGAATAATTTGAAATGTATTAAGAATTTTTATTTATTTCTTCACATTAAAAAAATTAAGATATTTATTTCATTACACTAAAAGGTTTAAAGGGCCGGTGTAGTCCAAATGTTTCTATATTTGCGCTGCGGAATATGTTGGCGCGTTATAAATAAAGGATAATAATAATAATAATATATAGTATTTTGAATAGCTAACATTGATAATGGGCTGAAATGTAAAAGGTAAAAGCACAGGCTTTATCAACTATGAGTAATTTTGGGTTCTCTGGTTGTCCAGTGGTTAGGATTCGCTGCTGTCACCCCTCTGGGTTCGATTTCAGACAGGGAACCAAGAGGTCACACCACCCTGAAGCCATTCGGGGTTGGGTCTGGTCAGTATTTGGATGGGAGACCACCTAGAAATGACAGGAGCTGGAGACGGAACTGGCAACCCACTCCAGTTTCGCATGACTATGGACATAAAGATGTGCCTGGTGTGTTACTGTCCATGAGATCATAAAAGGAGAAGAAAATGACTGAACGATGCAAAAAAAAAAAAAAAGTGGGGGGGGGGGGTAATTTAAGTCAGGAGAATACACTGAAGAAGGATAACAATCTAACTAAATTATAACTATATTATAGTTATTTAGAAAAAAAGGCTTCTTATGCCAAGGCCAAAATGTTCCAATTGGGTCTCATTAGGCCAGAAAACATTTTTCCACGTTTGCCGTGTCTCCAACATATTTTTTTTATAAAACTCCAAAATGTTTACGTATATTGGTTTTCTCAAAAAAAAAATGTTTAACCCCTATTCTATAAAGACATGTTTTATGGTGCATCTGGGTTACTGCTTTACCATGGATGGTAACTCCTATATCAGTTGTGGATTTCTCCACCAACTTCTGAGTTACCAATGGCCTCTTGGTTGCTTCTCTGACTAATGCCCTTAATGGATGTGTCATATTATTTTTGTTTTCTAATAAGTGATTTAACATCACTCCAAGGGACGCAGTTGTTAATGTGCGTAACTCTAAAAACCCACCCAAAAAATAAATCATGTACAAATAATTATAACACACACACAGCACACGGGGAGACACAGGAAGCCTGGGAGTGAGGTTGCAAGTGAATTAGACCCATATTTGGCATTTTTCGACACTCAAAAATCGCTTAAGCGAGGAAAAAAATGGTGGACAAAAAACGTAAAATTTCAAAAACATCATGAAAACGTAGCTCAGCAACGCCAGGCTCACAAAACGTACAAAATACACAACACTGAAGACAATAACACTTAAACAAACAACGCCAGGTACGCGGGAGTGAGAGAAGAGAGAGAGAGAGAGAGGAAGGGAAGAGAGCGAGAGAAGAGAGAGAGAGGAGAGCGAGAAGAGAGAGGGAAGAGAGAGAGAGAGGAGAGCGAGAAGAGAGAGAGAGAGGAGAGCGAGAAGAGAGAGGGAAGAGAGAGAGAGAAGAGAGAGAGAAGAGAGAGAGAAGAGAGAGAGAAGAGAGAGAGAAGAGAGAGGGAAGAGAGAGAGAAGAGAGAGGGAAGAGAGAGAGAAGAGAGAGGGAAGAGAGAGAGAAGAGAGAGAGAAGAGAGAGAAAGGAAGGGAAGAGAGAGAAAGGAAGGGAAGAGAGAGAAAGGAAGGGAAGAGAGAGAAAGGAAGGGAAGAGAGAGAAAGGAAGGGAAGAGAGAGAAAGGAAGGGAAGAGAGAGAAAGGAAGGGAAGAGAGAGAAAGGAAGGGAAGAGAGAGAAAGGAAGGGAAGAGAGAGAAAGGAAGGGAAGAGAGAGAGAAGAAAGTGAGAGAAGAGAGAGAAAGGAGAGAGAGAGCGAGGAGAGAGAGAGCGAGGAGAGAGAGAGCGAGGAGAGAGAGAGCGAGGAGAGAGAGAGCGAGGAGAGAGAGAGCGAGGAGAGAGAGAGCGAGGAGAGAGAGAGCGAGGAGAGAGAGAGCGAGGAGAGAGAGAGCGAGGAGAGAGAGAGCGAGAGAAGAGAGCGAGAGAAGAGAGCGAGAGAAGAGAGCGAGAGAAGAGAGTGAGAGAAGAGAGTGAGAGAAGAGAGAGTGAGAAGAGAGAGTGAGAAGAGAGTGAGAGAAGAGAGAGTGAGAAGAGAGTGAGAAGAGAGTGAGAAGAGAGTGAGAAGAGAGTGAGAAGAGAGTGAGAAGAGAGTGAGAAGAGAGAGGAGAGAGAGAGAAGAGAGGGAAGAGAGAGAGAAGAGAGAGAGAAGAGAGAGAGAGAGAAAAGGAGAGAGAGAGAGGAGAGAGAAGAGAAGAGAGAGAAGAAGAGAGAGAGAGAGAGAGAAGAGATGTGATCATAATTGGACATCATATTAGATGTAAGCTTTTATTAACATTTGCAATTCAAATTATTCATGCAAAAAGGTACATCTATTGATGAATTATATAAAAAAAATATTGATGAGTATATTTTTAGTTATGCAAAATACCGCTCATAAACTGTCTCTTTGTTCTTCTTTTGCTCTGAAATCTGATTTAGTAGCTATTTTTCATACAAGGCCTCAGATCCAGGCTGGAATGGTTAGACTATGATCTTGCAAAGCATTCTGGAGCCATCTTTTAAGGACCACTGCACTTCAAGAAAAAAAAAAAAAGCAACTGTTTGTGATGTATGTATGGCAGCTGTGCCAGCCATGGACATAAAAACACTTTAAACACTTTTTATGAAAATCTGAATGGTTTAAGACTTGCTTTATTAGTAAAGAAAGATGAATAATAATTGTGTTTTTTTATTATTATCCATGAAGGGATGGGTAGGGGAGGAGAAGTCAGTCAGAGAGTGGATTTGACACCACACCCCTTCTCCCTCACAAGGCCTGGAAGCCAGACAGATATACAAACACACGAGCAGAGAGACACACGCATAGACATAGACACGCATAGACACACAAACGCACACAAAAAGCCACACGCAAAGCCACGCACACGCAAAGACACACACACACGCAAAAAGACACACACACGCAAAAAGACACACACACGCAAAAAGACACACACACGCAAAAAGACACACACACGCAAAAAGACACACACACACACACACACAAAAAGACACACACACACACACACAAAGACACACACGTTTCTATCTATGATGTATGCATCCGGGCTCTAGCACTGGCATCTAAATGTATTTTGTTGTAATTAAAAACCAGATCAATTACTTTTTTCCCTGACGAACTATGCTCTTACTCCGATTCAAGAGAAAAAAAAAATTGTGTTCAAGCATTATCTTGGTAGAAGTTGTCTTTACCATTTTGCTCCAGTGGATATTGCAGACAATCCTACACCAGTCGGAAAAAAACATTAGGACAGCCTTCTGTGCTAATCTTTTATCTTCTCGCCACCAAATAAAGGGTAGAGGAGCACATCTGCTAGATGCTGCAATGCTAATTTGAATATTTAAATGCTTATCAGTAACGATACAAAGGAAACCCTATAGTATGTCCTCTACAGTGAACATTTACATATTATAATACAGAGCACTGTACTGCACAGTGTTTCCCAGCCTAAACATTCAGGAAGGTAATGTAGAGGTGGGTGGTTAGGTTTAGCTACCCATCCATTGTGATCTTGTGAGATCACTTTGCTCTTGAGCAAGGAAAGAAAGACCATATATTATTCCTTCTGCATTCAAGGGGCTGCAGTGTTTTTTTGTTCTAAACTGAATACAGTACTGTACAGTACCATTACATAGGAACACTAATTGAGGATTGTTATAAAGGTAACTGCAGTTATCCACTTTAAGTGCACACAGACTTGCAACAGCGCCATCTGTCAGCCCCTTGCAGTTTTGCACCAGGAGCTCAGTGTCGGTGAGAAAGTCCACAAGGTCCACTTTAAGTCTGATAGCCTAATTATTCAGGAAAAAATTCATACAGCTAGTTTTTAACTAGAAACTTATAAATATATGTTGACTAGCGAATTGCCAGTCAAAAACTTACGGTCATAAAATTGTAAGGCAGGTAATGTTGTTTGCAAAACAATGTAAGGCTTTTGGTCCTCTGAGTACCTTCGGCGCTCATTACTCGCCTCTCGCCTTGTGTACTTTTGCTCCTCTGAGCACCCTATACGTTGGTTCGGTGCTCATTGCCAGCCTCTACTCTGCTTAATTTATAAGAATTAATGAATTAAATAATAAATGAATATACTTTACCTATTTCTAATTAATATATCCAGCAATCAATATCCTGAAGAGCTAACAATCTCTTTTGATGTTCCTGCAGCATACAATGTACATTTGGACTGTTGCTGACCTGAGGAGAAAGTGTCAGCAATGTGGCAAGTGTGCAGTGTAAATAGGCTGCGTGCGCGAGGCCAAACCGTTTGTTTAGTTGGGTAAAGCAGCATTTTAGATTCGTAATGTTATTAGTTGCAAGTTAGTGTTGTAAAATGGCGGCGATTTTGTATGTGTTACGCAGCTTTCGAGCATTTTTCTGTCCTTCCTAATAGTGTATTTTGTACCTCGTATGTTCCTGGGTAAAAGTCTTATGTGCCTGGCGGTGTTTTGAGTGGTTATGGGTCGTATAGTCTTGTTTTTTGCTTTTCTTGTCCACCATTTGTTTGGTGCTTAGGTGATTTTCAAGTGCCGAAACTCGGCAAAATCGGTTTAAATTTGCGTGCAACCTCACTCCCAGGCATCCCAGCTGTCCCCCCGAGCTGTATGTGATGTTTTTTTAATTTTGTGTGTGTTTTTGGATGTTCCCGGTTCGGCCATTAACTTCATATTTTTTCGATCTCGTATTTTTTTCTAGGTCCCGCTTTCCTTTGCGAAGTGGGCCGTAATTTCCCCACGCTATTTTTTCAAACTGCTACGTGTCTCGCATTGTGAAATGTATAATTGAGATTTATTTTGATCTGTAGTCCCGCGGGTTGTAGGGTTGAGCGTCTACGGCGCTCATCTCCAACAGCGCAATGAGCGCCTTCAGCGCTCACTGCCTAAGTCGTACAGGGTCATAGGGATAAGAACCTTCGGTGCACATCTCTACCTTCGGCGCTCCTTGCTTGCAACTGCGGTCCTCTCTTTGCGAGGGCCACAGTTGCGGCGAGCCCGCAAGCGTTCGCAACAACCCGCAATGCTCACAACTATATATGTGATGCCTCTGCGGACTCCGTGATGCCTCTGAGGGATCCATGGTACATTGGTGGAAGTTGTGTGTAAATTGTCTGCTTCCAAACTAATGAGGGGGAAGGATGTTGTGTAAATGTTAATCCAATATTATCCAGTTATCAAACAAAGGTTCTGAACTTCTCCCTGTTTCCCCCACCCCTAATAAATACAAACACCCCCACCATCATTACGCTCTCAGGATGTTGTGTAACAAACACAAAACTGATTCCTATAGTAATAAGTCTTTCTTCAAAAATTCTAATTTTCCTGAAAAATATTTTATGTTCATGGCCTCCACAGCTGCTAATATTGTTAATTTGGTATTAATTGACAAACAAATGTTTTTTTTTTCTTTTTCTTGAAATACAATGGTCTTTTAAATGATCCAGGGGAAGGCAAAAAACAAAAACAAAACAAAAAACAATCTGTTAATTAACAACTATTTAATTAACAACTAATCCTCATATTGCAGATCAGAGGAGATCTTAAAAGCTTGAACTTGATGGACTGAAAGTCTTTTTTCAACCTCAATTACTATGTAACTATGTAAAAATAAAAAGATGGAAACATTACCAATTGACTCATAAAAGGGAAAAAAATCCTTACTGAATCCAAATTATGGATCAACAGTTTTGTTGTTCAGTCATGCCCGAGTCTCCATAATACACCATGCTGATCCACTTATTTTTCATGGCAGAGATACTGTACTGGGTTGCCAGTTCCTTCTCCAGCGGGCCACAGCATACTGCTCCTGGTATTCCTAGGTGGTCTCCCATCCAAGTTCTGACCAGCCCAAACCCTGCTTAGCTTCAGAGTGGTGTGGGGTCAAACTCAGATCACAGGGGTGGAAGCACAGAATTCTTACCACTGGACCACCAGGGAACCCCTGGATCAATACCCCATACCCCTCCTATTTTCTTTATCTAAGATAACTTTGTATGTCCTTGTTATTCAAATACATATGTAATTCCTTTTTAAAAGTTATCAATTGAATCTGCTGCACAACCTTTTTTAGTTCTGAGTTCCACAATGCAACTGTCCTGTTCATTCTTTAAGGCAAAAACTTTTTTTTTTCCCCTCTTCTTACTTCAAGGGATAGTTACATAGTAATTGAGGGTGAAAACATTTTAGTCCATCAAGTTCAACCTTTTTATATCTGCAATATGCAGATTAGTTATTAATTGATCTAGAGGAAGCAAACAGGAAAGAAAAGAAAAAAAACAGTGAATCTTGCCAATTGTCTCAAAAGGGGAAAATAAATTCCTTCCCGATTTCTCCCTGGATCAATACTCCCTCTCTAATTATCCAGGATAACTCTGAATGCCCGTTCTATTAAAAAATATATTCAATCCCTTTTTAAAATTATCTATTGAATCTGCTGTCATCACCTCGGTTGGTACAGTATTCCACAGATTAACCACCCTTACTTTTATTTTTTTAGAAGTACAAAGATGTCACCTTAATCTCAAAGTATGTCCTCTTGTCAGTTGAAAAAAAATTCACTTGACAAAACCTTTTATTGACTCTAAATATTGTTATATAAGGTAATCATATCCCCTCTTAGATGCCTATTCTTCTAGAGAAAAATAAGCTTAATTTGGTTAGTTTTTCTTCATAACTTAGCCCCTCCATTCCCCTTATTAGTTTTGTAGCCCATCTCTGTACTTTTTCCAGTTCTAAAATTTCATTTTTATGAAGTGGTGCCCAAAATTGTACTCCATATTCCAAATGAGGGCGTACTAAAGATTTTGTATAGTGGCAGAATTATATTTGCTCCCCTTGCTTCTATACCCTTCTTAATATTTTATTTGCCTTTGCAGCTGCTGCTTGGCATTGAGCACTGTTACCTAGGTGGTTGTCCACAAGCACTCCCAAATCCCTTTCAATATCTGATACCTGAGATTTGCTCCATTAAGAATATAAATTGCATGGCTATTTTTGATTCCCAGATGCATAACTTTACATTTATTCGTATTAAATCTCATCTGCCATTTAGTTGTTCTTGCTCCGTTCTTAAATATAGATATCACCTCTGCTTTTCTCCAGTCACCTGGTAGCGACCCTGTGGTGAGCGAGTCTTGAAATTTTTGACATAATGCTTTGGCTATTACAGAGCCCAGTTCCCTCATTACCCTTGGATTCATTAAATTAGGACCTGGGGCTTTATTAACATTTATTTTTTCAAACCCCTGTAATGTTCCTATAGCTACCTTCCTGGCTGTCTTCCCATATATATATGTGTATATATATATATATATATATATATATATATATATATATAAATTATAAAAATATTTTAGGGTTAGTCTTGCTCTCTTTTGCAATAAATTTTTCTTTTTCTATTTTAGCGAGTCTAATAGCCCTTTTGCAAGCCTGGTTAGTTTATTTCAGGGTAATTAAAATCTCGCATTATTAGAACTTGCCCATGCTTAGCTTCATTTCCAATCTGTAACAATAATTGTATTTCCTCACTTTTAGCTATATTTGGCATTTTATAGCATACTCCAACCAATATTATTTTAGAATTCGCCCAGCCTGTGATCCTGGTGCATAACAGTTTTTCTTCATATCACTCTTCCTTAGCCTCCCTTCACTCATTTCTCTAACCCTCTTACAAATAATTACAAAAGCTCTTTATAATATTAAATTCATAGTATATGGTGAATATATTTGATTTACACTTAAAACATGTAAAAAAACAAGTGTACACCTCAGATAAAGAGCAGCGATGAGCATCTTTCTAGATCTGACACCGTGTACATTGGATCATGTGGCTGTGCGTTTTAACCCATACCTGTATTTTGGCCATGCAGTTTTGTTCTCCCACGTAACAGAAATCTCCAGATACGTTGGTCTCAAACCAGAGATGATCCCCATACACAGCAGCCTCCTGAGAGGAAAGAGACTGGTTAAAGAAAGTCTGTCAAAACTGCTGGGGACAGATAGACAAGACTCACCACTGCTAGACATGTAGAAAAGAATAGTAATATAATGGTTAAAATGATAAAGGGCCATTGAAGTTACCAGATGAGCCCCCACACCATCTGAGAAAGAGTGAAAAATCATAAGGACAAGTTGTTGTTTTTTGTTTGTTTCTATATTTTTATTTTATTTTTAACACACATTTATATATTA
Organism: Discoglossus pictus; assembly: GCA_027410445.1. Lineage (NCBI taxonomy): Eukaryota > Metazoa > Chordata > Amphibia > Anura > Alytidae > Discoglossus > Discoglossus pictus. The sequence goes on from CM050175.1 coordinate 58,588,764, forward strand.
ACATACAATTTCTTTTTTTTTAATGATACTAAAAATTGATTGAGTTATAATAATTTATATTTGGTGGTTTTAGTGTTTGAACACACCCCTGAATTGTGAACGCTGATAGTGGTGCATTTCCCGTATTAGTAGTAATTGAGGTTGAGGGGAAAAAAAAATACGACTATTACTCCATTAAGCTAACCCCTGAATTTACCACTTGCAGGCTATATTATCTGACCACTAGGGGCAGATACATATTACATACTAGAGCCGGTCACCTCAAATGACTCTCTATGAGACCTCTACCAGTAAATAAAAACCTTTCCAAGATGTCACACCTTCCCCACCTAAGCAGACTTTCACCCCCTTCCTGACCCTTGCTATTCCTTATATTTTCTTCACCAGGCCTCTTCCATTCCCTTTAGTTTGTAAGTAATATGTTATCAATCTTGTAGGGTGCTTTGGGGAAAAAAGCACTTTCTACAAACATTCTAAGATCAAAACATTTTCTTCAGTTGTTAATATTGTATTTTCAATGTTCTCTCCACCTGTACAGCGCTACAAAATATGTTGGCGCATTAAAAAATAAAAGTTAATAATAATAATGATTAGAAAAAGACGAAGAAGTCAAGTTCAACTTTTTTACATCTCCTCTGATCTGCAATATGCAGATTCATTTTTATTTCATCCATAGGAAGGCAAATAGAAAAAAAACAATGAAAATTTGCCAATTGTCAAATAAGGGAATAAAATAAAATTCCTTCCTGACCCCAGATAATGAAGATGGGATTCCTCCCTGGACCAATACTCCATCTTTAATTATCCAGGATAACCCTGAATGCCCTGTTTATTTAGAAATATATCCAATCCATTTTTAAAGTTATCTATCGAAAGTGCTGTGACCACCTCCTTTGGTAGAGAATTCCACAGATTAACTACCCTTAATGTGAAGAACCCTTTTCTTTCTTTAAGGTGGACTCTTTTTACTTCTAACCTCAAAGGGTGTCCTCTTGTCATTTAAAAACATTTTGGCACAAAAACGTCACCTGACAAAGCCTTGTATTGACCCTGGATATATTTATATAAGAGAAAATAAGTTTAATTTGGTTAGTCTTTCTTCATAACTTAGCCCCTCCATTCCCCTTATTAGTTTTGTTGCCCTTCTCTGCACTTTTTCCAGCTCTAAAATGTCCTTTCTATGAAGTGGTGCCCAAAACTGTACTGGAGTTCAAACCCAACCAGTTTCTTTTTTTTTCTCCCCCCCCCACTCCCCCCAATTTTTAAAAAGTATTTATATACATTGCAGGATAGAACATAAAATTGATAAAAACAATGTTGGGTATGAGAAAACTATAGGTGTTCTAACGCTTTCAGATAATTATTGGAATTGATTTTAAAAATATAAATGTGAAAAAAGGAGAACTTGGAAAGGAACGTACAACTTATAACATCCAAGGTAATTCCTCTTACCGCTCAGCAATCTATTTGCATGAGAAAGAGTGAGCATAAAAATCAATAAGGTTAAAAATCTAATCAATCTGAGACACAGGCTCTATATTCATCATCTGGGCTGTTTGCTGTGGCTGGTTTCAAGTACTATACAAGCAATAAGAAAGAATGACCAGAACTAAATCAATACTCATTTATTTTACACAAAATAAACAAGCATCCCAAATGATTTTCAGGTCTCTACCTGATAATGCACAGCAGTTTTGGTGATGTCCATGTTCCTTTAAAAAGAGGATGTAAGAGCTTTGCTATAGATGGAAATGAAGGCAAGGGATAATCTGCACAATAACATGCAGCCTGCCTCTGTTTTTATACCATGTACTCACAAACCAGAGTGATCAATATATGTTCAGCACCACTGAGCAAATCAGATGCACACACAAGGCTGTACGGCGTAAACCAGGAGTGTCTAAGTTCGGTCCTGATGGGCCGCACATCGGCCTGGATTTGAGGATTTCCTTTCTGTGCACAGGCGAGTCAATCAGTATGACTGAAGAAGTGATAGTCTCACCTGGGTGCAGCAAGGATATCCTCAAATCCAGGACCGAACTTAGACACCCCTGGAGTGGACTATCAGCATATTGATTAAATAGGATTAACACTTACACTCCAGTCCACTGTGCTGCGTACTTGGGTTTCTGAATCACTGGGGACGGAGCTGGGTGGAAGGGCCAGGTGCTGGGCTCCGGATTTGGCAATGGCTTTTCTGCAAAAAAAGAAAAAAGAAAGGTGGGTCGGATTGTACAGTTGGCCGATAAATCCAAGCAAAATATTGTGACTAATAGAATACATTGAAACTGTGACAATAATTTGGACCTAGAACATTTGATTTACTAGTATAGAGCACTGACAGTCCATGCTACGGTGGGGAGCTTCCATCATGCTTTTACCCATCATGCTCTTTATGAGCTTGTGGCTAATAGCCTTTCGACAAAGTTAGAAACCAATTTCTCACCGATGAGATCCAAAAGGTGAGACTGCGTGTGACCCCACTCCTACATATCCAGCCTGTCTTATGCTATGCTCAAAAGTTTTCTTATAATGTTGGGCATATTATAAAGAGAAGCACAGTGTGTCAATGTGTAGTTTATGTAAAGAAACTTACTATCTGCTGCACATTTAAAGGACCAGACACTGTAGCTTTAAAAAACAATGTTTAGACAATAACATAATTAGAAAAAGAATCACTTTACTAACAACATTTTAGAAACAATCAAACACAATAGTTCTATAAAATATAAGTAAAAGAAATAGATAGTAAATAAAAGGAGTGGGAGGATTCCAAGTGGACACGCACAGTCATCCCAATAAAGGCCCTTATTATACGCGCTAACAAGACGTTTGTGTTCGGGATGCCATGCCCTGTGCAGGAGTGGGTGCAAATAATGAGAGGCTACTGACATTCAGAGATCTGCTGGAAACATTGGGGCACATTCATTCCATTTATAGGACATCCGGATGTCAATTACTGACATTTGGATCTTTACCTGATAATCCAATACTATAAAAGGGACCTTACGTGTTTAAGCTTATATACTATTAGAATACTCCCACTCCTATACTCAACTGTTTGTGTGAGGGAGCACAAGTGTGTGTGTATATATATATATATATATATATATATATATATATATATATATATATATATATATATATATATATATATACACACACACACACACACACACACACACACACACACACACACACACACACACACACACACACACACACACACACACACACACACAGTGTTGTTCTCCCCAGCTTGAAGTGCCGTCTGACTTGAGAAGCAAATATCCCCTTCTGGATCCCTAACTGGTCGTGGTGTAGGGGCTTGAGTACTTCAGTGAAGCTGTGAGCTATACCATGTAAGGAACCGGCAAACCACTCCAGTATCTTTGTCCAGATAAATTCATGAATAAGCATACCCAGAGACATAACCATAGATGTGCCAGTACTGCTGCGGGCATAGGGTCACGGAGAGTTGGACACAATTGAATGACTTAACAACAACAATAAATGTAATACACATACATACACACATATTAACTCTTACAGTTTGGCAGCAGACCCTCAGGTACATTGTTTGGAGTCAAGAAATTGCTTAAAACACAATCATTACAATATATGAATGGAATAAATGGTTTTAACCATTTAGATCAGAGGAGATCTAAAAAAGTATCTTGATTGACTGAAAGTCTTTTTTAACCTTAATTATGTAACTATGTAAGATTCCTCAAGGAGGGGAGATTTCGAGATTGTGCAAGGAATTTCTTGCATTAGGTATGAAAGATATCGGAGGGGCAAGTTACTGGTAGTCAGCTGGCAGAGATCAGAGCTGTCCATCCCCCATATCAGATATTATACAGGTGCCCACATATAGTGCCAAGAGACCGCTCGCCAACATAAACATTACAGACACCCTTTGCTGCTTACCAGGGGATTTCACAGAATAGTGATATTTATCTTACAACATCAGAAGACGTACAAGGAAACCTGAAGACTATAGAAGTAACTGCACAAGCAATACACGTGAGATCATGATTATGTGTATACTAGCGACTTGCCCATCAAAAAAGACGGGGCAATAAAATTTGAAGCCATGGCAATGCTGTTTGATACACAATGTAAAGCTTTTTCTACTGTGAGGACCCTTGGCGCTCATATCGATCCGCTCCTCTCATTTACTTTTGGTCCTGTGAGTGCCTTCAGCTCTCATGACAAAGACAGATATATATGTCAATTTTTTTCTATAATTATTAATTAACTAGCGAATTGCCCGTCAAAACATGACGGGCATGAAATCGTAAGCCAGGGAATGCTGTTTTAGCCATTTTTTACAGTGAGGACGTTCGGCGCTCATTGCACGGCTGTTTTTTTTGTTATTACAGGGGCTTTTTTTGTGTATATGTATTCTTGTATGCCAATGAAAAAATGAATAAATTAATATACTTTACCTATTTCTAAGTAATATATGCAGGAAGCAGTGTGCTGAAGAGCTAACAATCTGTTTCTATGTTCCTGCAGCATCCAATGTCGGTTTGCACAGTTCTGGAGCTGAGGTGTAAGTGTCAGCAATGTGTGTAGTGTAAAGCCGTTAGTGTAGATGTGTACCTCCGCATTGTGTAAGTTAGTGTTGTAAAATGGCGGCGAATGTGTATGTGTTACGCTGGTGTGTATGATTTTCCGTCCTTACTAAAAGTGTATCTTTACCTCGTACGGCTTTTTAGAAAATCTGTATGTGCTTGGTGCTGTTTTGCGGCTTTAGGGTCCTGTAGCCTCGTTTTCATTTTTTGGGGCCGCCATTTTTTCTCTCGCTTAGGGGATTTTCGTGTGTCTGAACTCGGGAATTTGGACTTAAATTGAGTTGTAACTTCACTTGCAGAGGTCCTGGGTGCCCCCCTTGCTATGGGTAAGTTTTTATGTAGTTTTTGTGTGTATTTATTGTGTTTTTAATGTTTTCAGGTGCGCGCGATTCGGCCGTTAAGGTCGTATTTTTGCGAGGTCGTAATGTTTTTTTTTCTGAATCCCGCAGTTTGTATTTTTGTGTGCAAGTCCATATTTTCGTAAAGTGCAGCTTGTGTGGGCGTTTGTAACCGCGTGTGAGGCGTTAACTTCGTATTTTTGCGATCTTGTATTTTTTTTTATAAGTTCCGCGGTTTGTAATTAAAAGTCTTACGTCCTTGTCAGTGTTCTCTGCGATTCGTGGTCATTGAGCCTCGTTTTCATTTTTTGCCGCCGCCATTTTTCTCTCTCGCTTAGCCGATTTTCAAGTGGCGAAACTCCTTAAAATCAACTTTCATTCACGTGCAACTTCACCCCCAGACGTCCTGACTGTCCCCCCGTGCTGTGTTTGCTGATTTTGTAATTTCGAGGGTCCACATTTGCGGCCTGCAATGAGCCTTTGGTTCATTGCAACCGATGTTGGGGCCTCCACCTCCGCAAATGCGGCCCCTCACGTTGCGAGGGTCTGCATTTGCGGCCAGAACTCCAATCCTCACTTTGCAGAATGATTTCCTACTTTCCTACTCTCAGTGACCATATGGACAGTAGCATCACAGGCATATCGGTCTGTGTTAGTTGTGCTCATCTATAATATTTTCTTGGCAAAGTGGGTTGCCAGTTCCTATATTTTATAATATACAGTTTGAAAGAGCTACACTTGAGAAGGTAACATGTTTTAGTATGTAAAAAAATTAGTTGAATGTGGCATCTAAAATTACCAGTGCTTTCAACAGGACAAACAGAAAGCTCATTTAGTTTAGACACTCCTGGAAAGTTCCAGACAGGACAAGGTCAGATGAGAAAAAAATATAGAATGGAAAAATTGAATTTTTTAATTTATTTTAACAATTTTTTTATCAAGATTAATTATTCAAAAGACCAAGGAGACATTAAAGCCTTTAATGACTCTGCACATATCCCTTTATATAATAGTCACCAACTGGCTTCTTTGTTGTCATTTATTCTTATTTTCTCACTATACAAACGCATCAAAATAAATATTTACACACACCAGTAAAGTTCATGTTTACAAATCTAAAAATAATAATGTCCTGGTGACACAGGAGACCTCCGCTATACTGATTACGTTGGTGGCACGTCCTTTGCGCGCAGCTGAATAGCGCGCCATCATCAGAGCGCCGATTACATCGCTCTGATGATGCGCTGCGCTGCTGTGTGATCTGCCCCTGTCTGGTGCCCCCCATTAAACAAGACACCTCCAATGGATATGCTGCCCAGTCATCTCTTCTAGATTGTAAGCTCTTTGTAACAGGGATCTCAATACAGCCCAATACTTTCATTACTAGGTCAAGACAGAATAAAGAGAGAGCTTACAATCTAGAAGAGATGACTGGGCAGCGTATACACTGGAGGTGTCTTGTTTAATGGGGGGGGGGGGGGGGCACCAGACAGGGGCAGATCACACAGCACCAGGCTGGAGCGCAGAGCGTCATCAGAGCGCACTTCTCGGCTCTCTGATGACGACGAGCTATTTAGCTGCGTGCAAAGCTCGGGGTGCCAATAGCGTTATTATCAGGAATGGACGTCTGTACAATGAGGATAATGCAATGTAAGGAGAGTTTACAGCTTTGTAATAGGGAACTTCTGCCTATATTTAAGTTTAATTTATATTAAGTAGCAACCTCAAGAGCAGTGGGTGTCACACAGAGTGGGTCTGTGATGTCATCAAGGAGTGGCCACAGAAGGGCTGGGGCAGGGTTCACAAAGGGGTGGGGAAAGGGCCACAGAAGGGCCGGGGAAAGGGCCACAGAAGGGCCGGGGAAAGGGCCACAGAAGGGCCGGGGAAAGGGCCACAGAAGGGCCGGGGAAAGGGCCACAGAAGGGCCACAGGAGGGTTGGGGGCAGGAGTATAGCGTACTATGGAAGAGGGACATAACTTCACTCTACAAAAAGAGTGCATAAACTCAGAAAGGAAGGCTTTGAGTACTGAATACAGTGCTGCCCACATGAATATTTACCTATACATTTGGAGTACTTTCTATCATGAAAATATTATTTTAAAGGTGCTTTGGAGTAAAGCGAGGTGCCAGTAAAGTGTGAGAAGTCAGCAGGTGGGGAATGTTGCTGCCAGCCATTGTGTGTTTGCATCGTTCAGTCGTGTCAGACTCTCAGTGACCTCATGGACCACAACACACCATGTTGATCCACTTAGTATTCATGGTAGAGATACGGGCGTGGGTTGCCAATTCATTCTCCAGTAAGCCACAGAATACAGCTCCTGGTATTCCTAGGTGGTCTCCCATCAGAGTACTGACCAGGCACAACCCTGCATGGCTTCAGGAAAGTGACCTCTTGGTACCCAGATTGCAGCAGTGAAAGCACCAAATCCTAACCACTGGACCACCAGGGAACCCATTACATACACCCAAATACAATCCTGGATATTTGGCATGGGTCTTGAAATTAGTGGTCACACAATATGGTCTTTTTGGGGAGGTTTAAAAACATATAAATGCCCAGCAGATTTGTTTCTCTCCACTAACTGTTAGGTGTCCAAGGGAGTTAAAGAGGATCTGTCCAGACAGCTGTTCTTCCTTTTTCCCCTGATAGGTTTATGTGTGCTTGCAATAACAATTGCAGAGAAATAGCCAGACTAAGAATGCTATCAGGACAGTTCCTCCAGGAAGATCTTCTCCCAGCACTTGAACACCTAATGGAGAGAAGTAATGTAATGGAGAGACGTATATTGAAGTAAAAAACATAACATTATTGCATAAGGTTAACAAATGAAACCTGGTTTTGCATTACTGTATAATCAGTGTTTTCTACAATCTTTACATTAAATCTATTCTACCACAACTGCTGTTCTAAAGAATACAATTTGCTACTAATACCTTTCTAGAAGATCTTTCCCAGTAAGAACTCAAGGAAGAGAAAGGACCGGGCATGCAATATTCCATAAGTGACATACCATTTATGTTTGGATGTAGGACCAGCACTTACACAATAAAGTGACTACTACATGAACTACATACTTAGAACGGATTCGCAATATGTGACAAGAGTTAAGGAGACAGTCTAGTATATGCGAATAAGTGAGGCTTTAAGAACAAAATGACAAATATAAGCTATCTTTACTACCTCTGCTTCTCCAAAACGCATGCCTGCAAATGATCGAGATCAGTCATGTAAAGGTTGGATCTGTTAAACCTATTCATGCACACCCTCCCGCTGGAATATTTTATAGCCCATTGCATACATTGTGTGGTGGTTGGAGGTTGAGGCAGTAGGGCAGGTGTGAGACTCAGAAACATCTTCAGGGCTCCTCATAATATCTCCCAAGTTGGTAGCTTCATCTTCTAGATCTCCTCCTTCATCAGATGTCTCCTCCAACTCTTCTTCCTCTGAACTCTCTCCTTTTCTGCCCCGTCCATTCTTTATCGGGATCAAGCTGGCCAGTAGCATAGAGGGCCCTAATAACTGGTGATCAATCGAGTGTAATCTCCCCCCACGTCTTTTCTGAACAGCAAAACGGGGACTCAGTCCTGGGGTTGTAGTGCTGGACCTCCGACGTCCTTGTCCCTCTCTTTTTGGACTATATCCTACTGTGCCCAGGCTGAAAGGTAGAGTTGGAGTAACAGAGCAACGACGTTGCATGGAGAGGGAAGACGAGGCTTGCCCAGCACCGGACCGCCGTCGAGCTTTCCCAGTGGTGATGACCACACTGCATCTTCTTGGAGTTGTGGGACGGCAGACTTCTAAAGGAGGTTGTGCAGGCTTCTTACGGAAGTGTCTTTTGAAAAAGGTATCCATTGAGTGGAGAGCAGGTTGAGGAATAAAAGAGGCAACCTGAGGAAGGGCTGGCTGTTGGTGCAAAAAATCACCATGTTAAAATTGCCTGGCATTAATTATATATCCCTTTAGTTATAAATATGCTATTAAAACATAAAAACAGTCATACTACACATACACAAGAATATGTGAATAAAGTGAAATCTCAATATCCATAAAAAGATTAAAACGGAAGTTTTACTCTGCATGTTTTTTTCTATTCTTAGATTATTGCTTTAATTAACTATTCAATTGAACTTGTTGAGCGGTAAGTGTAGGAAGGCCTAGGTCCAAATCTGGCCCACCGGTTTATTTCCACAAATTTGAGCCTCATTAAATGTAAATGTACATAACACATAATATACATAACACATAATATATATATATATATATATATATATATATATATATATATATATATATATATATATATATATACACACACACACACACACACACACACACATTTTTTGAAGTTTACATATTACTAAATACTCTAGTAAATAAATGGCGTCTTCTCTCTAGGTCTCTTTTCTGTCACCTTTGAAGGAAGTGTTTTGAATTGCATGAAAAATAGTGTTATAAAGGTTACAGAACCTCTGTGGTCATACATTTAAAAAAATATATATACCATATATTAATTAAAAAAAAAAAAAAGAAAAGGGAGTTTAGTCTCTTATTTATTATGTACTACTAGCGACTTGCATCAAAAATTATGGGGCAATAAAAATTGAAGCCATGGCAATGCTGTTTGTCACACAATGTAAAGCTTTTGCTACTCTGAGGACCTTCAGCGCTCATTGCGAGCCTCTCCCCTCATGTCCTTCAAGTTTTGTGCTTTGCAATGATCATGTTCGGCGCTCATCGCACAGACAGATATATAAGTACAGTGTTAAATATACATTTTTTTTAGTGCAGTGTAAATCAGAAAATGTTTTCATGTCTCAGAGCATAATAAAGTGATTTCAATATGTAACTGCTTTGAGAGTGCTATCACTGGCAGCCAATGAGCAGTGATACAGATATATGCAGTGGAAAGTATTAATTTTTATAATTCTGAATAAACAAATGTATTAGGAAGTACAAAGCATTAATGTATTCATAAAGTAATGGCAGTGTAATATATGCTATTTAGCGTATTTTATATATATATATATATATATATATTCTTTTTTTTATAATAATTAATTAATTACTGAATAAATTAATATACTTTACCTAGTTCTAATTAATATATCCAGCAATCAATATCCTGAAGAGCTAACAATCTCTTTTGATTTTCCTGCAGCATACAATGTACACTTGGACTGTTGCGGCCCTAAAGGAGAAAGTGTCAGCAATGTGGCAAGTGTGCAGTATAAATAGGCTGCGTGCGTGGGGGCATACCGTTAGTTTAGTCGGGTAAAGCGTAATGTTATTAGTTGCAAGTTAGTGTTGTAAAATGGTGACGATTGTCTATGTGTTACGCAGCTCGCAAGCATTTTCCGTCCTAATAGTGTATTTTGTACCTCGTACATTCCTGGGTAAAAATAGTATGCGTCTGGCGGTGATTTGCGCGGTTCGGGGTCGTATAGCCTCGGTTTCATTTTTTTCGGCCAACATTTTTTTTCTCGACTAGCCAATTTTCGAGTGCACAAACTCGGCAAATTCGGATTCAATTTGCATGCAACCTCACTCCCAGACGTCCTGGCTATCCCACCCCCCCGTGCTGTGAGTGAGAGTTTTTTTTTTGTATTTGTGTTTTTTTATTTGATTTTTCTAAAAAAAAAAATCTAAGTTTCGCGCCATGCAATTTTTTTTTTTTATGTCCCATGTTCCTCAACTGCTTGCAGCATAAGGCAATCCCTTGTTTCCTAACTGCTTGGAGGCTAAGTCCCACGTGTTTCAATGCCTCAACTGCTCCAAAGGCGCTCATCGCTCAAGTGCTCCGAGTTTCAATGCCTAATCTGCTCGCCTCACAGCCGATGAACGCTTTTTTTTTTGGCGCTCATGGGCTAAGTGCTCCGAGCTCGAAGGACTTATTTGCTTCAACGACTCGTCTCGTTATGCGAGGCTCGCAAGCCTGATGACGATGTGCAGTTTGACAACTATTATATGTGATATACAATTATGCTGCTGCTGACAAATCCACCATTTTGGCTTCAGCAGATCAATGCCCTGAGGTGACTTTCTGAAACTTTGAATATATAGGAAGTATCTGTCTGCACAATGGGAATATGCTCTCAGCAGGACTACACAGAAGTTCATTAGTTTACAAAGAAAGTAACATGTAACAGCTGGAAAGAAAGGAGCCACACAGTAAAGAATGAAGGCACATAAAAGTTGCAAAATATAGGCTCTACTTATTTTTTCTGCTTTCTAAAAGCAGTTTGCCCATTATCAAGTTTGACCACAGTGGCCCTTTAAGCAAGTCATTGCAGCACTGTCAGGACCTCTCTATGACAAAGAGAGAAAAGTGAGGATTTGGATTTCCCTGGGTGTTTTCCACCCCAAATATACAGTGTACAAAATAGCGGGATAAATATGAACTAAATAAATTTTATTAAATACATGACAGCGACGTCTTTAAAAGCAAGGGATATTAAAAACACTAATAAAGGGAGTAAAACAAGGGCAGATGTAAGGAATAGCAAGTAACCCTGTAGCACTGATATTGTGCAATGTAGGACTCTAAAGTGAGTGGGTACTGCTATTCACACCTAGCGGGCAGGCCTAGACATTAACAAAAAGTTCCCAGGGCAAAAAAAGCCCTATAATATTATAAAAGATGTATATACAAAGCACCCTTATACTGAAAAGAATATCCTCCACATATGTAGAGGATGACTTAAATAAAGCAATATTTTGCAAAAACATAGGTAAAAAAAATGCCTTACTGATAGACCTATTGTGCTTTTATAAAGGTACCAAGAAGCTGTACCTATATGAGCAGAGTTTGCAAAGAGCTCAACTTGGAGCACAAATAAAGTTATCAAGAACAGCTATATATTACACAGCATAGGGTTCAAGCTGTGTCTGTGTGTATAGATAGGTAACTAGCTGCCATAGGGTACAACAAGTACCTAAAGATGTGTGTGCACAATAGAAGCTGTTCCCCAACTTAAAAGTCGTACAGGAGGTACTATCGGGTATTTTCAGACATATTATGCCACTAGTGGGATATAAGGGGCTTTAAGCTAGGCCATAACTGCAGCAGATTCGCGCTTCCTGGAACGCTTGGCCGCTAGGTTTGCAACGCGCATGCGCACGTCTAACGTGTATTTAATAAAATTTATTTAGTTCATATTTATCCCTCTCTATGACAAATCTGATTTGGGAGTGTCAGCTCTAGCCTGTCTATTGGGAGTACATTTTCAATATAACAAAGGGGTCGTCCTCTACACAGAAAAATATGATATTTTATATGTATGTGTGTGTATATATAGACACACACACTGCATATAATACCTTAAAAACATGTCATGGCAATAACCAATTGGCCGAACTATTCATCTGCATAAAAACCTTGATTACTCATTGGGACAGCACTTCTCTTATTCAATTTATGTCTTTCTTTCTGTATTTTACTCAGCACTTCCTCTAAATGCCTATTCCACCTTTCAACCAGCCTTTCTGTAAAGTCACGCTTTTGCAAATTAGACCTGAAACGTCTAACTTCCATTCTCAAACAATGATCTTTTTGTTGTATTCCTCTTTTTCTAAAATATGCTTCATGGCTGAACTTCATTAAATGTTGTTGTTTTTTAACTTTAAAAAGGTTTTAGATAGATATAGGTGAAGTATAACTGAAGGTCTACCTCACTTAATTATTTTCTGCCTGTATTTCTTTAACATGTGTAAGATAATTGGAGTATAATATATGTACTTCCAAACAGAACAGTATAGGATCTTCAGTACAACTACATGTGCTTATGATTTTTTCCTTTTTTTTTTTGTTGCTCTAGTTCTGTGGCCCACTTTGCATCAAGCTCATGGACCACAGCCTTTGAACATCTAGCTCACAATTTACATAAACTGCAAATCAGTCTAGATTTCCGCCATAAAGATCTTGCTAAATAGCTGTGAAACCTGGGGCCGATTCACAAATGAGTTTTAGTTGAGACTGTAGTGTTATTTTACCAAGAAAAATGTTTGTTGGGTTTGTCAAGAAGTATGTTATGATGTGTAGAAAGGCGATTGAAACTCAGTTGTACGGAAAGAAAACATTTTCAGTATATCACGGCTGAAGCAGAAAGCTTGTTTTTCCACATGATTACTCCGTGAACCGTGTTTACACTAGTGTTCAGGATTCTGGGTAGTAGTATGCAAATGAGGATTTAAATGTACCACCTTTGTTCCTTCAGCCCACTTAACATGGGAATAGTTTAATCACAGATAGTATGTTTTGAGCCTAGACACCTTAGTGGTTGTCTGAACACTGCTCATGGATTAATTACGTGGTAAAACATAAGTCCTGGCATGCTTGGTACAGGTAGATATCAAAACCTAAGGACAAAAATCACTTAATAGGGTGCGTGTGGGACAATTCCCACTCAGGGTAGTCAGAGTAGAAATATCCTGAAGCATATCAGTATGTACTCTGCACTGAGGACAGGTCAGAACTTAAATTATTTGCAGAAGACCTCCTGACGTACATTTCAGCCATAAAAAGGTCTCGTCAGTGGGAAGCCACTGATGCCCTTAGACATAGCGGGCTCAGCCTGGATTAGTTTACAACTTTTAAAAGGCATATCTAAGTTTCCTGAACTTTGAATGCATCCGATAGAGGAGAATCCGTAGAGTATGCCAACATTTTTTTGCATGAAAAATACCAAAATAAACGTTTACAAAGAAACCCTGATGTTTGCTAAATCTTTTCAGTTTGCAAGCTGCAGCTTTGGTTAGTTGACACCTGTCAAAATCCCTGCTAAGATTAGCATAACATTCATAATTTGTTTTGGCCAATCAGGAGAAAGCAGAGGTTAGCTGATACATTTGTATGATAATCTGAGGTTCCAGTGCTGCAATGCAACCTGGGATGTGTAGTCTGATTCAACTGTGAGTTCAGACCCCACCCAACAGTGTGATTCCACCATGGAGCATTACTTCCTGTGGTCTCTACTAGAAAGGTCAAACTCTGTATCTGGCTGCTTTCCTGTATGTACTTGGTTATGTAAGCTCCCCATGAGTGTGCAAGTATGTATTTTACATTCCTGCATTCAACTTTGTAAGGACACTGAACTTTTTTATATAAAACATATTTTTATGATAATCACTGCCTGTTTTTTACCAAACATTTGAAACCCAGGAAACTTACATATATACACCTTTAAAGATACCGCAAAACTGAGACATACCTGAGGAGGAAGCCACGTTATAGTGTGCCCTAAAATAACTTCACTCATACTGCAATATTTTTTTGCTAAATTACAGGAGATACATAGTATGTAGCCACCCCTAAGGGTAAATAACGAATGTGATAAAATAGCAAATCCAAGATTTAAGTTTTCTCCATAAATTACTTTCATCAAGTGGAAACTACTGATCTCTCTAGGCCCCGTCCCTTATGGTACAGTCTGATATGCTTCCGGATATTTCTCTTGCGTAATAACACAAGAAAGCTAAAACTAGAGAGATTTAGTAACTGCTCGTTCTCGGATAGGTCTATCTCTTTTTGTTATTGTAGATATAATCAGAATAGCATTTTCCTTTCATAAAGTTATTTGGCTTTTCTGGCTCTATTCAAGCAAAACATCTACAAATGTTTTCAAATGGAAAATGTAAGTAAAGATGGTAACATTTGAATCAGACTGAGAATTTCCTTGAGTAGTTCTGTAAATTTGTTATTGTAAAACCATTGTCTATAGGTCAAGATTTAGCTAATTTCCTGTTTTAGTTGGAAGAACTGAAGTGTTTTCATATTTCAAATCACTAATTTTTCCCATGTCTGAAAATATATGTAATACATCAGGGGTTCACAAATTTAGCTAAAACTTAAGAACTTAGTTAGGAGCCAGCCAACCCATTGGAGGAGTCAAGATATGGATTATATATAGGAATATCCTTTAGGTTGTAAGTCTGCGAGTTTTCAATCGAGCACGGTGCTTAGGGAAAGCACTATGGACACCGGATTCTAAGCTCAAAGACAGGGCCCTCCATTCTTTGTAATGTGTTAATATCGTTTTTCCTTGATCACAACTTATGTATTGCACTACGGAATATGTTGGTGCATTACAAATAAACGATAATGATAATAATAATAAATATGTATAACAGCACAAAAGTTAGGATCCATTAGAAAAGTTTTAGGAGCCATGGCTCCCAAGATCTCTCAAGCCCTGTAATACATTATAAATTGTCACTGACAGAGATTACAGTTGCATCTGTCGGGGTGAAGAACAATCGGGAAGATGAAGTGTTAATAAAACTCTGCCCTGCAAGAGTCTACAAAGCAGGAAGGTTAAAATGCTAATTATGTAAAGCTCCCCCTAGTTCTCCAGGTGTCAGCAGTGTCACCAGAGCTTTGATGTTGGTCTAAAAGACTGCATGTGGGCGGCTTTGTTTTCTAATTTTAAACATTATCTTTCATGTGCTAATGAGTAATAGATCCCCAATCGAGCTTGGTAATGAGAGAGGCATGTAATCAAAGGGTAAATGGGGAGAGAGCTGGAAAATGAGAGGGGAAAACCAGGGGATAGGGCTGGAGAACGAGATGGGGGAAAAAATGGGGAGAGAGCTGGAGAACGAGATGGGGAAAAATCTAGAGGGGAAAACCCAGGGGAGAGGGGTGGAGAACTAGAGTGGAAAACAGGGAGAGAACTGGAGAATGTGAGGGGAAAACCGAGGTAGACAGCCAGAAAACAAGAAGGGGGAAAACTGGGGAAGAGAGGTCTAAAAACTGGGGAGAGAGCTGAAAAACTAGAAGGGGAATACTGGGGGAGAGAGGGCTGGAGAACGAGATGGGGGAAAAACTCTGGAGAGAGAGCTGAAGAATGAGAGGGGGAAATCTGGAGAGAGAGCTGAACGAGATGGGGGGAAAAAAACGGGTAGAGAGCTGGAAAATGAGAGGGGAAAACCGGGGGAGGGGGCTGAAGAATTAGAGTTGGAGGAACCGGGAAGAGAGCTGGAGAACGACATGAGGAAAAAAATGGGCAAAGGGGGCTAGAGAACAAGGGGGGACTGGAGAGAGAGAGAGAAATAGATGGGGGCAAAAAGATGGAGAGCTGCAGAACGAGAGGGAAAAAACAGGGAGATGGTTGCAGAATGAAAGAAAAAAATGGGAGAGAAATGGAGAACAAGAGGGGAAAAAATGAGGGGAGAGCTGGAGGACAGAATGGGAAAACAGAGAAAGATAGCTGGAGAACGAGAGGGGAAATAACAGGGAGAGAGTTGGAATATGTGAGGAGAAAAAAGGAGAAAGCAGAGAGATGTATAATCACATGGTCAGCACTGGGAGCTGGACACAGACAGGAAATACATTGGCATGCTGGGAGCTAGACACAGAGATTGGGTATATGATCAGTACTGGAGTGTACCTGGAGATACTCTGTGATAGAGCAGGGTTTGTTGGATTGCCCTCTGTCCATTGTAAATTCTTTAGGTTTGTGGATGTCCCCAGCTTGGAAAGCATTATACCGGCGCAACAGAGAGTACAGCTACCTCTCACGGTAAATAACCACTATGTAATTTGGAAAGGCACTGCACTCTTACACAGGCCCCAATATGTGAGCACAGCAATCTTTCTGGCAGGAGTGCAGGTGAGGGAGGGGATGGATCTGTATTATAAACAGAACAGCTGGAGGGGAAGGGTTTATAGCCCAAATCCTGTGGGTAGTGAGAGGAGGGTGGAAAGATTAGGTACAATTCCTCAGTTATCAGAGCTGCAGGCTGGTAGAATATGGATACCAGACACAAGCAGTGAGCTTGGCTGCAGAGCTAGCCATCTCGTGTTCCACCCTGCATAAGCAGGATGTATGTTCTTTTTAGTATTTATAGCAACAACAAAAAAGTCAATGTAGCTTTTAAATCTTACATTTGAAGCTTAGTGTTTTAGACTTGAGCAGATCTGTATCTCTCCGCCCTTTATTATGCCCAGCAGGAGGATCTGCGGTACTGATAAACTTCTTTATCTACGGTCTTCTCTTTTCACCTCCTGGACCAATAACAGTGGACAGAGATAAACAGATCTGCTGGAAGCTACAGTACTCATTTTAAATTTGAGTTTTAAAATCTATATTGTTTTTTCTGCAAATATTGATTTTATTGCTAGTCATAAATGACATAAGCATACTCCTACAGTTAGATCACTACAGTGGTCATGTAAAAGGTCACTGTGGATATATTATAAAAGTTAACTATTTTGAAGACCTACAATTATATGCTATGTGTTTTCAGAATATAAAAAACACAAACACATCCTGTAATTTATTACCTTTTATATGCAATTATCCTGCGGAGGAATCTGCCATTCTAAAGTTCAGCAGATCATCTTACCAAGATAAGAGAAGGCTTTGAACGCAGAGGAAGCTTCTGTCTACACAAAGGGAGCGTGGCAGCGCTAAAGGCAAGTACAATATTTTGCAAGGATACACCTGTCTGAGAAAGTAACAAACAGCAGGAAACAAGAAAACAAAATGGAACCACACAGCAATAAAATAATTGCATATAAAGTTTGCTTAAATGCATATTTAAGTTTCTTGGATCATGAATGCATCAGGTAGAGGAGAATCAGTAGTGTATGGGAACATTTTGGTATATTTCATTGCAGAAAAATGATTATTAACACACTCACCCTGAAAGCAGTTGCTTTTCAGAGTTATCATCCCTGCATATATCTGCTAAAATTAGCATACAATTCATAATTTGTTTTGGGCCAATCACAGGCAAGCTATACACTGTAATACATTGTAGCAATCTGTAATAGCAGCTTGTACAGGAAGGAATAATGGGATGTGTAGTCCCCTAGTAAAATGAAGCAGGAGCCCAGACACTGCTCTGTGGATCTCTGCATTGAGCTGCTGCTGCTGGCTTGAAGTTTAGTATAGGTTACAATCTGTACCCAAATGCAGTTTTTCTATTGGTAGGTACAATGTGCCTAGGTAAGCAGCACTGGGGGTTTGGAAAACAAGTTTTATTTTTAAATAAAATAAATATAGAATGACTCTTGTCTGAAATAAGCAGCATGTGTTCGATTAGAGAGAGGGAAAACCGGGACACTTAGATATACCTCTAATGTAAAGGTGGTATTTATTAATTTTACTCTCTCAAAATATTTTGCCCCTTATCATGTTTAGTTATCCAAAAGAGCATGCAGAAAAAAATACCACAATGGTATTTTAAACCCTGGCAACTATTGGGAGAGAGAGATAGCCCCCTAATAATCAACCAATATCCTATTCTGTCCTGAAGATCTAAGGGGGAAACACTATGTTCCCTTTGCCGGGATGTTCCTAAAACCCATCTGGATGCCAGCCCAGAACAGCTAAACAGGACACAGTATAAAGGTCCTTCGCTTGGGAGAGAATGAACAGGAAACTACTTTGCAGGGTGCATTTCCTCTGCACAGCCTGCCCTGTAACACAAAGCTCCTTCATTAGGACTGACGAGATTTGCATACACTGAGTAGGCTTTTTATCAGCTCTCTATTGTCCGTGTTGGTGCATCAAAAACTAGAATATTCTTTATATAATGATTGACGTAGTCAGAGCTTTTCATTGCACAGGATCTAGTTTGATGGAAACAGAAAAATGATGCAGAATATTAAAGGGATATGTAAGTGAGCTGTATTATGAATGCGTCCGATATAGAATTAGTAGTGCATGAAAACATTATTTTTTGCATGAATATATCCCAAAATAAACATTAATTAGCTTATCTTGAAGTTAGAAAAATGTCCTATGTTTTTTGGTATTTGCATTTGATTGTGTACGCCCCTAGAAAATCCCACCTGAATCAGCATAACAGTAAAATTCAGAACCATGCTAATACATTGTATCATTCTACATCTCAGTGGCTTCTGGCATGCTCCGTACAAGAACTGGAACAGGTACTTCCTGTGCTCTGTACCAGAAAGGTCAAAATGTGTATCTTGCTGTATTTCCAGTGGGTACACTGCTGTATTTCCTGTGTGTACCCGGTTTATGGGTGTGAACAGCTGGATGTGACTTTTGTGCAAATAACTTTGTAAGTAAACTGAACGTTTCTATATAACACGTTTTAATACACTTCTAATTCTCCTCTATCAGATGCATCCATAATCCGGCTCACTTACATATACCTTTAATGCATGTTAAATAACTGTTTCCTGTCCTACAAATATTATACATTACAAACTGTTGCTAGTGAATCTTAACACTATCGTTTCCCCCCAAGCATTACAAAGTTGTTTTTTTTGTAAAACTTAAAACATGTTTAAAAGTTAATTAGAACAGGAATACTTAGAGCATACAGTAGTCTGTAGATCTCATTGTCTGTCAGGGGGCAGGTCCCTGAGAGCAGTGACATTTCTGAATATGTTTTTGTACTTTGAAACCTCTCTTTCATAATCAAATACCCTCTTCTCGACGCAACAAAGAAAAAAAAATGTCATGTCGCTTTAATTAAAGGCATATCGAATGCATGAAAAAACAAAATAACAAACATTAACAAACTCACACTGATGTTTGCTAAAACTCTTGAGTTTACAAGCAGTTCATTTTCACAGTTAACACTCCTTGATATCCCTGCTAAAATCAGCATAACATTCATAACTTGTTTTGGCCAATCACAGGCAGCTTATACACCGTGTCACTCTGTAAAGCCAATTTGTGCATCAAAGAATCATGGGATTTGTAGTCTTGTTTCCACTTGGGAACAGGAAGTAAGGAGGAGCCCAGACAATGATTTCTGCATTGAGCTGCTGCTGGCTTGAAGTATTCAAATCTATACACAAATGCAGTGTTTCTATTGGTAGGTATACTGTGTCTATGTAAACAGCTCTGGGGGTGTGGAAAACATTATTTATTCTTAAATAAAATAAAACTATATGTGTATAGAATGACTCGCTGTAATGTGCGTGTCTGATATAAGCAACAGGTGTTCGATTAGATAAAGGTAAAAACAGGGAAACTTAAATATGCCTTTAAGCTATAGGATGTCCTTATGTTTATCCCAAACATGCTTGAACTCCTTAAATGTGTCTGACCATACCACTTTCACCTTATCTACAATTCTTTCTATAAAACTACTATTTTCTCAAGTCTTCCCCCTTCAAATCATTCCTCTTTTTTAGAAAGATACTCTCCCACGCCTACATATTAAAGTCTCAAAGTCTTTCCTTAGAAGTTTTGTCTTTTACACCATACAATATTTTAGTTGCCTGGCAGACATCACAATACTTACAGTGCATGTCAGACTTTGTCCATATAAGGAGCACCGTAGTCATGTATTTAACATATATACTATTTTAAATAACTAAATTTGAAATGGGGAAAATATTTTTAGAATGTAAAAAAAAAAAAAAACATTATGGTGTCTACTACATTACATGTAATATGCAATGATGCTGATGTGCAATCTAAAAATGTTTCTGCTGATCAGCTTCTGGAGGTGAGGGAAACAAGCACATGAAGCTTCTACAGTGGATATAAAAAGTCTACACACCCCTGTTAAAATGTCAGGTTTCTGTGCTGTAAAGAAATGAGACAAAGATAAATCATTTCAGAACTTTTTCCACCTTTAATGTGACCTATAAACTGTACAACTCAATTGAAAAACAAACTGAAATCTTTTAGGTAGAGGGAAGAAAAAATATAAAAATAAAATAATATGCACACCCTTAAACTAATACTTTGTTGAAGCACCTTTTGATTTTATTACAGCACACAGTGTTTTTGGGTATGAGTCTATCAGCATAGCACATTTTGACTTGGCAAGATTTGCCCACTCTTTGCAAAAACACTCCAAATCTGTCAGATTGCGAGGGCATCTCCTATGCACAGTCCTCTTCAGATCACCCCACAGATTTTCAATCGGATTCAGGTCTGGGCTCTGGCTGGGCCATTCCAAAACTTTAATCTTCTTCTGGTGAAGCCATTTCTTTGTTGATTTGGATGTATGCTTTGGGTCGTTGTCATGCTGAAAGATGAAGTTCCTCTTCATGCTCAGCTTTCTAGCAGAAGCCTGAAGGTTTTGTGCCAATATTGACTGGTATTTGAAACCGTTCATAATTCCCTAAACTTAACTAAGGCCCCAGTTCCAGCTGAAGAAAAACAGCCCCAAAGCATGATGCTGCCACCACCATGCTTCACTGTGGGTATGGTGTTCTTTTGGTGATGTGCAGTGTTGTTTTTGCGCCAAACATATCTTTTGGAATTATGGCCAAAAAATTCAACCTTGGTTTCATCAGACCATATCACCTTTTCCCACATGCTTTTGGGAGACTTCAGATGTGTTTTTGCAAAATGTAGCCTGGCTTGGATGTTTTTCTTCGTAAGAAAAGGCTTTCGTCTTGCCACTCTACCCCATAGCCCAGGCATATGAAAAATACGGGAGATTGTTGTCACATGTACCACACAGCCAGTACTTGCCAGATATTCCTGCAGCTCCTTTAATGTTGCTGTAGGCCTCTTGGTAGCCTCCCAGGTCAGTTTTCTTGTCGTCTTTTCATCAATTTTGGAGGGAGCTCAGGTTCTTGGTAATGTCACTGTTGTGCCATATTTTCTCCACTTGATGATGACTGTCTTCACTGTGTTCCATGGTATATCTAATGCCTTGGAAATTTTTTTGTACCCTTCTCCTGACTGATACCTTTTAACAATGAGATTCCTCTGATGCTTTGGAAGCTCTCTGTGGACCATGGCTTTTGCTGTGGGATGTGACTAAGAACATTTCAGGAAAGACCAACTAGAGCAGCTGGACTTTATTTGGGGTTAATCAGAGGCACTTTAAATGATGGCAGGTGTATGCTGACGCCTATTTAACACGATTTGGAATGTGATTGCTTAATTCTGAACACAGCTACATCCCCAGTTATAAGAGGGTGTGCAGACTTATGCAACCACATTATTTTTATTTTTATTCCCTCCACCTAAAAGATTTCAGTTTGTTTTTCAATTGAGTTGTACAGTTTATAGGTCACATTAAAGGTGGAAAAAGTTCTGAAATTATTTATCTTTGTCTCATTTTTTTACAGCACAGAAACCTGACATTTTAACAGGGGTGTGTAGACTTTTTATATCCACTGTATCTGCATTATGGCAGGTGCAAGTGTCAGTAAAAATAGCAATAAAATCAACACAGAAGAAAATGAATCACTGTAGTAAAGAATCATTGTATACAAAGAGGTTTTCAACTGACAAGAGGACATCCCTTGACTAGAGAAGAAAGAAAAGGGTTCTTCACAGTAAAGGTGGTTAATCTGTGCAATTCTCTACCAGAGGTGGTGGTGACAGCGCATTCGATAGATAACTTTAAAAAGGGACTGGATTTATTTCTAATTAAAAAGGGAATTCAGGGTTATCATGGATAATTAGAGAGACAATATTGATCCAGGGAGTAATACAATCGCCAGTATCTGGGGTCAGGAAGGAATTTTTTTTTTTCTTCCTTTGAGACGACTAGCTAAGTTTTACTTGTCTGTTTTTTCTGTTTGCCTTTCTCTGGATTAATAATTATAAACTTTAATTAAATAATTGATTTATAATAAATTAACAACTAAGTAATTAATATTTAATCTGCATATTGCAGATCAGGAGGAGGAGATTTTAAAAGGTTGAACTTGATGGACTGAAAGTCTTTTTTCAATCTTAAATTACTATGTAACTATAAAAGTAAAAAATGTAAAGGCTGCATTTTTGTTGATTTCTAAAACTATATTGCATTTATCAAGTTTTTTTATTTAAACATCCACATAGAAAAAAAAATATGACCATGGAGGCATTTGAAAGGACCTTGAACTTTTTTGCGTTGGGAGATGGCTGTCTGCTTGGGCTGTAAATGACATTAAAGCTTTCAATGAGATAACTAGGTTTTGCAACAGTTAAAAGATCACTGCAGTTCAAGAAAAGAGACACTTGTTTGTCAAGTAAGTACCAAATTAGCAATATTAGCAGTGCTATAAGCCATGGACTGCTGCTAAATGTTAAAAAGAGGAAGATTGTGGCAAACAGTTATTCTGAATTCCTGGCAAATACATGGGAAAGAAGTGGAGGCAGTGACAGATTTTATTTTCCTGGGATCGAAGATCTCTACCGATGGGGACAGTAGCCATGAAATTAAAAGACATTTGCTTCTGGGAAGAAAAGTTATGGTAAGCTTGGACAAGCTATTAAAAAGTAAAGATACATATTTAATAGTTAGAAATATGGTATTCCCATTTGTAACATACAGATATTAAATTTGGACCAAAAAGAAGTTAGAGCACTGTAGAATTGACGCCATAGAATTGTGGTGTTGGAAAAGACTCCTTAGAGTCCAGTCCCTTTGACTGCAAGAAGATCCAATCAATCAGTACTTCAGGAAATAAAGACAAACTGTACACAGGAAGGTATGATCATGAGACTGAAGCTCAAATATTTTGGGCATATCATGAAACATCAGGATTCCCCAGAGAAGGCTCTGATGCTGGGAAGAATTTAAGTAACAAGAAGAAGCGGACGACAGAGGCGGAGAGGGATAGATAAGGTCACTGAAGCAATGAACATGAGCAAAGTGGCAGTGGATGACAGGATGTTGGATAGTCAGAAATGACTGAACAACTAATAGCACATCCTGAGGGCTGGATGATGGGGTGTATGTTTGTACTTATCAGTTGTGGGGAGTAGGTAACAGGAAGAAGTCAAAAGACTTTGTATGACAACTGGATTAGATTGTAGATTAACACCACACTGGCTCACAAGCAGAACCTTGCATCATTCAATGCAACCACAGCTTATTTTTTTCTAATTAAAAACTAGCCGTATGACTTTAGTTGTGATGAATTATGTTCTTAGTAAGATTTTACAAACATACATTTATTTTTTGTGCAGTGGTCCTTTAACTGGTTAAGGCGGCAAATATCTGGAGGTGGATTGCCCTGGCAAAATACACAGTGCTATTAATAGGGGGCAGATCTCTGACACTCACAGCTATTTATAGGACACGAGACTTTGCACAGTCAGACATGGATCTGCAGCCAGGAAAACACAGGAGCACTCAGGTGGACAAAAACATACTGAATATTTACTGAAGCATGCAGGGATAGCAGCTGGGCTCTCTTCTCTGTCGGGAGCTGGGAGTCACCATTCACATACATTATATTAAAGGTCACACTTACCACACATGAATATTTGATCAAAATGGCATTTCCTGGGAAGGAACATGAAAGGCCGGGGTCATTTATGCCCACATGGGTATTAGAATGGACTACAAAAACAGGGCATACTTTTCACACACTGTACTAAAATGTTCCTATTTCTATTTCCTGACAAAGTGTTTGCATATATATCAGACACCATAAATAGCAACAACAAAAAAAAGTATGCAGAGAAAGAAAATTACAACAATGAATGTAATACCAAAACAAACCAAGAAACAAACTAAGAGTGCTCCAATTTATTACTGTTCATATGCAATTACACGGTTATGGAACTCATCATTTAGCTCTCTGATGATTAACTTCCTAAAGTGGAGATAAATGTTAAAGGCATATATAAGTTTTCTGGATTATGAATGAATCTGATAGAAGTTAACTAGTAGTGGAAAAAAAAATTGCATGAAAAAAATACCAAAACATACATTAATAAATTCACCCTGATGTTTGCTAACAGTTGATTTTGTCAGTTGACACCCCTTTATATCCATGCAAAAATTAGCATACAATTCATAATTTGTTTTGGCCAATCACTGCAGCTAATGCATTTTAATACATTATAATAGTCAGTGATGGCAGTTTGTGCAGGAAGAAATCATGGGATGTGTAGTCCCCTGCAGGACGCAGGAGGAGCCAGACACTGCTCTGTAGAATTCCACATTGAACTGCTGCTGGCTTGAAGGTTAGTAAAGTGTTGAAATCCATTCCCAAAGGCAGTGTTTCTATTGGTAGGTACTCTGTGCCTATGTAAGCAGCTCTGGGGTGTGGAAAACAAGTTTTATGTTTAAATAAAAAAGAAATCTGTGTATGTATAGAATGACTCCATGTAATGTGTGTGTCTGATATAAGCAGCAGGTGTTAGAATAGAGAAAGTGAAACGCAGGGAAACCTAGATATACCTTTAAATGTAGAGGAGGCTTTGATGTGCACAATGGAATTGTGGAAACTAAAACTGCTCTCAAAAGGATTTACAGAAACCTTGTTAATCTACAAGGACATACCCTCTTCAGAAAGTGACAGACGTCTCAACAGAAAATAAAATGGGACATAGCAATTAAAGAATAATTGCAAGTAAAAATGTAATTTTATCATTACCATATTGGTCCGAATATAAGCCGCACTTTTTTTTCGTTTTTTGGAGTTTGCGAATTACGGGAGTGGCTTATATTCGCGACCGTAAAAAAAAAAAAAAAATCACTGCCGATTTACGAGCTTGCAAGTTATGTGTGCGGCTTCTATTCGCGAACGTAAAATTACTGCCGATTTGCACGATTGCGAGTTAAGGTTGCCGATTTGCGTGCTTGAGACTGCGGTATTGTAGCAATTGAATAGCGATTTAAGGTTTTAGTGAATCTAGCATCCTGTAAGGCCTGTAACCTGCAAAAAAAGTTACAGTACTAATTAGAAAGCCTGTTTCTTGCAATGGCTGATCACTTGGAGAGTCTTTTTCTCCAATTTTAAAGGTGCAGCATATATTTGAGTACTATCTTTTTTCTATTTCCCCCCCTTGAATTTTACAGGTGCGGCTTATATGCGGGTGCGGCTTATATTCGTACCAATACGGAATATATTGAAACATTTTGCCAATTGACAACTATATTCAAAATACCATACAGATAACATTTTACACAGTGCTGCTTTAATAATTCTGCTTATTTCAACTCGGTTAATTTTGGCTTCGGATACACCAGCTGAGTTATTGATGACTATTTAGATTTCATATAACTTAATGTTAGCTGATGAAAGCACTCATTGGCTGCCCATTGGTAAGAAACATGGCCTTGTATTTCATGGATACATTGAATCTAATTAAAAGCACAGTCTAATAAGGAAAAAAAAAACAATGGTTTATCCTCTAATGGGTTCTTAATAATTCTGAAGTTTGGTAACTGTGTAATTGCCATTCTCTAGACTGTTTCTAATTGATCTATGTCCTTCTGAAGATCTAACAATTTCTAGGTGTGATTTTTTTTTACCATTGATCTATAGAGACACATTAGTACTACACTATACGGAGAGATATTCCTAGACAGAAGCACTTTTATCCAAGTAGTCAAGAAAATGAAGTTAAGATCCCCTCTTCACATTTTCCGCATATTGTATTTTTTCTGCATATTGTAATAAAATGCCAGTGGGAAAAAAATCAAGAAGTTTACATAGTTAATGAGACCCAGAGAAAGGAAAGTATTTTGCTAATGGTGGTTTGGTGGACCAGTTGTGGACATCAGCCTGACTTCGGACTATCCCTGCTATACAGCTCGGCATCTGTTTGGGCTTTTAATTATTCTGATATAGCTGCAATCTTGTGAAATTAGAGATTCCATGGTTTTACGTGGTAAGGTCTACCTGACTTCCATCTAGTGATCATCAAGTCCTAATTGTAGAACAATATAACCGTATGCAACAAATACAAATGATGTCATAATTTATCAAAAGAAAAACAAATAAGCATATCAGGTGATTTGTATATGTAGAAGCACTTCTGCAGTAATAATGTGAAGTAACCATTTCCTGTAAGAGTTCAGTCACTTCTACTTTGACCATCTCCTCCTTACACAAATGGTTCAGCTTGGGGAGGAGTGAGGACTATTGTCGGTGTTCATCTCTCTTTAGATACCATCACAACATCTTAATGGGATGAGGTATTTGCCTTAACCATTCTAAAATCTTAATTCTGTTGCAATAATGTACTTCCTGTGAAGCTTTATCATCTAGGCATATGCTGTAGCTCACATTTTTCTCGATAATGGGCTGGTATCTTAAGTAATTCTTGGTGGACTCAACGATTGTGAGGCATACAAGTCATGTGGCTGAAAAGCAGACCCAAATAATTACTATTTCACTAAGGTAGGAGGTCCTGGTGTTTGGCCATAATACACAACATGTTTAGAAGTAACCAAACAACTCAACTTTGGTCTGAGACGGTATTTTCTCCCACAAATATATGTTATGCTAATAGTAGAATAATGAACTGTAATGTTTAGCATATTGATATGGGCCTGTGGTTTTCTTTACAATCTCTAGAAGTATATGGTCTGATCACAGGGTGAATTTGCACGGATACCTAATTTCTGAGAAAATGGACAACATTTCTCCATTTTTAATAGACCTTTCTCAAAGTGTCTTGATGGACTTCATATTGTTTGACTATGGCTTTACACCCATTCAAAGATTGATGAGCAGCAGCAAAGATCTGATTTCTGATTCCATCACAGTTATCTTGGGTATCATGTGTTACTACAACCCAGAAATCTCCAGACCATATGTACAACGCTTCTGGTCCTACATACAAGTGGTATCACTTCCTAATAATCAAGTAATCATGTGCACCCAATTACCTTCATAAAATGTCCCATGTAGTACTCATGCCACAAAGTTAAAATAGTTTATTCAGTTACTTATATCAACAAAATTAGGATTTTGTAGACAAAATCTGCATGTCTTTTACAAATGTATCCTTGACGTTTAGGGTTTTACTCTCCACCCCCATCAGGGACTGAGAGGATCTGCCAATGGGAATGGTGTGATGGCCGTCTATTTATTATCCTGATAATGTTTATTTTCTGTCTATTTCCATGCAGTGAAAAATATTGAGCGGTTTTCTTCAAATATGGATTTTATTGCTAACCAATAATAAACACAAATGAAACCCTACAGTATGACCACTGTAAGTGCCCATTAACAGAAATGGAAAGGGTAAAGGTGCACTTTTTCACACAATGCTTCTGAACATTGTGTTGAATAAATTATGTACAATTTGAATGTCGCATGAGGTTATATTATATTTACTGTTAGGACTTAGAGAGGACTAGAGTAGATATCTTAATATGTCAGAATCATCATATATTAATTAGTCAGTCAGGGAAGTATACTATTAGATTATTCTACATTTTGAAATATTAAGAGCGTGTACTTCCTTTTTCAAATAACATACACACACAGATATATATATATATATATATATATATATATATATATATATATATATCTTACCTTTTTTAAAGTCTTAGTCACAAAATAGCATGACCAAGTAGTAATAAGCAAACACAAATATAAATGCTATGTGTAATATATATATATATATACATACATACATACATACATATACACACACACACACACATTGAGGTGATGCTTTTTTTTTTATCAAACTCATAATTTTCCTTATATACATACACAGATATATACATACACTCACCCTTCTAGAAGTATGTAAAAACATAAATATGAACACGTGCAGAAATATTAATATAAACTGCAGAAACTGAGATGCCCAGAATACACTGTAAAAAGCAAAAAGTCTAAGTAAGGCATTTGTATATTTATCAGGCTATGGATTTATCCCTGTGCATACATTTCACACATTTTTTTACTAAAAACCCACACGCCTGGATTAAATAATATTAACACATGCAAGGCTAGAGATCTGCAAGAATAAAAAAAATAGTTTTGCTTCCCAAACTTCAACCCCACCAAACAGAAATAACACTTGCTCCCACCCAAGAAATAAAAGCTGTGACCTGATCTGGAAGACCGGACTGTTACTGGAGACACGGACTGGAAGTAATCCACTGTAAGGAGACACAGAGGCTGAATACCCCTTAATGAAGAAGCATGCCTGCCTGTGTGAGAGTGGTGCGTCTGTCAGTACGATAGCAGTGTGTGTGTGTCAGTGTGAAAATAAATAGGTGAGAGCTCAGTCACAGTGAGAATGAAAGCGGTGGGTATGTGGGACTCTGTCAGTGTGTGAGTGCAAGTTGTGTGTGTGTGTGTGAGAATAAGTGATATGTGCATGTGTAGGAGTCCACTAGTGTGTGACTTAGAGCTGTGTGTGTGTAGGTCAATGTTTGACAGAACTGTGTGTGATTGTGTGTGAATAAGTGATGTGTGCATGTGTAGGAGTCCACTAGTGTGTGACTGAGCTGTGTGTAAGTGTGTGTGAGCCTGTTAGTGTGTGACTGAGCTGTGTGTGAGCAAGTCTGTGTGGAGGAACTGTCAGTGTGTGGGCTTGTCAGTGTGCATTTGAGAGCTGTGTAAACAAGCCTGTTTGTTTCTCAATGAGATGTGTGTGTGTACTCAACAAGTGTGTGTGTGTGTGTGTGTGAGAAAAGGCTTCCAGTTTAGGTATAAGAGATATATGTGTCTCTTTCAGACTGTGAATATTAAGTGTACTAATGCAGTAAAGGTGAGGCCTTGTTTATTTGTGGGATAGTGGTATGCATTTCTGAATGTTTGTGTGTCAGGGAGAGACTGCCAGTCTGCCAGCCAGCGGGCATCAGGCATAAGTCCTAGTTTGGAGTTTGGATTGTGAGCATCTCAGCTCCCCGCCCTCCCAGGACAACAGGACACAGAAACCTGACTGGTAAAAAGGGTAACTTCAAAGGAGGAGAGAGAGAAGGGTGGAGAGAGAGAGAAGGGTGGAGAGAGAGAGAGAGAGAGAGAGAGAGAGAGAGAGAGAGAGAGAGAGAGAGAGAGAGAGAAGGGTGGAGAGAGAGAGAGAGAGAGAAGGGTGGAGAGAGAGAGAGAGAGAGAGAGAGAAGGGTGGAGAGAGAGAGAGAGAGAGAGAGAGAAGGGTGGAGAGAGAGAGAGAGAGAGAGAGAGAGAGAGAGAAGGGTGGAGAGAGAGAGAGAGAGAGAGAGAGAGAGAGAGAGAGAGAGAACGGTGGGGAGAGAGAGAGAGAGAGAGAACGGTGGAGAGAGAGAGAACGGTGGAGAGAGAGAGAACGGTGGAGAGAGAGAGAGAGAGAACGGTGGAGAGAGAGAGAGAGAGAACGGTGGACAGAGAGAGAGAGAGAGAGAGAGAGAGAGAGAGAGAGAACGGTGGAGAGAGAGAGAGAGAGAACGGTGGAGAGAGAGAGAGAGAGAACGGTGGAGAGAGAGAGAGAGAGAGAGAGAGAGAACGGTGGAGAGAGAGAGAGAGAGAACGGTGGAGAGAGAGAGAGAGAGAACGGTGGAGAGAGAGAGAGAGAGAACGGTGGAGAGAGAGAGAGAGAGAGAACGGTGGAGAGAGAGAGAGAGAGAGAACGGTGGAGAGAGAGAGAGAGAGAGAACGGTGGAGAGAGAGAGAGAGAGAGAACGGTGGAGAGAGAGAGAGAGAGAGAACGGTGGAGAGAGAGAGAGAGAGAGAACGGTGGAGAGAGAGAGAGAGAGAGAACGGTGGAGAGAGAGAGAGAGAGAGAACGGTGGAGAGAGAGAGAGAGAGAGAACGGTGGAGAGAGAGAGAGAGAGAGAACGGTGGAGAGAGAGAGAGAGAGAGAACGGTGGAGAGAGAGAGAGAGAGAGAACGGTGGAGAGAGAGAGAGAGAGAGAACGGTGGAGAGAGAGAGAGAGAGAGAACGGTGGAGAGAGAGAGAGAGAGAGAACGGTGGAGAGAGAGAGAGAGAGAGAGAGAACGGTGGAGAGAGAGAGAGAGAGAGAACGGTGGAGAGAGAGAGAGAGAGAGAGAGAACGGTGGAGAGAGAGAGAGAGAGAGAGAGAACGGTGGAGAGAGAGAGAGAGAGAGAGAGAACGGTGGAGAGAGAGAGAGAGAGAGAGAGAACGGTGGAGAGAGAGAGAGAGAGAGAGAGAACGGTGGAGAGAGAGAGAGAGAGAGAACGGTGGAGAGAGAGAGAGAGAGAGAACGGTGGAGAGAGAGAGAGAGAGAGAACGGTGGAGAGAGAGAGAGAGAGAGAGAGAGAGAGAACGGTGGAGAGAGAGAGAGAGAGAGAACGGTGGAGAGAGAGAGAGAGAGAGAACGGTGGAGAGAGAGAGAGAGAGAGAACGGTGGAGAGAGAGAGAGAGAACGGTGGAGAGAGAGAGAGAGAACGGTGGAGAGAGAGAGAGAGAACGGTGGAGAGAGAGAGAGAGAACGGTGGAGAG
This sequence comes from Discoglossus pictus, assembly GCA_027410445.1. Classification (NCBI taxonomy): domain Eukaryota; kingdom Metazoa; phylum Chordata; class Amphibia; order Anura; family Alytidae; genus Discoglossus; species Discoglossus pictus. The sequence goes on from CM050175.1 coordinate 58,619,718, forward strand.
AGAGAGAGAACGGTGGAGAGAGAGAGAGAACGGTGGAGAGAGAGAGAGAACGGTGGAGAGAGAGAGAGAACGGTGGAGAGAGAGAGAACGGTGGAGAGAGAGAGAACGGTGGAGAGAGAGAGAACGGTGGAGAGAGAGAGAACGGTGGAGAGAGAGAGAACGGTGGAGAGAGAGAGAACGGTGGAGAGAGAGAGAACGGTGGAGAGAGAGAGAGCGGTGGAGAGAGAGAGAGCGGTGGAGAGAGAGAGAACGGTGGAGAGAGAGAGAGAACGGTGGAGAGAGAGAGAGAACGGTGGAGAGAGAGAGAGAACGGTGGAGAGAGAGAGAGAACGGTGGAGAGAGAGAGAGAACGGTGGAGAGAGAGAGAGAACGGTGGAGAGAGAGAGAGAACGGTGGAGAGAGAGAGAACGGTGGAGAGAGAGAGAGAACGGTGGAGAGAGAGAGAGAACGGTGGAGAGAGAGAGAGAACGGTGGAGAGAGAGAGAGAACGGTGGAGAGAGAGAGAGAACGGTGGAGAGAGAGAGAGAACGGTGGAGAGAGAGAGAGAACGGTGGAGAGAGAGAGAGAACGGTGGAGAGAGAGAGAGAACGGTGGAGAGAGAGAGAGAACGGTGGAGAGAGAGAGAGCGGTGGAGAGAGAGAGAGCGGTGGAGAGAGAGAGAGCGGTGGAGAGAGAGAGAGCGAGAACGGTGGAGAGAGAGAGAGAACGGTGGAGAGAGAGAGAGAACGGTGGAGAGAGAGAGAACGGTGGAGAGAGAGAGAACGGTGGAGAGAGAGAGAACGGTGGAGAGAGAGAGAGAACGGTGGAGAGAGAGAGAACGGTGGAGAGAGAGAGAACGGTGGAGAAAGAGAGAACGGTGGAGAGAGAGAGAGCGGTGGAGAGAGAGAGAGCGGTGGAGAGAGAGAGAGCGGTGGAGAGAGAGAGAGCGGTGGAGAGAGAGAGAGCGGTGGAGAGAGAGAGAGAACGGTGGAGAGAGAGAGAACGGTGGAGAGAGAGAGAACGGTGGAGAGAGAGAGAACGGTGGAGAGAGAGAGAACGGTGGAGAGAGAGAGAACGGTGGAGAGAGAGAGAACGGTGGAGAGAGAGAGAACGGTGGAGAGAGAGAGAACGGTGAAGAGAGAGAGAACGGTGAAGAGAGAGAGAACGGTGGAGAGAGAGAGAACGGTGAAGAGAGAGAGAACGGTGGAGAGAGAGAGAGAGAGAACGGTGGAGAGAGAGAGAGAACGGTGGAGAGAAAGAGAGAACGGTGGAGAGAAAGAGAGAACGGTGGAGAGAAAGAGAGAACGGTGGAGAGAAAGAGAGAACGGTGGAGAGAAAGAGAGAACGGTGGAGAGAGAGAGAGAACGGTGGAGAGAAAGAGAGAACGGTGGAGAGAGAGAGAGAGCGGTGGAGAGAGAGAGAGCGGTGGAGAGAGAGAGAGCGGTGGAGAGAGAGAGAGCGGTGGAGAGAGAGAGAGCGGTGGAGAGAGAGAGAGAGAACGGTAGAGAGAGAGAGAACGGTGGAGAGAGAGAGAACGGTGGAGAGAGAGAGAGTAGGTTGGTGAAGAAAGAGAGGGAGAGATAAGGGGGATAAAGAGAGAGGGGGAGAAACAATGGGGATGACAGAACGGAGGAGAAGAGGAGAGGGAGGGAGAAAGAGAGAAGGGAGGGGAAGACAGTTAAGAAAGGATAGGAGAAAGAAGAATGGATGGAGACAGGAGATGGAACAATAGAAGATTAAGGCATGAATAAAAAGGGTAAAGAGAGAATGGAGAACAAAATGAAATGGCGAGAAGCTAGAGAGAGAGAGAAAAGGGGAGAGAAGAGGGACAGCAAATTAGAGCAGGGTTTGAGTGGAGGAAAAGACAAATGGTAAGAAGGGAGAGGCAAACAAGGAGAGAGGAGAAAAAGAAGAAAATGGTAGAAAGAGACATGAAGAGAAACAACGAGCATGAGAGCGAATACAGTGAAGGTATAAGAGAAAAAATAGAAATAAAACCCAAGAAAAAGGAAGAATATCTAAAAAGCTAAATAAAAAAAGACAAAGATATAAGGAAAAAACAGAACATCAGAGTAAAGACCTAAACAGATACACAGAAAAGAGATGTATGGTGACTGTCCCTGCAGTGTTAACCATTGCACAGCCACAGACCCCAACATCCTGCATCCCCCACAAACACACAGGGGCACAGACTGAGAAAGTAACGACTAGGTATGACTCAGAAACTGCAGTCTATAGAGACCTCCACCAGAGATCTAGTAAGACACAGCAACAAGCATCAGAAGAACAAATACTGCAACTAACAGACAGAAAGTGGCATCGAGAAATGGAGAGAAAAGGTCAAGTGGTAGAAAGTAAACGGTTGAGGGTAACATGGCTAAGAGAGAGAAATAAATTAAGTAGTTAAGCAAGAGGACAAAAGCTGAGAGAGCAAATGCACAGAGAGAGAGAGGGAAGGGGGAAGAGGGAAGAGGGAAGTGGGAGGGGGGAAGAGGGGGAGAGAGAGAGAACAAGAGAGAGAGAGAGAGAACAAGAGAGAGAGAGAGAGAGAACAAGAGAGAGAGAGAGAGAGAACAAGAGAGAGAGAGAGAGAGAACAAGAGAGAGAGAGAGAGAACAAGAGAGAGAGAGAGAGAGAACGAGAGAGAGAGAGAGAACAAGAGAGAGAGAGAGAGAGAACAAGAGAGAGAGAGAGAGAGAACAAGAGAGAGAGAGAGAGAGAACAAGAGAGAGAGAGAGAGAGAACAAGAGAGAGAGAGAGAGAGAGAGAGAGAGAGAGAGAGAGAGAGAGAGAGAGAGAAGGGAGGGAAAAAAATAAGGGACCAAATAGAGAGAGAAAAATAGAAAGACAGTGTATAGCCTGAGAGAGAGACAAACACACACAGAGGAGGAGACAGAGCCCTACCAAATACAGAGAGGTAGATAAAGCCTTACCTCACAGGGAGAGATAGGGCCCCACAAGGGAGAGGCAGAAAGTATCCAGCTTCAGAGAGAAATCATCAAAAGAGAAAGAGATAGAGAAGAACCAGCTGGAGAGAGAAACCAGGTAGGCAGCTATGGGAGCCTGGCCCAGCAGGTAGGCAAAGACAAGGGCTTGTCCTAGCATGTAGGCAGAGAGACAGATGGACAGACAGTCCAAGAAATTAGTTTTCTAACAGACAGACTGATCAGTAGATTGTTAGAGAGATAATTTGGCTGAGAAAATTTACAGACACATCTCCAGAAAGATAAAAGGCATATAAATAGAAAAATGTATAAATAGTCACATCAAAGAAAGATTAAGATACAGAAGTAGATCGATAGATAGATAGATAGATACATACATACATACATACATAGACAGATAGATCAGTGCTCACTGCCACAGGGAGAACAGCTGCAGTAGATCAGGGGGCTCCAGAGTGCGGGTGAAAAGACTTTAAGGAGATTATAGACACTGAGCTTTTATCTTGCAGGGTCACCCAGATCCCCCTCTACTAATATCTACCAATTACAAACCCTCTGCACAACTAGTAAATCAGACACTGTATCAAGGGCAGCATAGGACATGTTTGATCTAGTGCCGCCCATTGCTACCTTCCTTTCTCACGCACTTAGAAGAAGTGAAGCCAATAGCCTCAGATTCAGGTATTGCCATTTGACATATTGGTTACACCCAATAACTCTACATATTAAATTTGCTTTCTGTACCTACTTAGTCTTGATTAGTTAATAGTTGCTGTGTTTCAGTAGCAATCAGCAGTGACTCCTGCTGGACAGAGCTATAACTGCATCTAGAACTAGATCTATTAACACTGCCAAACTATGGTTATCCAAATCGGATTGCTCTAAAGGAGGACACTGTACAAACACAAATATATATATATATATATATATATATATATATATATATATATATATATATATATATATATATATATATATATATATATATATATATATATATATATATATATATATATTTAGTTTCAGAACTATGTGTGTGGCTAAGAGCATAAGAAAGCGGGGGAAAAAGTCAGAAGAATTCTGGAGGAATCCATGATATTTTGGTTGAAGTTGTGTATGTAAGAGAGTTGTGTTTACATTTCTGGAGAGCTGCGGTTGCATATACTGATGTAACTTCCTCTGTCTGGACCAGTGAGATGAAAGGGTTGTAGAGTCAATTTTAACTTTATCCAATTGTCTAACAAAGCCTCTGGAATTGATGTTTCTTCTTCTCCTATCCCCTCCCTCCAGTGATAGCTACAAAACCCAACTCCATCTCAGGATGTGATGCAACAAACATAAAATGGATATTTATACTCAGAGGCTAAAAAAAACTCTGAATTTACCAAAAATGTATCATATCTCAGCTGTTAATGTCATACTATACTTAACAAACATGAGCCTTTTTTTCTTCAACTACAGTTGAAAAACTGTAATATACAAATAATGAAGCCATTAAAATGTTAAAAAAAATTAGATTTGATAATAGAAGTGATAGCCTGACCCAACAAACGCTCTGCAAAAGGAAACCTATTTAGTACAAGTCTCCAACCAATTTTCTGTCTGAAAATGTAGTAGCTTGTGTTTTAAGGTATTATAGTGGTCCTTTAAGTACACCCTTATAAATGATTTTTATATACACAACAACTACTTTCCAGACATCAGATGCTTTTTCACTACTTCCTTCACAATACATATATATATATATATATATACATATATATATATATATATATATATATATATATATATATATATATATATAAATTATCAGAGTATTGCAGTATATAGTGATACCTTTTTTTATTGGAAAAACATATTCATAGTTTTCAAGAGCATTCCTCTCTTTTTCATACTTTATACTGCAATAAACTGATTATTCATCTAGATTACTGGCCACTCACGGCTACCTCACTCTCCATTTATTTATCTATTTGCATCTATATACCTGCTGTGATAAATATAAATATTTAGATCTATGTCATCACCACAATAATAAATCTACACTTTTCTGATCCATTAATATAAAAAGTGTAATTTCACTTTACTGTGAAAAATAATAAACCTATACCAAATGGGTTGACAATATTATAGCAATAATAGAAGCCAAACTAGTACAGTGAGGAGCAGCCAGGTATTATTTTGTAGATATTGGTAGAGGGACAAGGTTGAAACCTTAGAAATATATTACATTTATATATAAAATACTACATATTTAACTTTAAAGGGTCATTGGAAAACTGTTTTATTTGTTGCTTTACTTAACATTGTTTTATGTAAATCACAATTTTATATTTTATAATTTTTAAAGCATGCTTTTTTAAATGCATCAACAAGAATTGTATTCCATGTCCCTTTAAATATGAGATACACAGATTATTCTGCTGTATGGTATTTCATTGGCTGATTCTGATGACTTGTAGTGACTCCTGCTGGACACAGCTATAACTGCATCCAGTGCAAGAACTAGACCTTTTACACTGCCACCCTTAAATATGAAATGCAGAGATTATTCTGCTGTGTGTCTGATGACTCGTACAGTTTTATTATAGAGAGACTCATATCTCCTAGGAAGTTATACATTTAAAGCCATTTGTCCAGAAAGGAATCCTTCATTTTCAAAAAGAAAACACATTGGAAAAATCCCAGATATCTGCTTTTAGACGCTATTTCCATCTTCCTTTACAAGCAGTGGCTTCCTGGCTAGTTAGCAGTAGGAATCGGCTACAGCTGCACTTACAAAATTAATAGGTCACGTAGTGTAAAGTTTCTTCGTTCTATATATAGTGACACCTGGCGTGCTGCAGGACTCTTACCTGTTACGCCAGTTTAGCTTCCATCCAATGTGCTCACATCTTGTCTCTTATGTATCTGGGTACATCTAGGTCAGTGAACACAGGGTACCTGTGACCCCTAAGCTGTGGCCCTCAACCACTGATCCTAGGTCAGGTTCTCGAACCCTTATCTCTGGTAATCATGGAACAAAGAGGGACGAGAAGAATAAAACACTCTAAACTACCATTAGTCATAGTTACACAGTGATTGAGGTTCAAAAAATACTTTCAGTCCATCAAGTTCAACCTTTTAAGATCTCCTCTGATCTACAATATGCAGATTAATTGTTAATTGATCCAGAGGAAGGCAAACAGAAAAAACACCAAAGTTAAACATAGCCAATTGTCTCAAAAGGGAGAAAAAATAAAATTCCTTCCTGACCCCAGATACTGGTGATCAGATTCCTCCCTGGATCAATACTCCCTCTCTAATTATCCAGGATAACCCTGAATGCCGTTTTTATTTCAAAATATATTCAATCCCTTTTTAAAGTTATCTATCGAATCCGCTGTCACCACCTCCTCCTTTGGTAGAGAATTCCACAGATTAACCACCCTTACTGTGAAGAACCCTTTTCTATCTTTAAGGTGAAATATTTTTACTTCTAACCTCAAAGGATGTCCTCTTGTCAGTTAAAAGCCTCTTGGTACAAAAAGCTCCCTTAACAAATCTTTATACTGACCCTGGTTATATTTATATAAGGTAATCATATCTCCAATTAGATGCCTTTCTTCTAGAGAAAATAAGTGTAATTTGGTTATTCTTTCTTAATAACTTCGTCCCTCCATTCCCCTTATTAGTTTTGTTGTCCTTCTCTAGTCATAGTTCTGGATAGCTTGATAAATGTATCTACAGTTAAATCACTATTAATATCAATACAAAATGAGAAAATATAGTGTGCAACATGTAGCTTTATCACCCTATTAAACTGTTCAACATCTTGAGAGAAGTCCCTGTGAGCATTGGAAGGTAAACAACCAGACCCCGGCTGGTTTGGACAACACATGCACCCCACTAATAGACATCAGCTATCTTCTAAGTATCTGCTTACCATCTTGTTACCTTCTTTTGCTCCCAAGGATTTTTTCCAAGATGCACATTGCAGAATTTCCAGTTTGTAGATTGTGAAACAAATTTGTGAAGATTATAATTAACAGCATTAGCAGCTCTGTAAACCGTGACCTTAAGAGCATTTCTATAAAAAAATCTGTAAGCAGAATCTTTAATATCTTTATCAGACTCTGCTTGTGGCATGAGCCCAGGGACAATCTTTCAAAATACACGAATAGAGATGGTATCTAGCTCTAAACAAAGAGTCAGAGGCGATCATCTGAGAATGAACAACACCTAAGTAGGTTTGTTCTATGGTCTGGTCACCTACTCAGGGAGCAGCCTCTTTTAGCCATTTGTGCCCTTCACAGGGAGAAATACTCTGAATTATTTCAGTCTGGTCTCACCCAATAGAGAGATCCATCCCCGAAATACCAGGCAATTCTACCCTGAACATACCCCAGACATACGTTTCGGCCTTTCTGGGCCTCGTCAATGAGGTGCATCTGTACTTCCTAAGGCACAGTGAGCAGGGAGGCCACGTCTGGAGCCCCCTATCACCCATAAGGTGAGGAGAGCTAAACAAAAGGCTCTATCCGAGAATGAATAATACCTAAGTAGGTTTGTTATATAGGTCTGGTTACCTACTCAGGAAGCAGCCGGTTATCTAACTCGGACAGGTGTTGAATCTAGTTAGGAACAAAAGCAATATGGCAGACACCAGTAATGTAAAACGGAAGAGAACAGATAAAATGAAAGGCTGTACTTATCTTAAACTCTTAACATATTCAAACCACACACGCTACCACGATTAGCTTGTTCATACCCCAAAACACACATAAATAAAATTAATAGTGACAGGGTTATAAGAGATTTATGTCAGAACATGTTGCTCACATTAGAATGGTTTAGGTAAAATCTCACACAGATCTTAAGAGATTTATCTACAAGAGTCACCGTCTACTTAATGGTAATGTCATGATGGCAACTAAGAGAAAATGAGCTTATTATATAGCATTATTTAAGAGTAGACAAGCAATGCAGGAAAAGTAACAAGGCTGCAGGAAAAGTAAATAGGGTGTTTGGATAGTAGAGGAATTAGCATCAATACTGGGCCCATGTCTGCAGACTAGCAGCCTCATTAAATTCCAGCCTCGTAAGTCCAACGTGTAGCACGTAAGGGCTGTGTGCATCAAATTTGGCCTACTTACGCCGCTAATAAATTAGAAAGGGCTGCGAGCTACGAGCGAGAGAGGCTATTTCGTAAAGCTGTTCTCGGCCGTCAGGGCCGCATGCTCGAACGCAAACAATTAAGCATTTGCATAGTTACGGGTTGAGACGTAGCCAATGGGAAAAGAGATTGTTAGCGTTACGTCACGGAAAAAGGGGAGGGTGGATTTCCTATGAGCTTCAAATTCCAGTTTGGGATCGGACCCACATTCCAGATATAATGCAATATTAATAAAGCCGTAAATCTGATATTCTATCACATGCGGGTTACAGTATATGTCGTAACACATTGATTGCAGGGATCGATATAACACAAAATAAAAACATTTAAGTAGTTTTCTGGGGCCAATTTGCGGGCTTGATAATGTTGTGCTATTAATTCTAAGACCTAACATCACTTTCCCTTATAATAAATGTACAGTAGTGCATTTTTTTTCCCTATGAAGTGCTACGTATTGGACTTTACCCCGCTCTCGAGCACACGTTGGCCTTTGGCTCCTTTTGCATGTTACGTTCTTGCTCCCGAGTGACCACGTTGCAATTTATTAGCGGAATTGAACAAGTAGCGGTTACGAGCATGACACATGAAAGGATTTACATGCGCGAAGTTCAATGTTGCTCAGCACGTAGCCTATTCTCGGCCGTCCTGCGTGTTAACACACAAATCCGCTGCGAGCAACGTTACGGGGCTGATTTAATAGCCGTAACACTTAAATCAATGAGGCTGTAGGTATTCAAAAGGTTATTAGCAAATTAAAAACAATTCAATGGAGGGCGACCAAATTGATGCATGAAAGACTTCATGACCTGAATACGTATAGTTTAGAGGACTGAAAGTAGAGGGGTGATATAATAAAGACCTTTAAATATATCAAATGATTTAATAAATTTCAGGAATGAAGAACAAGAGGTCATGCTTTGAAGCTGGAAGATAGGGGTAATGTGAGAAAGTACTACTTTATAGAAAGAATAGTAGATATGTGGAGTACTGGAAGTACTAGGGTTTAATACAGTTAAAGGCATATCTTCCTGGGTTATGAATGCATCCAATATAGGAGAATCAGCAGTGTATGCAAACATTTTTTGCATTAAAAAAATGCAAACAAACATTTACAAACTCAGCCTGATATTTTGTCCAATCACAACACAGGCAGCTAACATTTTAATACCTTGTGAGAATCAATGATGGCAGTTTGTGCAGGAAGGAATCATGGGATGTGTAGTCTCCCTGTAGAAGGAAGTAGGAGGAGTCTGTAGATCTTTGCATTTAGATGCTGCTGGCTAGAAGGTTAGTATAGGGTTAAAACCTGTACCCAAATGCAATTTATCTATTGGTAGGTACACTGTGCCTAGGTAAGCAGCTCTGGAGGTGTGGGAAACCAGTTTTATTTTTAAGTAAAATAAATGTGTGTGTGTATAGAATGACTCCATGTAATATGTGTCTGATATAAGCAACATGTGTTAGATTAGAGAGAAGGAAACACAGGGAAACTTAGACATACCTTTAAGGAATTTAAGCATGCCGGGGATCAGCATAAGGCTACCCGAGGCATAATTTAGTTACTTTTAAGTAGTTCGAATGGGCAGACCAGTTGGGCTTTTTTTTGGGGGGGGGTTATCTGCTGTTAAATCTAATTTTTTATACTTATACAGAAACTGGTTGAGATCCACTGCTGTAGATAGGAAAACTATTTGGGTTGGGCCCTGTAAATTATCTTTCTGTCTTATCTTATATTCTATTTTGTTATCTTTTGATATTTTTATTTTATTTATTTCAACTTGTGCTGCTGCTCGGCAACAAAAATGCGCACAACACCTTTACATAGCCCTAACCAGTACAGGTCCTCTGTGGATCTGACACCCATGTGAGGTACTGTCTCTAATAATGTTGTGGGTTCTTCTGGATACTTTCAGAGATTCATTTCTGTACAGGGGAAGTTTGAGCATGTTATTCTCTTTCTCGTGGAAATGGTAGAGTCAGACACAGCCAATGAACTAAAGCAAGCAGCAGAGATAAGCATAAGCCAATCCCGAGTCTTAATACAGCTAAACATTTCAAGAAGAAAGAATGGGAAGACCAGATAGGTCTTCTTGGTTCCATTTAAAGATTAAATCTATGGATCTCTTTCCCTCCATCTAATGCTATGTGTTACTTTTCACAAACTTTTTCAAAGTTGTCCACAAAGACATGCTGCAATATTTAATGTTTCTTCAAGCATTGTTTATTAATAAACAATCAAAAGAACATATTATGACCAATGCGCTCCACACCCTTTGAAGTATAAAGTTGTGTAGCATTTATTATTATTATTATTATTATAATTAACCTTTATTTGTAACACGCCAACGTATTCTGTAGAGCTAAACACGGTAGATACTAATCAGAAACAAATTACAAAAGAATGGAGGGCCCAGTTTTTGAGTTTAAAATCTAGAGGGTGAGGTATAGAAAGATGAGGTACAATATATTGTACATATAAAGGCTTCTTTAAACAGATGTGTCTGAAGGATTTGAGGAAGGAGGATAGTCTAGTGGAGCGAGGCAAGGAGTTCAAAAGAATAGGGGCAGCACAAGAAAAGTCCTAAAGGCGGGAGTGAGAGGATGTGATAAGAGAGGTGGAGAAAAGAAAGGTTGTTAGAGTGAAGAGGGCAGTTGGGTGAGTAGAGACGAGAGCAGAAATAGGAGTGAATTATTGTTGAGAGCTTTTTATGTTAGGGTCAATATTTTATATGTTAAAATAAAACTAGCTAAATGGATCATATGCGTTCTCCAATATATTTTTGTGAATATATTATACTAGTAAACATTTTGCATTTTGATAGAAATGACTAATTTATTTGAAACTTAGTAGCCAGCCAAATATTTTATAGGAGCAAGGTTGTCTAATATATATCAAAATATATGTAAAGCAACTAAAAAGTTAGGAGCCAGGAGTTTTAAAAGCCCTGACTATTTAATTCAGGGGGGTTGTCAATTCCTGAATTAGGTGATCCCAATTTATGGTTATCTACCTTTTTGGTAGTTATCCTAACACAGTTAACTGATCTATCAGCCCAGGGTCAACTGTACTTCACAGTCATTTTCCAATATACGTACATTCAGGTCTTCCCTTTCTCTCCAAAACTACACACGTCTGTCCCACAGTCAGCACACAGTGGTACCGCGGTTATCGTCCTTAATCGGTTCCGGACCGGCTGATGAGTTCCAAACAAGCATTTCCCATAGGGATCAATGTAAATTGAAATGATCCGTTCCAGACCACAGATTGTTCACATTTTATTTTGAACTTATGGTCTTGTTTTTGGATACTAAACCTTAAAACTAAAGAGGCATAAATAAAAAAAACAATAATTACAACAAATAACAGAGAATTTGACTTCACTCTAACTGGACTTAAAGGCCCAATGGTATGTTGGCAATGTAGAGGAGGAAAAGGAGGCGAGAAGTGATTGTTTGGAACTTTGGTTCTTATAGGCACAAGCTACAATTTGGTTCTTACAAGCACAGGCTGCACTTTGAATCTGTCCGGCACAGACTGCTCTCGGGCTCTTGTAGGCACTAACTACACTACGCTACAGTACAGAACTTTATTTAACTTCCTGGAGAGACAGAATACGCAGTGTCGCAAGCATATCGAGTTCTGAGCAATTTTTTCCTCTGTGAGACGCATCCAGTTCCGAATAAGATGAGAACCGAGGTACCACTGTACAGTAAGAGTTGAATCTGTCTCTGTGACATTAACCAGTAATGCCACTTATAAAAATGGATCATAATTATATTTTTCTGAGTATTTCTTAGGGTATGAGCCTACTGTATTTGTCTCTTTCAGTCTAATTGGTTCTATTTTGTTTAGCCAGTTACAACAGGTCTTTTTAAGCAATAATATAGGACTATTACTATTATAAAAGGGACAAAAAAGCTCTTAAAAAAGCTCAAATGTCTTAAGAATCACACTTAAATTAAGAAACATTTCTATTAAATGCAGGCAGAGTCCTTGATTCATGCCAGGATATAAAACTTGCTTGATGGTCTACCTGTCAGTATCTGGTTAGTAAGAATTACCAGTGATTACAATATAAACCTGTGCAGGTCCCCCGGATGAATAGTAAGCTGGGAGTGTTTCTGTAAGCTCATCCTAGGACATGATATGGTCTAATAATCTATTTGGAGTCCTGTGACAGTAGAAATGTTAATGAAGGTCTACATTACAGCAAGATAATCATTAATTAATTAGTGGCAATCAAAAAAGAAGCATGCAAACATCACTCTGGCTCTTCCTTAATGATCCAGTGTTTGTACTTTTCTGATTTATATATAACTGTTCCTGTCAGTTAAAGTATATATATAGCAGCCTGCAGCACCCCAATCTCTCTAATGCATGCCACCAGTAAAAAGGGTGTACAACGCATTAGCAAGAAACATTCTGCTTACTCTGGCTGATCCTGAAAATATAATGTCTTTTAGGCCAATAATGCACACAACAGGCTGAAGCAGCCTCTATCAATGACACATTTAACATGAGAACCAAACTATGTTTTTGCATTACAAGCCCTTTCATATAATTTATTCTAAAAGATTGTGAAAGAACCACTGTACAATGACAAACGTGAGTCTAATAGTATATATGTGGAGGGAAAATATCATAAAGCTAGTTTTTAATATAAAAATTAAAAAAAAGTTGAGCCATGATACTTTGGTGAAGCGTGTGGGTGCGATATGCGTGTTTACATTTATTGGAGGACAGAGCTGGGTGGTAGCTGAAGACTTATGGTCCAGTAACGCTAAGGTCCAATCACATATATAGTTGTCGTAATTGCGAGTTTGTTGGTAACGCTATGTTAAAAGTTATGGGCTTACGCATGCGCAATGAGCACCGAAGCGTCACCAAAGGCACTCATCGTGAGGCCCGAAAGTTACGGAATTGACGGAGGTCGCAATGAGCCCGAAAGGTGCTCATTGCGAGGCCCGTACATGACGGGCTTGATAGGGGGGGGGCTCCTAACAGCTTTCGAGTTACAGGCTTCAAAAAAAATTAAGGCTTTATTGGACGCCATTTTTTTCATGCCTGTAACTCGAAAGCCGTCGCAAGACCACCAAAAGACGGCAATTAACAAAAAAATTTACTTACAACCTCACACAGCACAGGGGGAGGGCCAGGGAGCAGGTAAGTGAGGTTGCAAGCTAATTTGATATTTATTTGCCGCTTTTGGGAGGTATGAAAACGGCTAAGCAAGGAAAAAATGGCGGCCATAAAGATGCAACTTTTTTTCATGCCCTTTAATCGGAAACACATTTCGGGCTTGGGGAAATTGATACTTTCCTATGCCCGCAAATGGTTTCACACATGTAAATGGAAACAGGAGCACAGGGGAGAGAGGGGGGGGGGGGGGGGAGACACAGAGGAGCGAGTGGGGTGAAAAGACAGAGGAGCGAGTGGGGTGAAAAGACAGAGGAGCGAGTGGGAGGAAAAGACAGAGGAGCGAGTGGGAGGAAAAGACAGAGGAGCGAGTGGGAGGAAAAGACAGAGGAGCGAGTGAGGGGAAAAGACAGAGGAGCGAGTGGGGGGAAAAGACAGAGGAGCGAGTGGGGGGAAAAGACAGAGGAGCGAGTGGGGGGAAAAGACAGAGGAGCGAGTGGGAGGAAAAGACAGAGGAGCGAGTGGGGGGAAAAGACAGAGGAGCGAGTGGGAGGAAAAGACAGAGGAGCGAGTGAGGGGAAAAGACAGAGGAGCGAGTGGGGGGAAAAGACAGAGGAGCGAGTGGGAGGAAAAGACAGAGGAGCGAGTGGGAGGAAAAGACAGAGGAGCGAGTGGGAGGAAAAGACAGAGGAGCGAGTGGGGGGAAAAGACAGAGGAGCGAGTGGGAGGAAAAGACAGAGGAGCGAGTGAGGGGAAAAGACAGAGGAGCGAGTGAGGGGAAAAGACAGAGGAGCGAGTGAGGGGAAAAGACAGAGGAGGGAGTGAGGGGAAAAGACAGAGGAGGGAGTGAGGGGAAAAGACAGAGGAGGGAGTGAGGGGAAAAGACAGAGGAGGGAGTGAGGGGAAAAGACAGAGGAGGGAGTGAGGGGAAAAGACAGAGGAGGGAGTGAGGGGAAAAGACAGAGGAGCGAGTGGGGGGAAAAGACAGAGGAGGGAGTGAGGGGAAAAGACAGAGGAGGGAGTGAGGAGAAAAGACAGAGGAGGGAGTGAGGGGAAAAGACAGAGGAGGGAGTGAGGGGAAAAGACAGAGGAGGGAGTGAGGGGAAAAGACAGAGGAGCGAGTGAGGGGAAAAGACAGAGGAGGGAGTGAGGGGAAAAGACAGAGGAGGGAGTGAGGGGAAAAGACAGAGGAGGGAGTGAGGGGAAAAGACAGAGGAGGGAGTGAGGGGAAAAGACAGAGGAGGGAGTGAGGGGAAAAGACAGAGGAGGGAGTGAGGGGAAAAGACAGAGGAGGGAGTGAGGGGAAAAGACAGAGGAGGGAGTGAGGGGAAAAGACAGAGGAGGGAGTAAGGGGAAAAGACAGAGGAGGGAGTGAGGGGAAAAGACAGAGGAGGGAGTGAGGAGAAAAGACAGAGGAGGGAGTGAGGGGAAAAGACAGAGGAGGGAGTGAGGGGAAAAGACAGAGGAGGGAGTGAGGGGAAAAGACAGAGGAGGGAGTGAGGGGAAAAGACAGAGGAGGGAGTGAGGGGAAAAGACAGAGGAGGGAGTGAGGGGAAAAGACAGAGGAGGGAGTGAGGGGAAAAGACAGAGGAGGGAGTGAGGGGAAAAGACAGAGGAGGGAGTGAGGGGAAAAGACAGAGGAGGGAGTGAGGGGAAAAGACAGAGGAGGGAGTGGGGGGGGGGGGAGAGACAGGGGAGGGAGATAAGGTCGGGACGCGGGGGAGGGAGAGGGGGAAAGAGACACAGGAGGGAGAGAGTGAGGAGAGGCTCATTGCGAGGCCCAAAAGTTGCAGGTTGGCCGACGCTTGCAATGACGCCCGGAAGGTAGGGGGGGGGGGGGGGTGCAATGAGGCCCGGAAGGTAGGAGGGGGGGGCAATGAGTGGCAAATCCGCTGTCCCCACCTCCTTTGGTAGAGAATTCCACAGATTAACCACCCTTACTGTGAATCTTTTGTCAGTTGAAAACCTCTTGGCAAAAAAAGTTCACTAGACAAATTGACCCTGGATATATTTAGAAATGGTAATTTAGTTATTTAACTCTTGTGACAATGTCTTTATTTAGCTGATTTTACCCCACTTCCTCATCCCCATTATTTCACATTTATATTCTCTCTATACTGCAACCCTTAAAGCATATAATTCCTTTTATGAAGCTATATTAATAAATTAAAAAACATGCTGCAGGGCTAAGACTTTTCAAGCTTTGCCCAGATGTACTGCACAATGAAGAGCATTATAAAAACAAAGAATGGACACTGGGACCCCAGGCTGGATCTCACATGTCTAAGGTGGCCACGTTTCAAACAAATATCATTCTACAAGAAGGTAACAAACAGTCACACTTCCAGACCTTTTCACTGTTCAATTACAATACAACAGGTAAAACTGGATTCCACCAGGCAGGAAAGTTTTCATTCGTTTCCTGTTATCAGAATCTTGTCTTGGCCTCTAACAATTCAAATGGGTCTAAAGGTGGAACCATAAACCTTTTGGTATGTGCATTGCAGATAAGTAGGACACTGACCCCCTCACACCTTATTGACTGAGAAGATGAGTTATATGATCTAAGGCGGACTGAGCCTAATCACTGAAAGAAGCAATGGCGTTGAACTTTCTACAGTCGACCCCAAGGACATACAGAAGAAATAGATTGCTATCTCTAGGAGTGTGCCATTTACAAAGCTAGTCAACACATATGAACTGTCTTGTTTCAGATTTATCTTTACAAGTTTTGTTGTATATATGCTGCGAACACTCCGATTTTGTCGGATTTGATTCAAATTTATCTTTCCAAGTTTTTTTGGGTATATTAATTGTGGGAGTCTTGTAACCTCTTATGTAGAAAACTGCTCTTCATCATATTTATTATGCAATTTTACATATTTTGTATAGATAATGGGCAGAAAGTTTAAAAAAATAAAATAAAAATATATATATTTTTTAAATCTATTACCTGTTTATGCAATTATACAAAATACTGGCTATCCTCATCTCCATTTTTTGGTTGTTTTTAATATCTCACTTATTACAGAGTACATGCTTCATCTCTAATAGTTGGTTATCTTGGAGGTGGAGATTGTCATTCTTAAGTGAAATGTTCTTTGCACCTTTACAAACATTTACTTTGTTTATCTGCCCTTCAAGCTATAAGAATTTTTGGAAGTTATACATACCACAATATATATATATATATATATATATATATATATATATATATATATATATATCAAATAAACAACTGGAATTCTATAAAACACAATGGAGATGATTAATGTAAAATCTAACTGCATAAAGTAGTTGGTAAATTGAAGGTCATTTTTATTTTAACACTGAAAATGTTTCCCTTCAACCACTGTGCTGAAGAATACTTATATTAGCTGGTATTTAATTATAAAGCAGCGGACTGCATTAGGTCTGAAAAAACTCACAACCTGCAGCCACAGCATGGGATAATAATGGCAGAACCCATCGTGGCAGAGCGGTTTACCTCACTGCATAGGACAAATATCAAGACTTCTTCCAAATGCAAACATCTATGCAAATTGCATGCAAATTACATTGGGGACATGCAAAGCACAAACCGTTTCTTAAATTACTTTATATACCACCATTCTGCATAATTTAAAGATTGTCAGTTATTAAAATAACTCTACATTCAAGGGTATGTAAACTTTTGATCAGGGCCATTTGGGTGATTTCCCTTATTATGATTTAAAAAGGAGCCAAACATCTAAATGATAATAAATGGCTTCATAAGATCACTATCATTTAATAAAATATTTTTTTTGGCATGGTCAGTCATATTTTCAAGATAAATGCCAAAATGCCACAATTTCTGCCAGGGTATGCAAACTTGTGAGCACAACTGTAATTACAGACGCTCTCAGTGGGCACTACACCCCACTGTCTGTGAGAGTGATAGCTCTGTATCCTGTAATTAAATCCCTGTGAATAAGAAGTGAGGCAAAGCGAGGGTTAATATGCCGTCTTGGATGTGTAATCTAGAGGTTAGAACTGCATTCTGGTGATGCTAAAAATAAACTTCCTTCTTTTTATAGGACTTATGGGATTTACAATAAGAGTTCCCATCCTCTATTCCTTTGTTAGAGGTGCACGCCCACGGAACAAACTGAGCAATTGTTTCTGTGGGTTAACTGAAGCACACTCATTTATACGGAT
The DNA here is from genome assembly GCA_027410445.1 of Discoglossus pictus. Taxonomy (NCBI): domain Eukaryota; kingdom Metazoa; phylum Chordata; class Amphibia; order Anura; family Alytidae; genus Discoglossus; species Discoglossus pictus. Next base: position 58,637,113 of record CM050175.1, read on the forward strand.
ATAGCACGCATTTCACAATGCCACTATTGTCAAAGCATCATATAAAGCTAGTGGAAGCCACCAAGGTGCCCATCACATTGTAAATAAGAGAGTGAAATGAGGAAATAAAGTAAAAAATGGGGAAGGTAGGGAGGGCACCACAGAGAGCGTAGGAGGGGTGTTGCATTGAGGATTTGGAGGCAAGGGGTGCTAGAGAAATGGGTGTACACTGTGGAAGAGGAAGGCAAGAACCTGAATAATTAGGAAACTGCTACACATAAAGCTCATATATAGGACAATAATGGTTGGAGGTTTTAAAACATACTGTAAACTGGCAGATTGGCGATTCTTTGTTTCTGTTTAGTCATTCGGTTGTGTCCAACTCTCTGTGAACGTATGGACCCCAGCATTACAGGCACATCTTGCGTCTGGTTGTGCTTATCCATAAAGTTTTGTTGGCAGAGATACTGGAGTTGCCAGTTCATTCTCCAGTGGACACTCATTTGGTTGACCTCTCTGTTATGGCCTGCCCCTCTTGGGTGACCCTACATGGCATAGCTCACAGCTTCATTGAGATACACAAGCCCCCCTACACCATTACAAGGTAGCGATCCAGAACGGGGGTGGTTCTTACCCTCTGTCTAACTCTAGAGGTATGTATGCATGTATGTGTCCGAGATGATGGTAAGGGTGGTGAAGGGCTCAACTTTACGACACAATTGGACTCTTTTGTCTACAACAGGAGTTTCCAAACCTGGTCCTGGAAGGCCACACCCAGGCCTGGATTTGAGGATTTCCTTTCTGTGCACAGGTGAGTCAATCAGGATGACTGAAGCAATAGTCTCACCTGCTTGCAGCAAGGATATCCACAAATCCAGGCCTGGGTGCGGCCCTCTAGGAGATCCATAGTCTACAATTCAGTTTAGAGGAACTGCAACCTGACTGGACAATGTGCCCACAGCCATATTATTAAGCCTTGTTCATGCTTTTAAAATCATTCTGCTGTGTAGGCCATGAGCATAAAATATTTTATTAGAGAAAATATTAGCTTTGGGAACTCTTCTTGTCTCATGAGAGCTTGCATCTAGGACTTCTACTTCACCAGTGGGGGATCATCCTACTGTGGGTTACTCTGCTATTTAATTCTATTGATAGGCGGCAATTCAAAATGTCAGTCTTTGAACAGTTTTGAATAGGTATGTTAAAAGCAAAAACTGATTAAAACAATTAAAAGGCTGTATTCATTATTATTTTTCTAAAAGCATTTAGCACATTATAAAGCCATGTTTATCAAAATAACATATTATAAACATGACAATTTAGTGGTCATTTAGTTATTGGTTATGCATAAAGCAACTGCATATTCTATAGTACTTACACATATCTTGGGTTCCCTGGTGGTCCAGTGGTTAGGATTCTGTGCTTTCACCACTGTGACCTGGATTGGATTGCAGTCAGGGAACCAAGGTCACACCACACTGAAGCCAAGCAGGGTTGGGCCTGGTCAGTACTTGGATGGGAGACCACCTAGAAATACCAGGAGCTGTATGCGGTGGCCCAATGGAGAAGAAACTGTCAACCCACTCCAGTATCTCTGCCATGAAAACCAAGTGGATCAGCACGACCATGAACATAAGATGTGCCTGGTGTGTTACAGTTCATGAGGTCACAAAGAGCTGGAAACGACTGAACACCACAAAAAAAAAGCACATAACTTGTAAAAAGTTAAACAATATGATACAAATAAAATTGTGACCTTATAATTTTCAGCCTAAAATATATTGTAAATTATTCTGTAGTGCTTTGCAATATATTAAAAAAAAAGTCGTATCAGAGAGCCAACAAGCATGTGAGCAAATGTGCAGATAAAACCACACGAAGAAAGGAATACATGAGATTGCAAAGTTCCACGTTTCATAGTGTGTGGGGGCGAGTATAAGAGTCAATTCCAGTCTTTAGTAACTGCCTGTGCCAGTTACCGTCTCAAAACACAGTGTTAAAAAAAGTAAGTTATTTGGCCCACCGTTCATCTAATAATCTCTATTAATAATTCATATCCCTAAAACAGCATGGGCTGTTTCTCACGATTATTATGAATACTTGTCAATTGTACGTCAAAATTTACTGTAAAATTTTTAATTTTTCTCTCCCCACCCCTCCCCCAGTGTCTCCAAGTCACCCGGTGTCTCTTCCCCCACCTCTCCTCTCCCCAGTGTCTTCCTCCCCCCACATCTCCCCTCCCCTGTGTCTCTTCCCCCACCTCTCCCCTCCCCTGTGTCTCTTCCCCCCTCCCCTTCTGTCTTCCTCCCCCCTAGCAGCTCACGGCTGTTGCATGATGCAATATGCGCGCAACATGGGCGCATGCACGCCCGCGAACTGCGCATGCACTCGCAGTGTCTGTACAGACCTGCGCACGGCGCTGTGCAGACTTAGGAATTGATGGTAAGTGTGTACACTCCCATGGAGCATTACTCACTTACCAGAATTATTATAGTTGATGTGTCTGTACGCATTCATCCAGATAGTTGCATTGTGGTTAAAGGGACACTGTCACCCCAAAATCTATTTGTTTTTGGCATATTTTTGTTATTCATAAGGAGCGTAGAACATTGCCTATTTATTGTATCAGACGTTTAATTCTAAAGTATAGCATCACCGATATATTCAGCATTAGCTGCTTGATGTTCTAATTAGTATCTCAGTTTGCTTGTTTGTCTTTTTAGTGGCAAAACAATGTACTACCATGTTATCATGCAGTTAGGTCCTTGTGTGTGTTTACGTTATTCAGTCTTGTCTGACTCTCCGTGACCCCAGGGACCGTAGCAAACCATGCTGATCCACTTGGTATTCATGGCAGAGATACTGGAGTGGGTTGCCAGTTCCTTCTCCAGTGGGCTACAGCATACTGCTACTGGTATTCTTAGGTGACCTCCCAGCCAAGTACTGGCTGGAATCCAACCCAGGTCACAGTGGTGACAAGACTGAGTCCTAACCACTGTACCACCAGGGAAACCAGTTCTTACCGACACACTTATCTAATACTCTGAACCAGAAACTAACATATGGAGCCACACATCAACATAAATGAACAATACAAACAATGTGGAATAGCTCAGAGATGACTTACTGTAGAGAAAAAATGGCTAGTGCAATGAACAATGCCAATTTTTAATGCAACTTAGCATTAAACCAACTTGTTGGACAGAGAGTCCCTTCAATTCATCCAGAAAATCGGCACTGTGGTTAACCTTCCCGAAAAGCTGCAGTATTTCAAAAGGAGGAACTGTTCACCAATTCATTATACAGCAACAGGGAACTTGCATGAAATCGTATTATTACACAAAACCTCACTTATATTATGGCAAAATAGTGAAGTTCAACAGCTTAAGGTTGGTGTGTTCACTTCAATCTTACATGGGTATCCCATTTCCTGTCTATTCATGAAATAGGAAGTTGAACATGTAGTAACAGAAACAGTTGAACAAACTGTTGAAATTTGCATCACAGAATTTGTCCAGAAACAACAATATAGACCACAATGTGGACATCTTGCCAAGCTGTATTAAAAATAATAAAATAATACTTAGGTGTAATGTCTACAAATAGATAATTATACCACCAAAATGGGCATGGAAGGTTTATGGATTTCAATAGACAAATAATATGCCCATGTACCTCTTTACATGTGTGCACTTTAATTTTATTAAGAAGTGCTTAAAAGCTCTGCTTTTTCTGCCTCTGTGTGTGTTTGTGTTGTTCAGTGGTGTCTGACTCTCTGCGACCTTATGGACCGCAGCACACAGTGCTGATCCACTTGGTATTCATGGCAGAGATACTGGTGTGGCTTGCCAGTTCCTTCACCAGTGGGCCACATCATATAGCTCCTGGTATTCCTAGGGGGTCTCCCATCCAAGTACTGACCAGACTAAGCCCTGTTTGGCGTCAAGGTAAAATCTTACAAATAGCTCCAAATTTGGTTTCTCCCCTCTGCACCTAATGAAGACAGTTTACTTCTGAGTACAGGATGTGCAGTATGTCATCGTAACTAAACAGAGGCAACATGCTGCTTGAGAGAGGCCATTGGATAATTTTAAACACTTCACAATCTGTGTATTCATGAGCTGGTCTTGTAGACCATTACAGCATTGTGTAGGTCTACAATCTTGTCCCTTTTAAGAGAGTGCTCCTAATCTCAGCTCGTTACCTGTATGAAAGACACCTGGGAGCCAGAAATCTTGCTGATTGATAGGGGATCAAATATTTATTTCCCTCACTGACCTGCAAATCAATTTATAACTTTTTTGACATGCGATTTTCTTTTTTTTTTTGTTATTCTGTCTCTCACTGTTAAAATACATCTACCATTAAAATGATAGACTGATCCTTTCTTTGTCAGTGGACAAACATTCAAAATCAGCAGGGGATCAAATACTTTTTCCCCTCACCGTATATATAAACATATATAGAAAACGAATAACACATTAGTAAGCTCATTTGCATGTCTTAAAGGTGGGAACATGCAAATGAGAATACAATGCACCTCACTCTTTCAATCCAGAAATAGCAATTTTATACATTGCTCCCTTAAAGCATATGCCTGCTGTGCTAAACAGATTTTAAGCAAAGCACCGGGTTGGTTGGTTGGATATATATATATATATATATATATATATATATATATATATATATATATATATATATATATACACATATACCAGAATGCGTCTGAAGATATGATTTTCTAAAGCTGAAATGGAATTTTCTGAAGGCACAGGTTAGAAATTGGATTATGTCCACATAATCAGGATAATGATCATCATTAACCAAGTGGACTAGATATAATCAAATTTTCTTAATTATATCTAAACATGATTTGGATAACGTCAACAAAAGCCAGTAACAATAACTAATGACGGCATTAACCAAAAATTACACCTATTATCCAGCAGCTTCGGATAATACTAACCTTAGACTGATAATGTTCAAAAACCTAAGCAAACTTGTGCCACTGAACATGCATTTAGAGGGATCATCATCAATATATACAGTGTTTATTAATGTTACTCAGGTTTATCCTGGCTTTCCAAATCTTCTTAATGATAGCCTTTTAATTAAAATTCACATCTTCCAAAAAGAATATTCATGGAAGAGATAATGGACTAGGTTTCCAGTACGTTCTCCACACAGCATACAGCTCCGGGTATTCCTAGGTGGTCTCCCATTCAAGTAGTAACCAGGCCCAACCCTGCTTGGCTTCAGGGTGGTGTGACTTATTGGTTCCCTGACTGGAATCAAACCCAGGTCGCAGCAGTGACAACACAGAATCCTAACCACTGGACCAGTAGGCAGCCAAGGAACTCCTCAAATAGTCCTCACTAATACAGAACCTGGCAATTATAGTAAGGTAAGCACAAAAATTCACCCTCAAATTGAAATATATTATGTTGCAACTAAGATATCGACAGCTTTTTTCATATTTTCTAAAGAAATAAAATGAATGCGCATGGAGAGCATGTAATTAGAGGGACCCTTCCGGACCTGAGAGGATGTCCCCATTAGCTCAATAAATTGTTGGGTGAAGCGGACTCATACAAAAGTCAAGGTAATTAAACAAATTTGAAGGCTATAGAAGTAAACAGTACTATTACTACCATTATAAAACAGTATAAATATGTCTAACTGATTTTAACTGCTGATGTATTCATGGGTTCAGCGGAGTCCCTTTAACAAGATGCTCTTACAATAGAGCATTTAAAAAATCACAAAAATTTAAGCACGATTATGAGATTATAGCAAAAACCTACAATTTTACACAAAAAATAAAAACACAAAACCAGGGTCACCTTAGTATTTCCTCCTTTGCCTGCACACATACATGGGTTGTAATAATATATGACATGCATTGTATCCTGTTATTGTCACCCAACAATACAACAGCTCAATACAGATCACTGATCTCAGCAGGAAACAATAATGTTACTTAAAGGAACACTGGCATCCTGTATTTACAGTATACTTCTTTGAAGAACTAGAAGGGTTAATGGTCTTATTATGAAGCTAAACATTTAAAAGTCTATTTTAGTACCTACTACATGCAAAGCTGGGCCGCTCCATCACTGTCTGCATAATTTCCTCTAGTTGATTTACCTGCTATTACCTAACAAAGCTGAAACGGTTTCACATTCCACTTTGAAACATAGATTTAATGGCAGACAAGAAGCAGAATGGTCCATCAGGTCATCTCATTCTATCTACCTAAACAACTTGAATTAAGCCTCAGGACAGCCTTACCTAAGGCATCTTAAATTCCTTAAAGGTATATCTAAGTTTCCAGGATTATGACTGCATCTGATAAGAGGAGACTCCGTAGTGTATACAAACCTTTTTTTTTGCATGAATAAATACCAAGATAAACATTAACAAACTCACCCTAATGTTTGCTAAATCTCTTGAGTTTGCAAGCAGCAGCTTTTGTGAGTTAACACCCTGGTAAAACTAGCATAAAATTCATAATTTGTTTTGGCCAGTCACAGGCAGCTAATACAATGTAACACTGAATGATGGCAGTTTGTACAGGAAGGAATCATGGGATGCGTAGTCTTCCTATAGAAGAAAGTTGGAGCGGTCAGATACTGGTCTGCAGATATCTGCATTGAGCTGCTGCTGGCTTGAACGTTAGTAAAAGGGTTAAAATCTATACCGAAATGGAGTGTTTCTATTGGCAGGTACACTGTGCCTATGTAAGCAGCTCTGGGGGTGGGGAAAACAAGTTTTATTTGTAAATAAAATAAATCTGTGTGTGGCTGTCTAGAATGCCTCCATGTAATGTGTGTCTAATATTAGCAACATGTGTTCGATTAGAGAGAAGGAAAAACAGGGAAACTTAGATATACCTATAGCCACGTTTCCCTCTACCACTTTCAGTGGTAGTCTGTTTCACTTATCTACTACCATCCTTAAAACACGCATTTTCGCACTTTATGCAAATATTACACCTTCAACCCAAGACCTTGAGTTCCTTGTATTCCTCTTTTTAAAAAATAAAATAATTAATATGCTTTATTGATTGTAATGGAGCGGTTTGGTGTTGCTTATAATTGACAATAAAATGAAAATTATTTCTCCCTATTTCTTCTAAAGGAAGTTCTTTGAATATCGGACTTCAGAGTTCCTTTAAGAATTATGTAGTAAATGCTTCTAAGTAGTTAAACTTACTTTAATTAGTGTCAGGAAGAAATCCTAAGGAGGTGTATATGTGCACAAGATTCACCTCAATACGTTTTGACACTTTCTTATCAGAGCTAGATAGTTGATATTGTGATCTAGGATCTGCTAAGAAGTCATTATCTTTCCCTCACCTGCGTCTGAAGAATCGGAGTCCACTGAACGTCTTGACACTGTGCCTCCTGCTGACCACAGCTCTGTCGGAGTCTGGCGGTTTCTCTGACCCACTTGAGGCAGCCGAGCTAGTGTTGCCAAGATCCCCGTCCCCATCCATTCCCTTTCTCCTGCACCTCCAGAAATTCACAAAGCGCAATCCTTCCTCAAGCCATATTCCTTATGGGCAAGGAGAGCCAAGTCCAGTCCTATCGTTGTACACCTTTGCACCGTGCTGCATACACTTTTGGTGATGCACACATACACGTGCAATGAAACAAGCATCTCAAAAATTACATATCCATCACTGTCTGTGCAGCACCTACAACATACTCCCACTGGTGTCTTCTTCTAAGACTACAGATACCGTGTACACAATACAGACATGTCTAAGAAAATATCACACTATACGCTATAAATATCACACTACCATATCATGTCACACGTGTGCTTTTGGTTCCCTTCTTAATTTTAAACTATTAACCTCTCTATAATGAAGGTATTTTCTTTATGCAGACACATGCATGTATTAGTGATATTGTAACACGGACAGACCTTTGCACAACCGTAGACTTAACATAATTGGCTCACACTTTTGCACAATCCTAGTGCTGCAATACAGGATTACAAACCATTAACACCAACAATGACCCAACCGACACACACACACCTTGGTGTGACAACAGTTCTATACAAAAACCCAGCTTACAAACTGATAGACAACCTGCAATATACATACACAAAAAAATGTCATGCAATGTGACAAACAATACACAGCTTCAGTGACACACAGTCTGTGTAGTGACAACCCTACACAATGCTATACAACCTGCAGGTAGTATGTCATATCTATACAAATGATTCAAGAACCAATGGAGTTATGGAGTCAAATACTGCAAGAGATACAAAGTGAAAAGTGACACAATGCTACGCAAACTATAATACAACCCTACACAGAAACAATATATAAAGTAAAAATACAGCCCCACAGATAAATCTTCATAATCTATAACACAAACTGTACACAAATAATCCTTACAAATATAAAACAGAGCCCCACACAGAAATGATCTTCATAATCTATAGCACAACCATGTACACAATATCTTCTTAAAGTAAAACAACTCTACAGTCTTCATATTCTAAAACTGAACCCTAGACACATAAAATATACACCAAAACCCTACACACAAATCATCCTAACTCTAACACAACCCTACACACAAATAACACAACCCTACACACAAATAACACAACCCTACACACAAATAACACAACCCTACACACAAATAACACAACCCTACACACAAATAGCACAACCCTACACACAAATAGCACAACCCTACACACAAATAGCACAACCCTACACACAAATAGCACAACCCTACACACAAATAGCACAACCCTACACGCAAATAACACAACCCAACACGCAAATAACACAACCCAACACACAAATAACACAACCCTACACTCAAATAACACAACCCTACACTCAGATATACAACATGTCCTATTGAATCTCCTGTAAACACATGAACAACCTGCACATCTTGTCACTTTATAAAATAACACAGCACAACAACCAAAGTGCACATAACAAAGTGACTAAAGAAAGCAACACACACACACACAGTGCTAGGGACACAACACACACAGTGCTAGGGACACAACACACACAGTGCTAGGGACACAACAGACACAGTGCTAGGGACACAACACACACAGTGCTAGGGACACAACACACACAGTGCTAGGGACACAACACACACAGTGCTAGGGACACAACATACTAGTTTATGGAAGTAATACACAGTATGTATGAGGCAGCTGCATAGTATCTATACCAAGCCCTCACACAGTGCCCATGTACAGTACCAGCTCCTCACACACTGCCCATGTACAGTACCAGCTCCTCACACACTGCCCATGTACAGTACCAGCTCCTCACACTCTGCCCATGTACAGTACCAGCGCCTCACACTCTGCCCATGTACACACCGCCTGTCCCTGGCACACGCTTCCTGTCACTGTCCAGCTCATAACAACACGACGCTGCACAACCAGGAAGTGTCAGCAGGCGGTGAGCCTAGTCAGGACCCCGCACTGAGGCGGCCACTGTACTGCCTGCACAGAGCAGTCACCTGCAGTGAGCAATGGGAGAGGGCGACTCCTGCTGGGCAGAGTAAGAAATACACGATCATACACATGCAATTAAACATGTAGGGGAAGTAAAGAATAGGCTCAAGGGACTAGACATGGAAGATAGAATGTCTGGAGAAATTTGGACAGACGTTTGCAACATTATCCAGGATACAGCAACAAAGAATGGTCCTTTTCTATTATGAATCCGTTTCCCATCAGAACACTGGGGTGTGCGGCTGCGTCACAGCACCACCTGGTGGTGTAAAAATGTACTGCACCCTACAAACGATTCCGTCCTATCTGGCTCATAAGGCGAGCCTTGAGCTATAAGAGGCGTGCCCGAGGCCCTGGGGGGACGAGTGCCTGCGCCGAACATAGCGGTGGCCTCGCTGCCGACTCAGCGCCATTTGAGTTGCGCCCCATCGGAAGATGGAATAGTTATTTGCCTGCAGTATTTTTTCCACCACCAGGTGGTGCTGTGGCGCTGTGCTCAACCGCACTGTTCTGACGGGAAACGGATTCATAATAGACTAGATATCAAAGAATATCAATGAAAGAAAACTAAGATGGCAAATTGACTGTCTGACGAGGCTTTAAAAGTAGCCCAGGAAAGGTAGTGGAGATGGGGAAAGATGTGTCCAACTGAATGTAAAAAGTAAAGATATTAAACTATCAACAAAGGTACGTATAGTTAGATCTATGTTATTCCCCGTAGTAACATACAGATGTGAGAGCTGGACCATAAAGAAGTCTGAGCGCTGTAGAATTGACGCCTTTGAATTGTGGTGTTGGCGAAAACTACTTAGAGTCCCTTGGACAGCGAGAAGATCCAATAAATCAGTACTTCAGGAGATCAAGACAAACTGTTCACTGGAGGGTATGATTGTGAGGCTGAAGCGGTACAGCTCCTGTCTGGGACCCAGCTGATTATCTTTTAATCTTCATGGGGAACAGCTGTGAGATCCAGAACATGGGTAACAGGGTGATACTTCATATTCATCTAGTTTTGTACTTATTTAAATAGACTACAGTTTAATAGTTCATAAATTCCTCTATTATCTACCTATAACTGTGACTAACGGTAATGGCATGGATAGTGTTAGGCTATCCTCATCCCAGAGGACCGGCTGTGGAGAACTAATGGTGTATAAGACCCTGCCCATAGATATAGAAGAAGGTGCATACATAGTAATTTGGAAAAATACATCCAACCAATTTTTAAAGTTATCTATTGAATCTGCTGTCATAACCTTCTTATGTAGTGATTTCCACAACCTTCTCTCCTGTACTGTGAAATTTATTTTTCTTTAATGTGAAGTCTTTTTTTTCTAAGTATGTATACTATAGATCTCTATACTGCCATACAGATATAGTATAATATGTTTATTATAGGTGTATAAACTTCTATAGAAATACAATATCATACCATCCAAGCATTCCTCTTTTCAGGAGAAAAAAAGCATCGATTACTGCACTACAGAGCCCACAGGTGTATTACAATTTATGCAGATGCTCTTTTTTTATAATTTAACCTAAACAATATTATTACAAAGGAGCAATTGGGATTTGCACTCACAACATGATATATATGAGTTCTTTACATCTGAGCCATTTCACTACAAGACTGAGAGTGAGTATAGAATTCAGAAAAACTAAAATATAATCAGTGTCAAAGTCATAACTTCCATGCTCACTATCTATAGAGATTGTTGTGGATGGACTTTAATCAATGAACAAAAAAATGCACCTATCCTGTTTTGTGTACATTTTTGGAAGCGCTGGATGCGTGCCGCTGACCACTCTAGGGATTAGTCAGCGCCAGCGTCCCCATGTAGCTGTCAAAAATAGGTTGTACACCCAAAGCCCCTAACCCTCTATCCCTAACCCCCTAAACCTCACTCCCTAACCGTAACCAGATAAACCTCACTTCCTAACCCTGACCCCCAAAACCCCACTTCCTAATCCCCTAAACCTCACTTCCTAACTGTGACCCCCTAACCCTAACCCCCAGAACCTCACTTTCAAATCCCCTAACCCCTTAAACCTCACTTCCTATCTGTAACCTAATCCTCTAAACCTGACTTCCTAACCTCCCTAACTCCCAAACCTCACTTCCTAACCCTAACCGCCTAACCCTCTAACCCCTTAACCCTCTAACCCTAACCCCCTAACTCTGTAACCATAACCTGAAACCCCTAAACACTTACCCAGCGTGCTGGGCTCATGTCCCTAGAGTCGTCGTCGGCGCACATCCAGCGCTTCCAGAAATGCGCACATATAACAGGATAGGTCCAAAAAAAGTTAATTGTTGATTCATATTTAAAATCTAAACGTCTTTTCCATTTTGAAGCCTTTGTCTGATATAGAACAACATTTTTATTACTTCAAAGTCCTTTTAACCTAGCAGCACAGAACCCACTGGACAACAGTACCACACATGTGCACACACATGTCCAAAAGACAGTACACTGTTGTCAATATGACATCATATATTCAAACTCTATGTGTTAATGGCACATCTCTTTTCCCCAATTGCAGTTTTGACCCTTACTTGGTTTTAATGAACACTCAAACCTGATAGGGATTATAGAAACTGTACAATTATGCCTAAACATGACTACCCTATTCTAAATCAGATAATTGGCAACGCTATTTAGAGGTATCCCTGCTGCCATAATTGGACAGCATGGTGTTAGTGCCATGCTCATCAGAAAGAAGGTAAGCTTTCAATTTGGGTGTTAATGTTTTGAATTTCTGTTTTCTATGTTGTACCTTGTAATATGAAAAGAGTAAGAAAATCCAGACTACCTGTTGAGAAAATCCATCTAAATTATGCATTTGTCGTGTGAAATGTTCTACAGAGTGGGAAGATAATCACCTGAGTGCTTCAGTCCTTTTCTTTAAACCAAAATAACAGAAAATACATTTTAGCACCAATACAACTTATATCATATTACCTATTTAAATACGGAAAACACAGTTGGGTGAGTGTACTTCACTTAAAAGAGTGAGCATATTAGAAAATGGCTAAAAACAGGAAAACAGTATGTTAAAACTTTTTTTGTGAAAATTAATAAATTCTACTTACAAGATTTGAGTATTTTTGTTGCATTTATGATATATCAAATCTGCTGTGTAGGGGTACAGGCTATAAAAATAGTGTATACGTGTTTTCAGTAATAGTGGATCATTACTTTTAAGAGAGCAGATCCATGAAGACATTCATATGCATGTTCTCTAAAATAAATACCAATATACAATAAAAAAAAGACTGAAATAAAAAATTATCATACAATTAATTCAACTTTATGGGAACACAGCTTGATCACCTATGACCACTGTCATAACTCACGTTGGCCACTTGTTGTTCTTACCAGGAGGGACTGGATTACAGTAGAAGCCATCTTACCATGGACGTGGCCCAAGTTAATCTATGTCATATTGGTGGTGCACCATGTGCCCTCCTGAGACTAATATACTCCCCAAACAATGATATCCAGGGGAGTAACAGTTCTGGGCCTAGAAGACCCAATGTTATACTGTTATTGTTATGTATTCAGGGAAAAGGCAGCTTACCACATCACCACTAATAAAGTTGACAATTATGCATGAAGTGGATTGGTGTGGTATCCGGTGTCTACCCTTCAGTACCAGGGAACAGGGGTTACAGACCCTGAGACTAAGTGATTAAAACAGGTGAGACAATAGAGCTAAGAGGACACATAACATACCCGTAATAAAGTACTATTTCACATAAGCGGGTTATGATTATGTGCGCCTTTACGCATTGGCTAGTAAAATCTGTTAACCTGACCATGATAAAGGGATGGGGAGTGAAGCAGCCATATTGTACTGGGGTAGCCATCTCTGTACATATTGCAACACATACGGAGGTCAACCATCTGGTCTCCCAGGTTATCACCCAGGTAAACACACTGGAGTGATAACGGTCAGAACAAAGGGGTCTTTACAGACATTGAGGCACCTCTCAGGGGCAGATCTGACAGGGTTTCCTGGCCTTCACTTGAGGGGCTAACTATCCATCTGGGAGATGTACACAGGTCGCCAGTCAATCTTCAAATGAGCCCCTTAGCCACGCCCAGGGGGCCGGCTTTGGGGACAAGGCTGGCCGTTCCCTGGGATTTCCCTTAGCCCATTGACCAGGACTAATAGGAAGTCTCAGAGACCAGTTACTATGGGTCAGCATATGTACAGGAGGGCGTCCTCAAGGTTAGCCACTCCCAGGTCTTTGATGATGACTGCATATAACCTGTCCAATGTAAAATAAAGGGGCTTCATTTTTTCAATCATGATTATGGTGTTGGAGTTAATTATTGTCCAAGCTAGCAGTCTGCTACAGTAATATCTGATCCAGACTTACTGTAGATCTCCAGAAGCATCTCTGGGCACTTCTAATGATTGGGAGAGCCCTGCCAGGGCTGGCTGCATCAATCATTCGGTCCAGAGTCATCCCAACAGAGCTATTCCTGCAGTAAATAGGGATGGGGAGTACCTTTCATATCTCACTCAAAGAGCAGGTCATGGCAGTTGGTGGCAGCGGTGGGAGGCTCTAGAGGAAAAGACTGAGGATGGAACAGCAGTATGAGGACATGTCCTCAGCAGAACTGAGAAAGGCGCAGAAACTAAGAGGAATGCCCCAGAAGAAAGGGGGCCAACCAGCAGATGTGATAGCAGCCTTGAGAAGGTATGATGCAAAACAGCTGGAACAAGAGGAGTTGGGTGAGGGGATAAGCACACTACAAAGGACCCCAAGATCTCAGCAAGAAGAAGGACAGCCAGATGACATCTTAAAGGAGGCAAGACACAGGTTCAGGGAACTCAGAGAGTTTTGCCCCGGGGAGATAACGCTGGAAGAGGTAATTAAAGGAGTAAACCTAATAAAGCAGCAAATAGAGGAAGAACGTACAGGAGTGTCCAAGCTCAGCAAAGGCTTGGGGTCAACCCTGCAGGGATGCCAGTAAGAGTCAAACTGGCATATCAGAATTTTAAACAGTTCCAGGATGATAAAGACAGTATTGACGGATTCATCCAAGAGTTTGAGCAACAATGTAAGGTACAGGACATACCTCATGAAGAATGGGCCAAGTTACTGTTGACTAAGTTGACTGGAAAGGCCAGTGCAGCCTGTCGGGCCCTTCCTCCAAATCTAGCCATGGATTACAACCATTTGAGTACAGTATTACTGAGCAGATATGCCGTAACCCCTGAAACTTTTCTGGCCAGATTTAGGGGCACTACCTAGGGGCAAGAGGACACTCATGCCGAGGTAATGTGTAAATTGAGGCGTGCCTGCACTCAGTGGTGGTCTACACAAGGAGCCACCACAGCAGAGAACATTTTGGAGGTGGTGCTAATAGAACAGTTTTTGCAACTTTGCGCACCAGAATTGAGGGATTGGCTGCAGGATCAGAAGCCAGTAGATGGGGACCAGGCAGCTAGCATGGCCGACCATTTTGTTAGTACCAGAACTAAGAGAGTTCCCCAGACTACCAATGCTAGTGAGCAGGTGAACCGGGGCTCAAGAGACTTGGGGCCAACACGGCAGGCCCCTATTGTGCCCAATGCGCCTTGTCATGGGCCCTGGGCGCAGCATCAGAATTCATATGGACACCGGGGTACCCAGTCAGGACTCGTTCCTAAAACACACCCAGAGCCAAGACAGTCCCCAGAGAAGATGTTTCCAGTGCAACCAACCGGGCCACCTCTGTCACGTAAGAATCATAGAGGACCCCCTCAGTCTGCATTGAATTATTTGAGAGAATGGGATGCTGGAGCCGGACACCCCAACGCAGCTCCCTGGGAGCCAGAAGCAGAAGGATGGTACCATGGTATCCACATGGTGAGGAGAGCACAGAAAGACTCCGGGGAACAGCATAGACAATTAATCTGGGTGCAGGGTCACCAGGCTGTTGGTTACCGGGATTCAGGTTCCGCAATCACTGTAGTCCTACCAAGTGGGTGCGCCCCTCGGACTGCATACAGAGGCAAATGTGGGCTATGGTTGCTGGGGGAAAACAATTTCCCATTCCCATGGCTCGCATTCAATTGGACTGGGGCACTGGAAGTAAGTCCACAGAGGTAGTAGTTATGGATAACCTGCCTGCGGATGTTTTGCAAGGGAATGATTTGGGTCACATGGTAAGCCAGTATGTACAGCCCTTAACAAGAGCTCAAACCAGAGCCAATGGATGCAGGATGAACCAGGACCAGACGGAATACTCAGAGCCCGGGCACTACCGCCAAGCCACTGACCGATTTGACCAAAAAGAAATTGCCCAGGGAAGTGACCTGGACTCCTGCTTGTCAGACTGCGTTCCACAACCTAAAGGAAGCTCTGACTTGTTCCCCAGTATTGGCTGCCCCGGACTATAACCGACCCTTTGTGGTCCAGACAGATGCCTCCATGTATGGCATAGGGGCCGTGCTAAGCCAGACAGATAATGAAGGAGTGGAACATCCTGTGGCGTATTTGAGCAGGAAATTGTTGCAGCGTGAAACGGCCTATGCTACTGTGGAGAAGGAATGTTTGGCCGTAGGTTGGGCTTTGCGCAAACTTCAACCTTATTTATATGGACGACCTTTCACTGTGACCACCGACCATAACCCCTTGTGCTGGCTGTCTAAGGTAGCCGGAGAAAATGGACGTTTGCTAAGATGGAGCCTGGCACTACAGAAATTCAATTTCCAAGTACAGCACCGTAGAGGTAAGCTCCATCAAAATGCAGATGGATTTTCACGCCAACTGGAGCTATGAGTATCAGTGTAGCTGAGAAAATCATGGTGACCCTTGCTGTTCTCAAGCTGCACTTGGGGGGGGGGGGGGGCAGTTGTAATAACTTAAGTTGGCCACTAGTTTTGCTTACCAGGAGGGACTGGATTACAGTAGCAGCCATTTTACCATGAACGTGGCCCAAGTTAATCTATGTCATATTGGTGGTGCACCAAGTGCCCTCCTGAGGATAATATACTCCCCAAACCACGATATCCAGGGGAGAAACAGTTCTGGGCCTAGGAGACCCAATATTATACTGTTATTGTTATGTATTCAGGGAAAAGGCAGCTTACCACATCACCACTAATAAAGTTGACAATTACGCATGAAGTGGATTGGTGTGGTATCCGGTGTCTACCCTTCAGTACCAGGGAACAGGGTTTACAGACCCTGAGACTAAGTGACTAAAACAGGTGAGACAATAGGGCTAAGAGGACACATAACATACCCGTAATAAAGTACTATTCCACATAAGCGGGTTATGATTATGTGCGCCTTTACGCATTGGCTAGTAAAATCTGTTAACCTGATCATGATAAAGGGATGGGGAGTGAAGCAGCCATGTTGTACTGGGGGTAGCCGTCTCTGTACATATTGCGACACATAAGGAGGTCAACCATCTGGTCTCCCAGGTTATCATCCAGGTAAACACACTGGAGTGATAACGGTCAGAACAAAGGGGTCTTTACAGACATTGAGGCACCTCTCAGAGGCAGATCTGACAGGGTTTCCTGGCCTTCACTTGAGGGGCTAACTATCCATCTGGGAGAGCCAGTCAATCTTCAAATGAGCCTCCTAGCCACGCACAGGGGGCCGGCTTTGGGGACAAGGCTGGCCGTTCCCTGGGATTTTACCTTAGCCCATTGACCAGGACTAATAGGAAGTCTCAGAGACCAGTTACTATGGGTCAGCATATGTACAGGAGGGCGTCCTCAAGGTTAGCCACCCCCAGGTCTTTGATGATGACTTTATATAACCTGTCCAATGTAAAATAAAAGGGCTTCATTTTTTTCCATCATGATTATGTTGTTGGAGTGAATTATTGTCCAAGCTAGCAGTCTGCTACAGTAAGGTCTGATCCAGACTTACTGTAGATCTCCAGAAGCATCTCTGGGCACTGCTAATGACTGGGAGAGCCCTGCCAGGGCTGGCTGCATCCATCATTTGGTCCAGAGTCATCCCTACAGAGCTATTCCTGCAGTAAATAGGGGTAGGGAGTGCCTTTCATTTCTCACTCAAAGAGCAGGTCATGGCAACCACCTCCTATCTACTCTTAAGTTTTTCAATAACTCTTCACCTGGACACAGTATGAGACCATAGATTATTGTTGCTGTAATTTTGTTTTTATTTTTGGTTTTAACAGTTCCATTAAATGTTATGTTTTATTTTTGCTTGGTTAACACCAGAAGTATTCTGAAGGCTTATGTGCAATTCAAGGATACACTACTCATGCATTCTTTGTATACTCATCTGGGGACAGGAACATATATTAGAAGTTATCTTAGTAGGTGCCTAAGTCAGCCATGATTTTACCTCCAATGACACAGGACTTTGCTTGTGTTGATATGATAGGCCACAAGGCGATTAGATGAGCTGATTTATACTCTTTTCTTTGAGATCACTTTTGGAGCAATATGGTGTATACATCCTGTGGTCATTATATGGTGGTCGATGTATTATTATTGTTGGTTACTATATGGTATTCAGATGAATTTAATGACAAAGTGACATGTGAGGGTGGAGTCCATATAAGCATTGTCCTTTTTTCTTTCTTTTTTCATGTATAGTTAGCTACTCTGGGCTCTCTCTTCATAATGATTTACTAGTGAATATCAACTATAATAGTTGTCGTAATTGCGAGTTGTCGTCACGCAATGTTAAAAGTTGCGGGCTTGCGTATGCGCAATGAGCGACAAAGGCAATCATTGCGGGCCTCGTGATGAGTGCGGAAGGTGGCCATCGCGAGGCCCGTATGTGACTGGTTTGATGGGGCTGCAATGAGCGCCAAAGGCGCTCATCGCCAGGTCTACAAGTTAGAGGGGGGAGAACCTCGCATTGTGTGGAAACTGCATTGCAAGGCTTCACATTTTTGACTGGCAAGCCACTAGTACTACTATATTGTTTTTCTGTGACTAGTTGGTGTAGGATTTTGTTATTCTTTTCTTTGATCTATAATTACCCTATCAAAAACCTGCTCAAGAGTTGTCCAATATAAAGCATTGGTCTCAAATGCACCAGACCTTAGCTTGGACCTTACAATGCATTTTGTATGTCAAATGACTGAAACTTAAGGAGATATAGGAGTTGTTTGGATATTACTAGGTATATAACATACCTATAACATACCTGTGCACAACAATTGCATTTTATAAATATCCTTTTCAGTTATAATTTGGAAAGGCGAAAGTGTTCTGCAGTAGAGGGGTTAAAAGTGTCCAGGAGCAACACATTTAAATGATACAATGAAAAGAATACTAACTCATATATATACTTTTAAGCACTTTATTTTATTAGGAAATGCTTATACGCTCTGTTTTTACTACCTAAAACCAAACAAACATAATAATATGACTCAACCCTGTATTTTTATATCACATATATAGTTGTGAGCATGCGAGCTGTTGCTAATGCTTGCGGGCTCGCCTTGAGCCTGTGGCCCTCGCGAAGAAAGGGCCGCAGTTGCTGACATGGAGCACCAAAGGCGCTCCTTGCCAGCAACTGCGGACCTCGCAAAATGTATGTAGTTACGAAAGGAAAATATGAGACACGTTATGACCCATTACGACCTCGCAAAAATAGGCGGAAACCCGCGCACATGAAAACATGAAAAATACAATAAATACACACAACAAATACATAAAAAGCTTACCTACAGGAAGAGGGAGCATCTAGGACCTCAAAAACTGAAGTTACACCTCAATTTAACTCAAAATAAAAGAGTTTAGACACTAAAAAATTCTCTATGCGAGAGAAAAAATAGGCGCCGAAAAAAACGAAAACGAGGCTACAGCGGTATAAAGACGCAAAACACCACCAAACAACTACGGATTTCCAGAAAAAGACGTACGAGATTCGAAAACAAGGACGCAACCCGCGCGACCCCAAAAACATTACAAACACAATAAATATACACCCAGGACCTCTGCAAGTAAAGTTACACCTCGATTTAAGTACAAATTTTGAAGTTTAGACACCCGAAAATCACCTATGCGAGAGAAAAAAATGGCCGCCGAACAAAACGAAAACGAGGCTAAAGGACCCTAAACACGCAAAACATCACCAAACAGCTACGGTATCTTCCGTAAAAGTCGGACGACATCCGAAACAAAGGATGCTAAATCAGCCACAGCCGCATACCACACATTAGCCGCCATTTTACAACAATAACTTATACAATGCGGAAGTACACAGCTACGCTAACGGATTTGCGCACACACACTATTAAACTACACACATTCATCACGCTTACACAGTAGCTCCACACCACTAATGCTGCAGCACATGAAAACAGATTGCCAGCTCTTCAACACAATGCTTCCTGCATATATTACTTCAAAATAGGTAAAGTATATTACTTTATTAATGTATTATTTATTTTATTATTATACACCAAACAGCATTAGCTCACTTTCAATTTCATTGCCGTCATTTTTTGACGGGCAATATTCTATTATATAATAGTAACTTGCCTGATGGTATTGTAGAACGTTATATTGAATTGTCTGTGCTCTCTCTTTGAGCGCTCTCTGTCTGTGCACTCTCTCTCTCTCTGCGCGCTCTGTCTGTGCTCACTCTCTGTGTTCTGTCTGTACGCTCTGTCTGTGTGAGCTCTCTCTCTGTGCTCTCTCTCTTTCTGTGCACTGTCTCTCTCTCGGTGTGCGCTGTCTGCGCGCTCTCTCGCTGTTTGTGTGTGCTCTCTCTGTCTGTGTGCGCAGTCGAGCCATGAATAAAGGATGAATTCTGAGTATGTCTGTTTCCTGATTCCCAAGACTTTTAAGGACTTTTAAGATTGTGTTGGACTATCAAAATAAAGTCATTTTTTAAAAGTTCCTAGTATAGTGCATGTAAGACTGGCTAAACATGATACCACTAATTTTTCTAATGAGATATTGTTTATGCTGCATTATTACGCAAATGTGTTACTCAGGGAAACTAATTAGCACCTTCAATGTGCTGATTAGCAATGCAAATAAAGAACCAGATAAACAAACAAGTACTCCCTACCCACCATGTTATTGGGTAATTCAATCCCTTCCCCCAACCCAGAGATGAGCATATGGAGAATAACAATGCTGCATATCTCAGGAATGTTTTACACTAAAGAAAACAGCTAGTACAACATATAGCCAGTGTTTTTTTTTGTATAGCCAGTTTTAAAAAGCAAACTTGTCACTTTAAGCATAGATAATATCAGATTGCTGGCTGGAGCATCTGTGTACTCTACGCTGGGGTCATGGACATCCGATAATGCTACCAAATGAAGCCTATTTCCTTGCCTTATACAGTCAGATTTTTGATTGAGGTTTTTAATGTTTTAATGTTGATAATATCAAGGGGCAGAGGTCGTTTCCTACCACAGGAAAGAAGAATTGCAGACCGAACACATTTAAGGAGCATTCTTTAGGATGTTTAGAGTATAGTTAGGACCTATTTAATGAGACAATGATATTATAAATTACCTAACATGCATTTAAAATGAAAGGTTTTGAACATTATTTACATTATTATATACAAAGGGTTTGTTTGAATGAATGCTGCAAGTGTTAAAATGCTGTTTTAAACAATGTACAGACTGCTTATGGAATCCTCTTTTTGCTTTGTCAGTCGAGTTATTGAACTGTATGGGAAAAAAATCAGATATACCCTCCAATAGCTCAAACATTAGAAGGTGGTCCTGACTTATTTCTAAACTAGCTCATATAGGGACTATAAGAACATGTTTAACAGTTACAGCATTTCATGCAAACTAAATAATGTAATGTTTCAATCTTGTTCTTTTAAATAAATGAGATCAAAACTGGGATTTCAGCATTCCTTTAATGGGATTATTCAATTTTTTAAAAATAAACACTATTATTAAGAGTGTGTTTCGCTAGCTGATATACAACTGTCTTTTACAAACAATATTTTATATATTTACATGTTACATGCTACAATTCCGTGTTAATTATGGTACTAAAGACTGTAAAGTCACAGATGATGCATCAAAGGTAGTGGAGTAGTTAGAGATTGGTGGCCCCTGGTGCAAAAAAAAAGTTTCGGGCCCCCCTCTGGTGGCTGTAAAAAATGTTTTGCACTGGGTCCCACAGGAACCAAATTACTCACTATAGTACTATTAAAGGGATGACTAGAGTTTGTTTCCCCATAAACATTGTATTGATGGCAGTGTTCAATAAGAAAGAGCATTAATCACTTTCCTTGCACCTCTAGAGTAGCAATATCTACCATATTTTTCCATGTATAAGACAGTATTTTTTACCAATTTTTTTAAGTCTAATTTAGGGGGGTCTTCTTATACATGGAATGCTGGTCTGGTACTGTAATGCTGCATCTGGCCACTAGATTTAAGGCAGGAGAAGACACACATTTGGAAATGCATTGGTTCCAATTAGATTGCATTACACTGCAAGTTTGCAAGGAAATGTGTATTTTATACGTTTTTATTGTGTTACACATATATTTAAGGTCACTTTCTGTCGGGATTTTCACTGATTTCCATTCTAGCTCAATAACCTTGTGATCACATCACTTATTACTCAGTCGCGATGTGCTATTGCATTTTTCCGGCTCAATATCTTTGTGATCCTGTGTTAAACCAGAAAAATGCAATAGCACATCGCAACAGAGTAATAAGTGATGTGATCACAAGGATATTGAGCTGGAATAGAAATCAGTGAAAATCATGAGAGAAAGTGCCCTTAAATATATGTGTAACACAATAAACACTTATAAAATACACATTTTTATACACACTTGCAGTGTAATGCAATCTAATTGGAACCAGATGCATTTCCACTACGTGTATCTTTTCTCCTGCCTTAACATAGTGGCCAGATGCAGCATTACAGTGTGAAACAAGTGTTAAAACGTACATATCGCAAATGAGCTGTACAGCTTGTGTGTGGCATATGTGTGCTGCTTGTGTGGATAGAAATGTGTACTTTATAGGTTTTTATTGCGTTACACATATATTCAAAAGCACTTTCTGTCATGATTTTCACTGATTTCTATTCCAGCTCAATATCTTTGTGATCCTGTGTTAAACCGGAAAAATGCAATTGCACATCGCGACTGAGTAATAAGTAATGTGATCACAAGGATATTAAGCTGGAATGGAAATGCACATTTGCATATTTATTTATTCATGAATTTTGGGCTCTAAAAATAGGGGTTGTCTTATACATGGGGTCGTCTTATAGACGGAAAAATACAGTAATTTACTTTCTGTTTTTTTATGTCGATTTGATCACAGTGTAAAAATACTGAAAACTGCATGAAGACACAGGTCCAGGTTGCCAGAGTACAGATGAGATGTATAGTTTTTTTGTGTCAAAAAAATACCCCTACTGTAAAATCATAGACTAGCTAACAGGATAGTATTCAAATAAAGGAGGGAATCCATCTTTTCTAGTAAAACACAGGATGATTTCCATGATCCATGCATAATACATAATAAAAATTGTACACAAAACTCCACAAGATTTGACTGAACAGTTATTTGCATCTTTCAAGTTGCCACTTTTAAGCTAGAAGCTGGATATAACTTGTAACAATATAAGAAACCCAAAGATTTAGAGAAACTTCAATGAATGGAAAACTTCAATGAATTTCATCCTATTCTCTTTCTAATGTAGATGAACACATGGCTCAAATTAAGGCATTTGAATATGGAATTTCCTAGCATTGATACATATTGATTATGTATACTGCCATCCATTCCTGTCTGATATTAAGAAGACCTTATCTGGAAAAAAAAGTTTTACATATTTTTCTACTTGAAGCATGGAAACGAAAGATTGCATTTTCCAATCTGGTCATGGAAATGCACCTAGAATTGAAAAAAAACCCAGTAATTTCCAGATTTGTACTTTACTTTTTACTTTGTTATGATGGAAATAACTATCAGAAAAGAAAATACCACAATATATATTCTTAGAATATGTTCTCTAGAAGTGTATATTTTTTAACTCAAGAGATACTATTCCTAAAATGTATAGCATCAAATTTCCTTGAAGACTTAAGTGCTTTCTATTCATGGAGATTTGACACTTGTAATCCTTAAACCACTGAAAAATACTATGGCAAAAATTCTGGTCACATTAGATTTTTCTCATCACATAAGCTTGGCTACTGGAAAATTACTTGCATTAGAATTTATTGAGACCTTTTAGGGATAGAATTACTTTTTTTAACTGTTTTAATATATCATTCATTTTTTCCTTTTCTCCAATCCTTTAAAAAAAAAAATAGGTTAGATTCCCTATATTGGACTCATTTTATTAGCAGATTTCCAAAAGTTGTCTTAACTGTATGTTTACAACTTCTTGTATACAATGAATATCATTATTCATTCATTAAGGATAATCACATCATTTTGTCCAAAAGAAGGATATAGCATAACCAAATATATTTATAATATATTTCAAGCACTTAATCTAGGATACTGAAAACTATCTGAGCCATAAAACCAAGGCAATCATCTGGAGAAGAGTTCTGTAGGCCATGACAGACAGCACACTGCAGAATCATCCTTCTAGAGAGGGGTTCATTGTGAAGAGTCCACCTTCTAGAAGAGAGTTCATCAGGTCAGGACCTCAGGCACACAAAAGAGGCCACCTTCTAGAGGATATTGCTGCCGGCCATCACACCAAGGACACAGAGGAGGTAATCTTCTGGAGGACTCTACTGCAGGTAGTAAAGCCAAGGAATCTACAACTGGAAGATTCTAAAGGCCAATGTACCTAAAGAGACAACCTTCTACAAAATGGTTCTACAGGTCATGGCACAAAGAACAGGACAAAGACAACAGTGCATATTTAAAAAAAGAAATAATTCTTATCTGTTATAGCATCCAAGGGCTACAGCGTCTAGAACCACATTTAGATGGTTTGTTTATATTGTGTGAATAATAGTCTTCATGGAGACATAGAATTATGTTTATTAAATTATAAGAAGGCACTTGAAATGCTCATTATGGAGGCAGAATCCATACACATGCACACACTAATTGAAAATTATTTTGTGGTTTATAAATCAAATGCTTTTGCAATGAACTTGGACACCTAGGACACTGCAAAAGTAATCTCGAGGTGCATTTGTACACTTAGCATGTTCTTTTTTCCTTCTTTCCCTGTTTGTTTTAGTTACTTGTATATATGCCATTTCAATATATGTTCACAAACATTGAAATTTTAACTTTAATATTTACTCCTTTACTATTTCTCAAAGCAGCGGACACTTATTTCGAAATATAATTCTGTTTTCTTCTTAAGTAGCAGTACCTTCATTATATCATTTACATGTGTCACTCCATGACCATATTTCTCCTCAGGATATTTTATTAGTTCCAAGTTATAACTGAAAAGAGTATTTAAACCTTTTCTCTAAG
The DNA here is from genome assembly GCA_027410445.1 of Discoglossus pictus. Lineage (NCBI taxonomy): Eukaryota > Metazoa > Chordata > Amphibia > Anura > Alytidae > Discoglossus > Discoglossus pictus. Next base: position 58,662,015 of record CM050175.1, read on the forward strand.
GTACAGATATCTGATTGTTGTACATTGTTTGGTTATCTCTTGAAGGACCACTATATGCAAGTTTTTTTTTAAAGGCGTGCATATACAAAAGAATGACAATGGAGCATATTATTGAAACAAAACAACCTTATATGTATTTTTAAAAAGATTTATTTCTATTCCAAGTGACTTCATTTGCAGCTCTGTCGAGTAATACAGGCCATGCTTTGCTGCTTTAGGAGGCCTCTGTGCAAAGTTTGGGTGCATATGCATGACTATGTACATAGCTGCTTCTGGGCTCAATCACAGGGAGGAACAGTGTGTAATAACACAAATCCCAATAATGTACATAGGGCCTCATTCTATTATCGGCCTTAGGAGATGCGTGGCCGCAAGAACCGGCCGCAGGCTATTTGCCTATTCTATTCCCTTCCGGCCGGGGACTCCGGCAGGCTTGCGGCCGGCGCCTTGTTATCCCTTGCGGCCGCACGCACCGGAGGAAAGCCTTTGATCTTAAACGTCCGCAAGAGTTTCGGCCGCAAGAAAATCCCGGTTGCTATTCAATTGCTCCGGGAACCCTCTCTGCAAAGCTAAAACCGAGCCGCAGCTTACTTGCAGCAAAAAGGTCCCGCAAGCACACAATTAAGCACATAATAAAGCCATAATAAAGCCATCCTGCACTCTGATGAGACGATAAAGTGATTGTAGGTGTTAGCATTCATAGCACAACATTCCCCTACACTCAAATCCGTAAATAATTTTTATTTTAATTCATGTCAAATATCCGTGGACAAGCTCCCGAGGGCTTGGAGCACCTCAGACCCGCCCACGCTGCGGCCGGAAAATAAACAGTTATTGAAATATCGGATTTGGGCTGATGTGCAAGCTTGAGAGGGGGTTGCTATTAATCCTCATGTCCCCCATTATGATCCCTAGCATTTACAGAGCTTTACAGTGCCGTCTTGAATTTATATTTGCTTTTAAAGATTTCTGAGCTTACGGCCGGTTGCAAGATATGCGGCCGGCCGTAAGGGGGATATCCTTGCGGCGCCGTCTATTTGAATTGCAAGGTAATGGGAGCCCCGCAAGGAATCGCAGCTTTGCGGCCGTTTTACGGCCGATAATAGAGTGAGGCCCATAGAGTCCTCCTAGAGTGACTCAGCATCAGCAGCAAAGGAGGACATGTAGTACTTGATCAGAGCTTTTTCATACAGTGGTCCTTCAAAAGGCCAAACTCATCTTTGGATTCCTGGGAGAGGCAGCAGTCCACTCTTGGGTCAAGGGTTCACATAGACAGCTCTTTCACAATCCAATCACATGACAACCCATTTCTCCAATACTATCAGCCCTATTAAATTCCGCCAATGTTTGAACCCGTAGCCTGTAAAGTAGACCGCAAGCCTTGCGGCTATTAAATTAGCCCCCAAAAGCAACCCGTCAATGAGTTGTGTGGTAAGGGTGGGAAAAGGCTACAAGACCTGAAAATATGAACTGCGCTATTAAATTGCAACAAATTCACTGGCGTTCAAGCCCGTAACCCGCAAATGGAAGCCAAAAGCCAATGGCTACTAGAGAGGACACGCTAGGGGGGTAAAGTCTAATCCGTAGCACTGTAAATGCAAATATACATACACTACTGTACCTATAATAATAGGGAAAGTGATGTTAGGTATTAAAATAAAAAGCACAACATTCTGAAGCTCGCAAATTGGCAATATAAAATTATTTATTTCATGTGTAAATTAATTGTTATATTGATCCCGGCAATCAATGTGTTAATACATATAATGGAATTTGCATGGACTAGAATATCATATTTACGGCTTTATCAATATTACATTATTTCTGGAATGTGGGTCCGATCGTAACTCGTAATTGAACCCTGTAAGACTTTGAAATCCAACCTCCATTTTTCAGTGACGTAATAATGACGACCTTTGTTTCCATTGGCTCCATCTAAACCCGTAACTACAGGTTTGACTAATTGATCACGTTCACAGCAGCGCATCCAACATTCAACAAATGGTTTATGGGTTTGCGTTTCAAGCCCGCAACTCGCAGCATGTTCTAATTTAACAGCTGCTCTAGGAACAACTCCTTCTAAATCTTTAATCCCAAATCATTATTTTTTTATTTTTATTTCCTTTAACCTACAAGTTATTGGCCAAATGCCAGACAAAGAGGGTTGATTTGTGCAGGTAGGTTGTGTGAAAGATTACAAACTGAAATCTAAAAACGAAAAAGGAGAGTGCAAAAAAAAAAAATAGTAAAGTACAGAGTTTATCACATATAATAGTTGTCAAACTGCAAGACGTCGTCACACTTTACGTGGTGCGCACGAGTTAGGTGATGAGCGCCGTTTACGTGTAGCACTTAGGCGTTGAGCTGCCTGCGAGTCTTGCGTAGCGAGGCGAGCCGTTAACGCACTACAACTATCACCACAAACACTATGAGGCCACAAAACACTTACTAAAAGCGGGATCGCCTTGGCGTGCAAGCTGTTGACAAACGCGGGACTTAGAAAAAAAAAATTATGAGATGCAGGACTTAGAAAAAAAAAAGATACGAGACGCCAAAAAATACGAGATTAACCGACGAACTGCAAAAACAAAAGAACAATAAAAACACACTAAATACACCAACAAAAAAAAATACCAAAACATCACAGACAGCACGGGGCAGCAGCCAGGATGTCTGTGAGTGAGGTGGAACGCAAATTTAAGACGATTTAGACGACTTTCGCCACTTGGCCCCCGAAAAAAATGAAAGCGAGGCTACACAACCCCGGACCGCGCAAAACACTGCCAAGCGTGTAGCACTTTACACATCAAACTACGAACTACAAAATACACTATTACAAAAGCCGGAAAATGATCATGAGCCGCGTAACACATTAATAACATTACAAATTTTTCAATGCCGCTTTACACAATAAACCAACGGCTTTCCCTACACTTTATCATCAGGGCAGCAACACTCACATTGTATATTTTATGCTGTCGGAAAATACAAACAGATTGTTAGCTCTTCAGGCTGTTGCTGCCTGCATATATTAATTATAAATAATTAAAGTATATTAATTTATTCAAGAAATAATTTAATATTACTTAACTACATATACATAAAAATATATATCTCTCTTTATCAAGGTGCTTTATGAAGGTGCTCAGAGGACCAAAAGTACATGACAGGAGAGGCTCGCAATGAGTAGCGAAGGCGCTCATTGCGAGGCACGCGATGAGCGCCGAAGGCAGTCAGCGCTAGGCTCGCAATAAGCGCTGAAGGTGCTCAGAGTACAAAACGGTTTACATTGTGTGTCAAACAGTATTCCCATGGCTTAAAATGTTATTGCCCTTCATTTTTGACGGGCAAGTCGCTAGTTTTAATAGAAACATCAAAATTATACTTGCAATATGGCAGCTAGAAAATCCATCAAAACAAATGGAAAGGCTTATAATGGAAAACACTTCACCACCATAAGGTCCACCCCTGTAGCTCATGCATACAGTGCCTCTGTTATACTAGCCAATGACATACCGTGTCTCTGCAGCAATTCAGCAAGAAGCGACTGGGACACAGTTTTTGACTGGTTAGTACATTTAGTACAATAGACACACTGTGTGCATGAATTGCAGGAACTGTTTGGAAGCTTTTTTGTGAGTAATAAAAAAAATAGAGCTACTAAGTACGTGTTAATAAATCGACTAAGCACTTGTTAATAAAACAATGTTTAAATATGCAAAGAAACACATATGAAGCTGTAAGTTAGTCCATGTAGAGGCAAATCACATTCCACTGGAGAAGGAACTAGCAATCCACACCAGTATCTTTGCCAAGAAAACCATATTAATAAGCACAACCAGAAACACAGACAGATGTGCCTGGTGCGCTGCGTCCAGACCATATCGTGACTGAAAGTCGGACATGACTGAAGGACTGAACAAATTAACTGGTGTTAATTTTTAATATTAAAAATACAGAACCTTCCTTGTCCCTTTAAATGGGCCCAGTCTTAATTCACATTGTTGTCTCCAACTTGACAACACAAATAAACACGTAGAAGGTGGTATAGGATAACAATGAGGTAGCCCAAGTATAGCCAAGTTTATAGATAGTTGGAATCAAAGACTGTTTTGATTTGTTAAATACATTTTACCAAGTCAAGTCAAGTTCTTCCAATGAGCATACTATAAATCTGACGCTTCATTGATCCTTTAAACTTTGATCAGTTAAAATGAGGCTATTTTCATGTAGATGAGTAGTTTTGGCAAGGTTCAGATCTGTAGAGTAGCATATAGTCAGAATATAGCAATAAGAGACTCATTTATGAATCCGCTACAAAAATAATATTACAAAATAAAATGCAACCTTTAATAGTATACATTAAAATATCTGAATACTTAAAGCACCAATAATGATATAAAATTAAAAGCAAACACTGCAAGTTATTGTCAAAATAGCAGAATCCCAGAAAGGTGCAAATAAATATTTGTGCCACTCCCTCAAGGGGCACCTCCTATCTGGAAGGCTTTCCTGGAGGCATAACCCAAGATCTGGCTATATGCCCTAATAGCAAAACTGAACACCTATGGGATTGGAGTTATATGTGTCGGGAGGCCATTGGATCCCAGTGAATAACATTTCACCATCTGATATAAACAATAGATTAACCCGATCGTTTTTCACAATTGGTAATTTATTACACACTTCTGTTTACACTATACAGACTCTAAGCATTATCAGCAAATAATTTATCATAAGTGCATCTTTTGACAGACCCAGCCAAGTAAGAAGAGTAATGCAATAAGGTATCTGGTCATTTAATGTAATATATAGACAGAAAGAATAAGTCTCTACTAAAACACAGTGACCGCCCATGCTCTTAGCATCCAAAAGCCCCTGCCCCATCTCTTTCTTCCAAACCCCAATCTAGACACCACCAATACTGACTCCCCTTTCTGACACCAACCTTTGCCCTTCCTCCAATGCAATGTGTGGTACATCCCAGGAATATTTCTTCCACATGGGCAGTGCCTTCTTTCCCCTCTTAGTCAGTTCTCCAAATCTTCCTCCGTTAAATCACAGATGAGTTGTTATCACCACCACAACATAGTTCTCCCTACTCTGGACCCCTCACCTCTTCTCGTGCCTGATCAGTCCTACTTCACTTGGCTCTATCCCTCACTTTTATGTTACTCCCGCCTCACTACCCTGTATCCTTCTCCCCTTTATCTGTCCTCCTATCCCTGCTCCGTCCCCAACTTCCCTATACCCCTCCTCGTCACTGCTTCCCTCTCTTGTCTGTACCATGTGTCTTCAGTCCACTGTACCTCCTGTCCTCTTTACACCTTCTCATGTTCTCTCCTTCTTCTAAACTTATCTCTTTCCAGTTCTGACCCCCACTCCTTTGAACCCCCTCTCTCATTTGTACCACATATCACTATTCTCTCCCTTCTCCTCGCTGCTTAGTCCCTGCTCTCTTTCTGACTGACTGATATATTTTGTAGGTTCTTCCTGTTTTTTAACACTTCCTTCTCTAATTTAACATGTTGCTTTGTGGTTCCTCCCCCAGCCCCCTCATTGTGTTGGGTGACATATGGGGACAGAATGCACTTCCTCAGCGATGACAGGATGTTAGTGTCACCATATTCAGCACCATATCACAGAGACAGCAACCACTGCACTAAATGAACATTATCACAAAAAGATCTGTAAGTGCATTAAAGGCCAACTGTACTGGTCATACAATATGGTTTCATTTGTCTATTTAGTCACTGCGTAGCAATACAGTCAGTATTTACAGAAAAAAATTCCTTGTAATATTTACTTTTGAAATTAGCATTGTTGCTTCCAAGAAATGTGTTTCTCTCCACTCTTTCTTAAGTGTCAGGAGCTGAAAGGGGGGGGGGGGGGAGCTGTATGCTGTGGCCCATTTGAGAAGGAACTGGCAACCCACACCAGTATCTCTGCTATAAATACCAAGTGTATCAGAATGGTGTGTTACGGTCCATGAGGTCATGGAAAAGTTGACTGAATGATGCAAATACACACAAACACACATGTATGCTTTGTGGTCTGTGAATACCATGAGATGGATCTTTCCCAGAATTATTAGGACACCTAGGGCCTCATTCTATTTATGGCCGTAAAATGGCCGCAAAGCTGCGATTCCTTGAGGCCATCTTATGGTAGAGCTACTGCTACCCTGCTATTCAAATGGACGGCGCTGCAAGGATATCCCCCTTACGGCCGGCCGCACATAATGCAAATCTTGTTTTCCGGCCGCAAAGTCAGAAAACTGTAAATGCAAATATAAATTCAAGATAGCACTGTAAAGCTCTGTAAATGCTAGGGATCATAATGGGGGACATGAGGATTAATAGCAACACCCTCTCAAGCTTGCACATCGCCCAAATCCGATATTTCATTTACGATTTATTTTCCGTCCCAAAGTCCTGCGGGCTCGTCCTTTTTAAAACCCGTACGGGTTCGGAGGTTGAAGGCCGCAAACTCAAAGCATTGTAAAAGCCAATATACATTCAATCCAGCACTGCAAAGCACTGTAAATGATGGGAAACATAATGGGGGGGCATGAGGATTACTAGCAAAACATTCTCAAGCTTGCACATCACCAAATTGTACTTTGATTTTAAAATCCGTCCAAGTCCCACGGACTTCAATGATCAAGCCCGTAGCTTGTTATTCAAACCTGTGCGGGCTTGCATGATAGATAAAACAAGAAGATTGAACATGAAGTTAAATATCTTTATTTGTGGATTTGAGAGTAGGGGAATGTTGAGCTATTAATACTAAGACCAAACATCACTTTCACTTTTAATAAAAGTACAGGATGGCTTTTCTATGCTACGACTTGTAAGTAAGCCCTTTACGACCCGTGGGTCTATTTTACCCATTTACGAACTTGACGGAGGCTAATCCCGCAGCCTTTGCGGGTCTGAGGTGCTCCAAGCCCTTGGGACTTTGTCCACGGACATTTGACATGAATTAAAATAAAAATGATTTTCAGATTTGAGTGTAGGGGAATGTTGTGCTATGAATGCTAACACCTAAAATCACTTTAACGTCTCATCAAAGTGCAGGATGGCTTTATCATGTGCTTAATTGGTGCTTTTGGGACCTTTTTGGTGCAAGTAAGCTGCGACTCAGTTTTAGCTAATTGCGGCCTTGACGAGAGGGTTTAAGTAGCATTTGAATAGCAACCGTGGCTTTCTTGAGGCCGAAACTCTTGCGGCCGTGTAAGATCAAAGACTTTTCTGCTGCACGTGCGGCCGCAAGGGATAATAGGGCGCCGGCCGCAAGCCTGCCGAAGCCCTCGGCCACAAGGGAATAGAATAGGCACGTAGCCTGCGGCCGGTCCTTGTGGCCACACATCTCCTACGGCCGTTAATAGAATGAGGCCCCAAGAAAGGAGTGGAGAGTAAGTGATGTCCAAACACTGAAGTTAAAATGTAAGTTATAAAAGCTACATAGGTTACTGTTGTTGTTTTTTTTGCAAACTAAATAAATACAATGAAAGACTATTGTATGAGAATTACAGTGGGCTTCTATGATTATATATACATAATTTTTTGCAAATTCTCAAAAAATGTATTCTTGGTGATTATTATTATATCACAAATGTCCCATAAAAGATCAGTCTTTTATGTCATACTATCCTTATCGCTCTTAAATGTATCTTACTAAAAAGTTAGATGCTAAATCATTTATTTGATTTTGGATAGAAAGGATTAATTGTTATATAGTCATCAAATTAGTTTTATCTTCAAAAGACTGAGATATTTTCATAAAAATTTTACCAAAAACGGGGGCCTTTTATTTAGTGGTGTAGCTAAGGAACACAGGGCACAGGAGCAAAATAATTTTGGGGACCCCCTCAGTCCTTATCTATACAAGGTAGAGGTTCTGGGAGTCAATAAAACAGAAAAAAAAACATCTAGGTCCGATTACCACTAGGGTGATCAGATAACCTTTCCACAAAAATAAATATTTGTGCCACTCCTTTAATAAAGTAAGAGAGCATCCTTTATCCGGGACTGCTGAGTAGCAGCAAGCCCCCATCCCATTATGGGCCCAGGTGCATTAAACCTGCTGCACCAGCAGTAGCTCTGCCGCTGCTTTTATTAATAAAATTCCAGTAGAGAAACAAATTAAACTGATAAAAATGGTCCCAGCAAGTATCCCTTCTCCAGTTTGGATGTAAAGTGTGCATCTCCCATCTAAGGCTTCTTCATAGCTGTGCGTAGTAGCGAGAACACATCATCAGTAGGGTAAAACTAACCTGTCTCACGGCGGTCTAAACCCAGCTCACGTTCCCTATTAGTGGTTGAATAATCCAACGCTTGGTGAATTCTGCTTCACAATGATAGGAAGAGCCGACATTGAAGTGTGAAAGCCCTCTTGGAACCCGTGATGAGGAATGAAACAAAGAGCTGTGATGGGTGAGAATCGACGGAAGTCGAGAGCCTTGGCAGATTAATGGCTCATTGTCACTTCGGGCACATGGTTTCTGAGTATGCCTTGTGGCATACCGCACATATGTGTATAAGGTGGCATCCACTGAAGTTGTATCCCTTAGTTAAAGATATTGCAAATGGCCGTTGCCCCAACTGTCTGCCAAGGTGGTCCTTGCTGGGGCAAGCAGATGGAGATGCATGAAGGATAGAAATGGTAGGTATCGGATCAGCAAAAAAGGTCTGAGGAGTACAATTGGGAAAGAACGTGGAGATATGTAATGTAGATTGGCAGTGCTGGCATACCAATGACTTTATACCATCAAAGTACCAAGAGAAGAGACCATTGTCCAAGGTGGACCAATTTACTGTATAGTTAAATTGAGTAAGAGCTACAGTGGCTGTGAAGAAGCGGTGTAATTTCGGTAAGCAAAGTCGATGATGAGTTACAAGTAGTTATCCATCTCTCTGTGCCATTTTGCGTAGGCAGAGCATAATATGTCACAATACATGCTAAAGCCTAGCACAAATGTTGTTACTGTCAACTTGCAGTTAAGCCTTAAAGGCATAGTTGAATTTCCTGGATTATGAATGCATCTGATAGAGGAGAATCAGTAGTGTATGAAAACTTTTTTGCATGAAAAAACACCAAAATAAACATTATTATACTTAACACAAAGTTTGCTAAACCTCTTTGCAGAAAGTTGGTTTACAGATTTAACAACTCTATAAATCCCTCCTAAAATTATCATAAAATTCATAATTTGTTTTGGTCAATCACAGGCAGCTTAATACATTATATCCATCCGTGATAGCAGTTTGGGCAGGAAGGAATCATGGTATGTGTATACACTGCAGTGTAGATTCGAAATTTAGACCTTTAAATATTTAAACTTTAATGTGATAGGATAATGTTTTATCTGTGACGTCATTAGACAAAACGAGTAGAGACACCAAGTTCAAGTCTCCACCCTCCAGAATATCCCTCCACATATAGGCTGGTATGAAGTGTGCGGGTAGTATAGTTGAAGTAGTTGGCAATGGCTCACCAGTGGCAGTAGAAAGCAAAAGAGATGGTATTGTTGATGAGGTGGACGGTTGATTTTCTAGGTGAACCATACTGTTTTCTAGCAAATTGATTGAAATCCCAATGTCTGCGATCATGCACTAAGGCTGGGAGAACTGGCTAAGGCAGGTGTAGGCAGTTAGTTTGGCAGTTAGATAAGAAGTAGTAAAGCTCCATCTTTCTAGCAGTTGTTGGGTATAGGATGCCACGATCGTTGAGTTCCCGGATCAGTCAGGGGATGGTCCAGAGCCTCAACAACAACTGGCTTCTGCGACAGGTGGAGCCCTACCAGGAGATAAAGCAGCCTGTGAAGGTAAACTTTCAGCATCAGAAAGATTGGGGTCTGCCATTGTACAATCTGAAATGAAACTTATGATTAAATGTGACTATAGCCAGATGATGGCGAATAGGAGAGAAGTGCTACATTGGAGCATCTATGAACCAATCCTGTGACTATGGCGGAGTCCAGAGAATCATCTTGATGAACAGGCATGATCATATGGATGAATGAGAATGGGTGATGAGTGAAAGACTGAATGGTAATGCATGTGGAGCAGTAGGCATTATCTAATTGAAGTGAATAGAGCGAGACTAGGTAGCGACTTGATGTCTCAATAGGATACAAGCAGCTGAGCTAAGGTTATGATGATCCACGTCAGTGAATGATTAATGACAATTGTTCTCAGACGCTATGTGAGTGAATTCAGCATGAAGTATGGTGAAGAATGTGTGGTGCAGTATAAAAAGAATGAGTGAGTGACTGCTTGCAGTAGGCAAGATGCCTTGGTACCGAGATACTAGATCATAATAAAACCGGTTGAAGGGAGTGAGTGGCAGAAGAGTGTGGGGAATAATTAGAAGGAGTGAAAATGAGAAGGAGACAAATGAGGTATAGTAAGGCCCAGATAGTGTATGTTTTAAAGCGCTGATGACATGCATGCGCATGAAAGGAGATGTGGTATGGTCAAGAAGAATAAAAATTAAAGAGAAGTAATAGAGTAGATAAGTAGTTGATTGGTGTAAAAACAGTACATGGCAAAAAGGAGGTGCCAGGCAACTGGGACGCTAACCAGCATGGGAGCCATTTCAGGGCAATGATGGCTGCTGGATGGAGCCAAAAGATCCCAAAGAACAAGAGGGAAGGCAAAGGAGGAGGGAGCAGGAAGGAGGAAGCGTGGAAAAGCTGAGGAGGAAGGCCGTAAGGGAGAACGGGAGTTCAGATAGAGGCATAAAAAGGAGGAGGGGGAGACAGACAGGAAGCTGAAATGTGGGAGATGTGGGGAACAGAGGGGCCATCACAAAGGGGTGTGGAGATCCATAGTAGAGGAAGCAAGGAAGGAGGAGGAGTGAGGCAGGGAGTAGTGGAATGGTCAATGCCCCAATAGGGCAGTGCAGATTAGTGACGCACAGGGAAGCACCGAGAGGGGGCAAGGGGAGGCATAGAGGCTTGGGAGAAGGGAAGAAAGGAGCAGGGAGGACAGGCGAGGGTAAGGGGGCTTACCATAGCAGAGCACAGAACAAAACAAAGCAGCAAACACGTAAACTGGATGTGCAGTGACTTCGAGGTAAGTCAGGCTATATAATGTGGGAGAGGGCTCCTCCCACGATCCCAGGTAACTACCTGGTTTTATATATATAAATATATATATTGTGACAATGTTGCTCCAATAGATGAGCAGCAGAGATTTTAAGGCTCTTTCAGTACTTTTATTCAAAAGTAAAAAAATACAAAAGAAATAGCTTGTTCCAGCACAAAACAAAAATCTACGTAAACAGACTAGCTCACAGCTTATACCCTTGCTATACATGAAAACCGCTTCTCGGCTCTCAGGTAAAACACTTCGAATTTTTACAGTACTCTTGTTGAATAATCCTTTTCAACCATGTCAAGTCTCTTTTCTCTTCAGGCAGTCTTCTTACAAATACACACAGAAGGGTAGGGGTACTGGCCCGCCCACTCTCCAGGTACCCCAACCTCCAGGGACCCTTGACATCCTCTTTTGGTGAAGGTTAGCAACGCTTAACTTCTTTAGACTTCTCCCTGGGGTATATGGTACCTTATTTCTCCAGGCACTCTCCAGGCTCTCCAGGCTCCAAAACACTTCTTTCTGCAGTCCAAAACTGGCAGCTCCAGTAAACAATAATGTCTTCCAAATCTGCTTTCCCAGTTCTCACAACTGTAGACTAACATACAGCCAAAAAGCTGTCCTGTCTAGCTTGTACTCACTGCTGTGTCACAGTGCTTAGGCCAACAGAGCCTAATGGCAGGGGGGTCACCCCCTTTCCCTGTGTGTGTCTTTTAAAAGGCTTACCACATCTGCAGCTTCAATTAGTTTCTTAACACTGCTCCAGGGAGTTAACTCTCTATTCCCTGGAGAGAATTCTTCAATACTTTGTGTCTTGCACCATCCTCTGGGGGCACTCCGTCACAATATGTATATATATATATATATATATATATATATATATATATATATATATGTATATATATATATATATATATATATATATTATATATATATATATATATATATATATATGTGTGTGTTTAGTATTATTATTATTAGTATTATTATTAACAATAATAATAATGTTATGATATATTGTAAAAAAATAAAATAAAAATGTGTTAGAATACTAAAGTACAAATAGGTCACATTATCCAGTCCTACCATGAGATTCCTCTGCTTCTCCATTTCTGACCCACATACTCACAAATATCACAGCACCCAAGAGAATCCTTTTATATTTCAGTACAGACCTTACACACATCTCTTAACACTATACTACAATGCCACCCTGAGCATTCCCAGCTATTCCGGTACTGATGACATACTCTCATGTTAATATATCAATTCAGCCATCAACATAAATTCCCTGAACATCCACAAGCAATTGGATTAGGTCTCTGCCTACATCCTCTATCACACAAGACACCAAACTAATAATATTTTCTTTATTAGATTACTTTGTTCAATACATCCTAATCACTGTCCTAAATAACTATCTGTCCTCGCTGTGACCCTACTCCATCAGCAGTTTTTAATGTCACTGTCCCCACAGCCTGCAGGTTCCTTCCCAAACAGTGTTTTCACAATGTCTTATTAATCTGTCCCACTATAGTTACCCTCAATACTATTGAGCCAAGCAGTGCCCTTTCAGTATCATGCTTGCTAAACTTAGGAGCATAGATCTGGCAGATAACAAACACAAACCATCAAGTCTACCAATTCTTTCTATGTAAAAGCTTAATTAGAGAAAATACTTTTGAGATCCAGAACATTTTGAACAGATGATACTGCATGTATCACAGTACTTTCGTATTTAAGTTTTTCACAGATTACAATATGGTATATTTTAAATGCAGATTAGTTCATCAATAATCTGTTTATATCTAATGGTAGTGGTTTATAGAGTTGGCCCCTCCATGTTTGTCCCTGAGGACCAGCAGATAAGGTTTCAGGGACTGGAATTGGTCCTAGAGCCGGCTGTTGACAAACACTGCTCTATAGTATGCTACACATATCAAGGGCATGAAAGTTTGTCTTTTTTTAACAAGTACCATTTTAATTAACACTTCTTTGAACTGGTGAAGATACTGGACCAGCTGGACCAGCCATGCTCAGGAACTCCCACCAGTTAGGTCCTCATACCTTCTGAGGGTTAATTTTTTTGACAGTCTTGCATACTGTAATATAATACAGTATTTTTTCCAGTACTACCATCCCTTACCGAAGAATCACCGGGCTATGCCTTATAATTCAAACAAAGGGAGGATCATATTTATTCCTTCAGCATATTGATGTGAATCGCATTCTGAAGTCAATTCTGCTCATCCATCCCTACTATATCCGTGGTTCCATTTAACTTCCAAATTATTTGGTGATGTTACTCCCATGACGATTGTAAATTATTTTGAGGGATCAGGACTTGTACCAATACTTGTTGGCCAGGTTAAAACTCCCTGCTGTACTCCTTTTCAATCATACCAAGTTTTCTGCTGCGCATGAGCACCCAGCAAATGCTCTCTAACTAACCCAGTCATAGCCTCATTTTTCCAAGTCTCACTCTTTGCCCACAAAGGCACGGATCATAGTATTTAAGGTCCCACTGAATCACTCACATAACCCATTGGTTTGCTATACCGAGTTGGAACCATCAACTGCTCAACCGCTTTCTAAGGTTGCTGGTCCTGATCTGGCTCTATCAGCCTGTATGACTACTTCTTTTTCCACCTGATCCAGGTCATCCACGTAAATCCAATGAAGCTCACATTGCCTCTCAAAGTCACCCAGGACTCCATCAATCTGTTAGACAGTTTGAATCCACTGCTTCTCAAGTGCCTGAGACTGGGGACATTTCCCGGGCTGATCTCTGTGCCAGCATCTGCTGCACCTCCTCCATTATTTTTTCCATAAACCGAACTGTGTTGGACAGGTCCCTCAGGACCACAATTCTTTGTTGGTAGTGGCCAAAGGCTTCCTCTTCAATCCAAGACTCCACTTGCCCAGGGTTGGAAATGCTGTGACTGCTGTCCAGACCCATCTGCACTTCTTCTGGGACTTCCAACTGCTGGTCCACCTCATCCAGACGCCTCAGCTCCTGCACCAACATAGCTGTAGTGCAAGATCTGTCTCTCTCCACTGCCCAAGTCCAGAAAAGGTCATGTAGTTCAGCCATGGACATTGTAATGTAGTATTTCAGTCTGGTCTCACTCAAAAGAGTAATCCAGCCCTGAAATACCAGGCAATTCTACCCTGAACAGAAGAAACAGCAAACCCCAGAGGTACGTTTTGGCCTTACTTGGGCCTTGTCAGTGAGCTGTAGCTGAACTCCCTAAGGCACTGTGAGTAAGGCGTCTGGAGCACTGTATCACCCTTAGGGAAACAAATCCATAAGGGTAATTTTGCAGAAACAAAAACAAAGTCAAAGGCACTCAAACCGAGAACAAATAACACCTAAGTAGATTTGTTCTATAGGTCTGATTGCCTACTCAGAGAGCAGCACTATTTTAACTCACTTATGCCCCTTACAGGGAGAAATATCCTGTAAATATCGGTATGTTCTCACTCAAAAGAGTGATCCAGACCTGAAATACCAAGCAATTGTACCCTGAACAGGAGAAATAGCAAACTCCAGACATACATTTTGGCTTCATCAGTGAGGTGCAGATAAAGTCCCTAAGGCACAGCAAAGAGTCCACGTCTGAACCCCCTATCAAATTGTGCCCCCTGCAGTGTTGCCACACTCTCCCTTGCCCCTCTTTTGCTCCTTACACTGTGTTCCCAGTGCCTAATTCTTCCTCCTGCATTAACCTGCCACATTGTCGATTGCCCTGCAGTGCCTTTTAACAATTTGTTTGCAGTGCCCTATTCCATCTATCATTCCCGCAGAGCCCTATCACACAGTGCCCCCCCATCACTGCATGTCATACTAACCCCTTCTGTAGTGCCCTATCACACTGTACCTTCATCTGCAGTGACCTGGCCCAACCTGCAGTGCCTTGTCACACTGTCACACCCCATTGCAGTGCCCTGTCACACTGCCCCTCCTGTCACAATGCCCCTTCTACAGTTTGCTGTCACACTATGTTCCTTTTCTGCAGTGCCTTGTTACTCTCTCAAGTTCTTCCTAAAGTACCTGTCACGCCGCGTTCTACCTCTGCAGTGCCATTAAACTCTCCCCCACAAGGCCTTGCCAGTGTGAATTTTTCTATTTCTTCTACCATCCACTTGTCTCACAGCTTCTCTGCTGACTTATTAATTAGGTACAGAATGTGCTTCTCTCCCTCCCGTTGATATTTAAATCACAAGAACTTTGATTTATATTTAGCTACTTGACAAACAGAATTCATTAGCCGTATTCCTCTGAGAACACAAAGTAAGAGTACAGGCTGAGCAGAGCAGCGCAAGAGTGCAGAGAGCTGGATGGGGTGAGTAAGTTAAAAGCAGCAATATAAGAGAGCAGATGAAGAGAACAATGAGGTAGCAATATAAAGAGCTGGATTGGTGGCCAATTAAAGGGTGAGCTTGGTATAAAAAGGTTTGAAAAGCTATTTGCATACATACTGGGGTGTGAAGAGTAAGAGACAATTATGGGAGCAATATAAGAGGGAGGATGGAGTAAGTATGGTACAATAAGGCAGGAAAGAGTCAGCATGGTAAGGGTACCTTTGGGGGTCAACATACTGTAAGAGAGCAGGTTGGAATCAGAATAGCCAAAGTAGTATTGGGGAGTGAAATACGTTAAGAGCGTGCAGGTTAATATTAAGCTTGATCTTGATCCAAGAGATTTAGTCTTATACTTTTGAAGAAGCTTTTGGGTCTAAAAACTCTATATTTTTGTTTTTACTGTGTTTTTGAATTTTTCAAAAATAATATTTTGTAATTCCTCAAGAATCACTAATAGACTCAATTAGAGATAGTGTTGTTGGATTACAGGTGGGCAAGGACAGCTCAAACTAATTTGTCAGTTTGAGTAAGGCCTTCGACATTATGTCCCATGTAAGTTATAAGTACATTAAAATGACACACCTAATGGAGTTGCTTGAAAACTTTTTTTAGCATTTCAGTGTGGTGAAAATCAAGGTCAAGCGTGATTTTTGCAAGCAAAATACAAAACATAATCATAAGATAATCATAAGTACTATGCTACTCTAGATATGAATAACATAAGGAAACAGAAGGCAAGCGAAAGTGATAAAAGATTGGAATATTTTCATTATGCTAAAATGATTTATTTCATGTCTTATTATTTCTAGAACAAATAAAAAACAGTAAAACAAAGAAAACCGAAACAGATGATAATGAAATATTAATTAAATAGATAAAAACAAAACTTATTCCAACACGTGCATGGTTGACATAGGATGGGACACAAATGTTTTACCCAAGTCTGATCCTTCTGTAACGCAAAGTCCTTTCTGGATCCATTTGATTTGAGTGTAAGTTGCACTTCATTGTAGAACTACATGAATAAATGGTCATAAAAAATCCAGACTTGCCCATATTCTGTGCCACAAAAGTATTGTTCCATCCTAAGTCAAATTATTTTATCATCAAAATGTATTTTGTGGTTTTCATGGGTTATAGGGTTCTATCATTAATAATGTCAATGTTATTGCACTTCTACTGACAAGATGCATGCTGCTTCTACAAAAGGTTTATTTTGTCTACCTTAGTTCTGTCTTTACATTATGCTCACTTAAAGAAGTACACTTGATAAACAGAATATGTATTTTCAAATATATAAATAAATACAGCCTCTGAATAATTATATATAAGAATGCTGTAGTGGGAGCTGCATTTTCTTTGTTTATCTGCATGTGCAAGAGATGTATTCAGATATTTCAACTGAAATATCCCTGCCCGTCTTACCCTCAAAAATGTCTTTCTTTTGAACTAAAACTTTCCAGCCTTGACCATGATGCCTAGAGATATAGTTCTACAAATATATGACTGTATGGGGTATTGTGCAAATATTAAGTAGGTGTCTCTTTAAAACCTAGTTTACATATTGTACAGAATTGCAGGACCTTATACTACCATAACATCATTTTGCTGGGAGGTATCCACATTATAGACACATCATTAAGTAGTTTTACTATTTTAATTTACTAATCATATCCGGCTTGTACTACAGTAACACTCCTAAATGGAATTCCTCCTACCCATGTTGCCCCTCTCCAATCCATGCAAAACTGTACTGAATCAAATTCAAACTGCTAGTCCTCACAAGGTACTCCATGATGACACAGCCCCTCACTTTAAAAATAATAAGCTCCACCACAGACCTTTACGTGGCCTGTCCTCTGTTTCTCAAATGTAAAAAATCTCCTGCAGTTTACCCCTCCATTGAAACTCACTTGCACATGTTGCAAGACCCTCCAAACTTTTAAGGGACTCTAAAAACAAAAGTGTTCAGGGCAGCATATTCCCACCATTGACACCATACTAACACATACTTTACATTTTACATTTCTCAACCAAAACACATACGTTTAATTGGCAGCCCCCAACATTATCACCTACATCATTACTACTACATCACTACCCATCATGCCACGCACTGACTCTATATCACAATTATTCAATGTCTCTAGGGCTAGTCGCAGTCTTATTGTAAATAATATCATATCCACATATGATCTTCTTACCTTCTGTACAATTATCCCTCACTGCACCAAACTAACCTTTTGTCCTTCCTGTATCCTGATCTTTACAAGATTGTGAGGTATTGAGAGCAGGAACATAACAGCCTTCTATACTGGTTGATTGCCCTCTACCTGTAATTGTAACTAGCTCCATCTCTATAGTGCTGCATAAAATGTTGGCTCTGTATAAATATTTGGTAATAATAATAAAATTAATATATGCATATTATATACACTTTCATATATATAATTGATCTACTTGTAAATATACACAATCATTATAAACCAATACATGCTTCTATAGTAATTCACGCATTATACAAGCATTCATATATCTCAAGGTATATCCATACATACACATTCTTGTATCTCTAGGTATACATATTATACAAATATTCACACATCAAATAAAACTGTTTTACAAGTTATTATTATTACCTTTTTTTTTTACTTATTTGTAAAGCGCCAACATATTCTGTAGCGCTATACAGGGTATGAAAACAAGAAAAGGTACAGCATTAACAAACTGCAGAAAATGGGAGGCCATGTTTTGAGCTTAGAATCTTTGCAGAAAGTGCTTTTTCCAAAGCACCCTACAAGGTTGGAAGCTCGCAACTACAAGTTTCAGTGAGACTCTTATACAGATGATACAAAAGTTTTGCAATGTGATTACTTCACTTGAGAAACGTTACCTAATCTTCTGCTTTGTCCCTGATTTCAATTAATTCCTTACTATGAAGAAACACGGTTTCAACACCTGGCAGTTGTCTTGTACTCACACAGCGGGTTGAGTCCATCACAGCTGGTGTATGTGCAAGCAAACTCAAGTGGCAATATATTTTCCTTGCTGTAGCCAAAAAATGTCAGCATATCTCTTTTCCCCTAAAAGAGTAAAATGGGTCCTATCCTCTTATGGTAGCGCAGCACAAAGCAGCAGCAGTGGCGGTGAGCATCCGCTAGATGGCGCTGCCGGTATTCCGGTGCCATATCATAGAGTCAAGCTGTTAGGGTTAGGGTTGTGGTTAGGGTGAGGGTTAGTTCAAGGGTTAGGCTAACATTATAAGCTTAGAACTTCTCTCACATATCGGCAGCGCTGCAAAATATCGGCAGCTCCATAGGCCGCACTGCAGCGGCGGACCTGTCCCGACACCATAACAGGATAGATCCGAAAAATGTGGAATTCATTATTGTAGTGAAGAGAAAATATACAAATTTATTGAGAGCTTGAAGTTATGATTGCTTCAGGGCCTGCAGCTGGATCCCAGCTAAAACTCAAAGTAAATAACAGTTTGCATGCTGCAAAAGTTAATGCTGCCATATTTAAAAACCTTTTAAATAAGTTGATCCACTTGTTCTACTCCATTATGACTGCTCTATGTGATGGTGCAATGCAGTATCCATGAGTTCAGAGGCCCTTTAAGTTTCATGTTTGTTTATTGTATTTTCCTATCACCAGGCTGCTTGTCCTTTTTCTAACTACATAAAATCTCCACTTATATATTTATTTTTTAATTAATTAATTCCCCCCAATTACCGCAAAATAAACTTTAACTTTGCAAAACCTTGCAGCTTTTTTTTTATGAACAGTTGCTAGATTTTTATTGTTGTTAAAAGCTTACGTTATAACTAATGCTCAGTAATAAACTCTGGGCTTAATTACATGTCTCCTGTAAGAAATCTTATAAGTGAAAAGTTCATGTAAGCCCCAACATAGCCATTACATTACTCCTACAGTAAACCCTTACCAGTTATAGCTATGTATGAACTGTTCCCTGCTGCTTGCAGATTTTACTTGTGGCTCTTGTAAGTTAGTGAACATCCTATATGTCCTTGTGAGGCTCCATGAGCACTCGCAGTGAGACAAATCCTTACAAGTAAACTCAACCTCGCTCAAGAGTAGATAAATCCCTTATAAGATGCTTACAGGATACTTAAGGAGCTACGGGTGTGCCAGTAAGAGAACAAAAATTGCCTACAGAATTTTTTTTCAGGTCATTAATAACATAAAATTAACGTCTACACATACTAAAGCATGCAAGAAGCATTTTTAATGATCAACACAGCCCTCTGTGGACTCCCATGGAGTAACTCATTCTAGCAATGAGATAGACTTTGTCTGGTCCCACATGGCACTTAAAATAATTAACCTGTGCCATGGAGGTCCCTAACCGACATGGTAATGGGATTATTTAGTGATACCATGGAGGTCTATATAGCTATTAAAGGGAACGGTTGGAGAAGGAATGTTTTTTGAAGAGGTCTTATTGAGTAGATATTAAAATGGACAGAGATTAGGGAAGGGATGCTGCTTTGGAAAGAGGTCTTATTGGGTGGGTATTAAAGGGGACAGTGGTTGGAAAGTAATGTTTCTTTCGGAAGAGGTCTTATTGGGTAGTTGTTAAAGGAGACAGTGGTTGAGGAAAGGATGCTGTTTGGGAAGAGGTCTTATTGTGAGGGTATTTAAGGGGACAGTGTTTAGGGAAGGGATGATACTTTGCATTCACTGATTTCTTTGCTTGTTTAGATCTCATCCAGTTCCAACCACTCTTTGCACATTTTTGGACAGGTTTTACTTCAGTACTTCAACCAAACTTGACAAGATACAACTTTTTGTGAGTGCCATCATTTCAATTTGTCCTTCACTGCCGGTAGAAATTGTGATTTACAAGCGATATTACTCGGAAGAGTGATAGATTTATATGCTCCTTATAGTTAATGCTCATCCCGTTTGGTAACCCTCCACTGGTGTTGTACAACAGCTTGTTCAATAATGTCATGAAATATAGATTACCAGAGGAGTTTTTTGTTTAGTTTATAGTTCTGATCCCAGTATATATGTGAATATAGAGGTCCCAGGGATGTGTCTCCATTGAAGTATTTCTTGTGTTTATCAAACATAGCCTAAACAAGCTACACAATTAATTCATAGCTATCACAAATGCTCCAGAAATTTGGGAAATAAATATCTCTTAATGGAATTCTTTGTTAAAGAAGGTCAAACCCTCTGGACTAAAAATAAGTTCCTGAAGGCTGCACAAGACAAGTCAAAAGTCCAGTTCAAGTGAGAGACCCCTCCAGTATATTGAAGAATACAGAAGGGCCCCATATTTTGGAGCCAGGCATCTTAGAAATTAAAAGCAAAGTGTTTTGGTACAGAATTTAATTTTACTTTTCTATTGCAGTGAATACTGCCAACAGAACACTCCTGAAGCTTTGGGCACACTGACATATGAAGAAGCTTAAACAATTATGACCTCACCAGCCAGAAATAAATCTCCAGCAGCTCACAAGAGATCACGGCAATGAGTACTGGTAGTTTTGTACCAACTGGTACCAAAAGAAGAAGTGGCCTTGTAGAAGCATCCTTATTCTGTTTACCATGCCCATTCTTTGATGATGAAGTGGCTTGGACAAAAAATGGAGTTAACGATATAAAATACGTGTGGGACAAAATTAAGAAACATGAAGCCTGCAAATCACACTTAACAACAGATACAGATTTGAACTTTTTGGGCATGTAAATATTGCATTACAGCTGGATGAAGAATACAGGACTGGTATTTGAAAACACAATGAAGAAGTTGTCAATAACCACTACATTCTTTGCAACCTAATTGATTGTGTTTGCTTTTGTGGTACATTTAAACTAGCACTACAAGAACATGATGAAACGGACTCATCCAGGAATCCTGGAAGGTTTTGAGGCTGAGTGTATTAGTTTTACAGCATTTGAAGACTGTAACTGTGATTAAGGGTACAATGCAGATGAGCTACTGGACTGCATGCTGGATGTGATCGAGGAAGTTATTCTGCAACAACTGAAGGAAACCGATTATGTGGCAATACCACAATGATACCATGGATATTTCAACAACGACACATTGAGTTCTGGTATTTGAATTCATTGTCGACATGCACAGAGTTGTTGAAAGATTTTATGGATTCACTGAACTGAAGGACTGATACAGAAATGATTGCCGCTGCTGTGCTGAAAAGTTTGAATACTATTCTCCCAAAGCCCAGCGATTGTCTAAAATGGAGCCAGTGTGATGAGTGGAGAGCTTGGATGAGTTCAAAGAAAAATAAAGGACATCTACCCTAACACACACTATATTCCTTGTTGTGCCCACCAATGAGTTACATTTTTGTTTGCAACATATCAGGGATACCATATATTTTTTTCACAAACTCTAAAAACGACTGCAGTTCTGGATTCTGTAGTAGGTAGAAGACTTCCAAGTGATGGAACTTCAACATTAGTACAGTGAATGTCATCTTTGAGCATAGAGAGGATCTTATAGAGTGTTTCAGATAAATTAAAATTTTGTATAACTTTGAATTGAGCTCTGTGCAAGAAGTCAGTGCCTTCATTTGAAAGCTAGAAGACAGGGAATTATTTTACTTTCTTCAATTATTTCACCAAATAATGTCACAGATACAGGTTCTGTCAGTAAATACACCAATGAATTTGTTAGCAGCATCCAGAAGGTTTGTGATTCTTTTGAGAAAATACTGCCTAACACAGAAGAAATTCACAGACTTACTACAGACATCACAACCTTGAACAAACTTTCAAAAGAGGCATTGTGGTTGTTATTGCAAAAAAACATTTTGCGTTTTCTAATCATCTAATAAATGATACGCCAACTTTTTTCATACCCATAACTCTTGTTTTCCCATGGAAGAGATGAAAGATACTATGCGGACATATCCAATGCTAAACAATGAAACATTGCACACTGAGCTGTCGCTTATATATGGGAAACCTGAATTTGGTCGCTCCAGTTGTGCGATTGCTCTGTTCACACTGTTCATGGAAAAAAATCTTCAGGGTGACTTTACAGAGACTGTCAAATTATTAAGAATCCTTATAACAACAACTGCCAAATCAGAAATATGCTTCTCTACGTTGAAGAGGATAAATACATTTTTGAGAAGCATCATGAACCATTGGCAATGCTCTCCATTAACGATTTTGGGGATCCCTGATTTCAATAAAAAAACATTGGGAAGTTGGCTGCTTGGAAAGATCAGTGAGCAAAATTCAGATACAAATAATTATAAGCAGAGAAATCATGCCACCAGTGTACAAAAGAAAAAAAAATAAGCAGAACCAGCATTATTATTATTTTTATTAAAATGTGTTTTCCCTATGTGAGTATTCCAGGTATGGACACCTACAATAACACACACCTAAAAGTCAGTAATAAAATACTGTCGCCACCAAGAATATATAGATTAACCCAAAAATCCAGACTTTGATACATAGAAAAAGTTAGACTCACTATAAGTCTTGTTATAGGAAAAATACGTTTTTATTGTAATTCACTTATATACAATTAGTTGGCTATATGATCTAATCCAGTCCATAGGTAGAAGACTATACAATTAGTTGGCTATATGATCTAATCCAGTTCATAGGTAGTAAAATGCTCACATCTTAGCTTTATTAGCCCTGTGGATTCCATCAAGGGCAGTTCTTTCCATGCCCTGTAACCCCATGTAATTACAATAAGTGTTAGGGCAACCCAAAGTGGGAGTGATAAATGACAAAAATGGTAGGGACTTAACAGAAGAAGAGCAGATAAATAAGAGGTGGCAGGAATACACTGAAAATCCATACAGGAAGAATGTTTACAGCAGTGATGACCTCAATAGTTTGTCCAATGAGCTGGAGCCAGACATCTTGGAGAGCGAAGTGAGATGGGCCCTAGGATGTATTGCTGATAACAAGGCTGCAGGAGGTGATGGAATCCAAATGGAACTATTCAAAATTCTTCAAGATGATGCTGTGAAAGTGTTGCTTGCCTTATGGCAACACATTCAGAAAACTCAACAATGGCCAACAGACTGGAAAAGGTCAGTCTACATCCCAATCCACAAAAAAGACAGTGCCAAAGAGTGCTCCAATTATCGAACACTTGCACTAATTTCACATGTCAGCAAAGTAATGCTTAGGATTCTTCAAGCTCGACAATATATGGACCAGGAACTACCAAATCTGCAAGCCGGGTTCCTCAGAGGAAGAGGCACAAGAGATAAAATTGCAAATGCCTGATGGATAATAGAGAAAGAAAGAAAGTTCCGGAAAAGCATTTACTTCTGCTTCATAGACTATTCTAAAACCTCTGACTGTGGATCGGAACAAATGTGGCATATTCTTAAAGAGTTGGGAGTAACAGTATCCTGAGGAATCTGTAGGTGGACCAAGAAGCGAACATGGACAACAGAATGGTTCCACGTTTTGGAAAGGAGTGAAACAAGGTTGCATATTGTCACCTTCTTTATTCAACATATATGCAAAGTACATCATGCGTAAGCCTAGGCTGGATGAATCCAAAGCTGGAATCAATACTGCTGAAAGAAAAATCAACAACCTTCAGTCTACTCTGATGGCTGAAAGTGTGGAGGAGCCAAAGTACCTTTCGTTGAGAAGATAGTGGAAAAGTTGGTCTGCTGCTCAACGTTAAAAAGACAAAGTTCCTGGCAAATAGATGTGGAAGAAGTGGAGGCAGTGACATATTTTATTTTCCTGGGATCCAAGATCTCTTCAGATGGTGACTGTAGTCATGATATTAAAAGAAGTTTGCTTCTGGGGAGGAAAGCTATGGCAAGCTTGAACAAGATAGTAAAAAGTAATGATAGTAAACTATTAACAAAGGTTCACATAGTTATAACTATGGTATTCCCAGTAGTAACATACAGATGTGAGAGCTGGCGAAAACTACTTAGAGTCCCTTGGAGTGCAAGAAGATCGAATAAATTAGTACTTCAGAAAATCAAGATTAACTGTTCACTAGAAGGTTTGATCATGAGTCTGAAGCTTAAATATCATGACATGGCAGGATTCCCTATAGAAGACTCTGATGCTGTAAAAGATTGAAGGCACACGAATGCGACAGAGGTGGAGATGGATAGATGAGGTAACTGAAGCAATGAACATGAACGTGATGGAGCTCAGAGAGGCAGTGACTTAGAGATGTACCTGCATTGCATTGCATTGCTGTATTATCTAAGATAATAAAAATGATTCAAAGTCATTTTACTTTCCCAATTAATACTTTTGTATTGACACACTTAGTTGTGATGACCTACTGCTTCTGTTGGGCTTGATAAGAACCTAGTTCAAAATTACCAAGTAGGATGCTCTGATTCTTTGTGAATCCCTGATAGCAAGAACAGAACCAACCCAGCTTACTGCCACCAAAGCACACCACAAACCACAAGAACCAGTAGAGCCACCCTGCAAATGTAACGACTGTAAAACAATCCCATGCAGTTCAGTAGCAATAATCCCATTAATAAGAATGATTATTTCCTCAGAATGAAACACACACATCAGTTATGTAGTCCAGACTAACAACAACTTTATTGATGAACGCAGCACATTTATACACAACACTATCCAATCATGATCAATCACCAACACTTCACCCTAGGGAGGGGGTCAGCCTCTGGCCCATATCAGGAATTTCCTCCCTGCTCTGTGTACTTGGCAGGGGGCTTTTGCTAATAACCACTGCTGAGACATTATGTCTGGGGCTGGGGGTCCTATAGTCTGCTAACCTACTCCCCATCTTGCCCCCCTTAGCTGGGAGCCCAATGCAACATATAATTAGAACCCCAAGGGGAAATCCACCACTTCAAGACTAAACATGACCATATCTCGTCCCAGGAACATACCTCCCAGCAGTATGAGCACATTAACCATATTTACTCCTAGGTAATTATTGTCCAGCAGACAATAGTATTGCATCCATGCTTAACCTGGCATAAAGAATAAAGTAGGGGTTAAACATTACACTACAACTCCAGTTTTATTAAAATATGATTAATAAAATGGATCAGCCCCTTTCCTCATCTCTTTGTGACTATCTTCAAATGGCTAGGTCTTTGGATCCCTGTATACTCCAGAATTCACACATCAGTGTCACGCTAGTCTTTCCTCTGGAAGGGTGCCAAATGGTAGAGGGTGATGTTGTAACATCTCTTCTGCAGACACATCATCTACATAGGCCCAGCTTGCTTCACATATAAGTGTCCACTGTGCCCTGGCGATGGCCAGCTCTTCCCCCACTGTACTTGATCCCCTACAACCAAGCACCTTGTAACTGGTGATCCCCCTATCCCAGTGAGGATAGAGGGGTCACCAGTTACAAGGGAGTATAGCTGCACCTGACGAGGCCCAAAACGTATGTCTGGGGTTCGCTGTTTCTCTGAATCACTCTTTTGAGTGAGACCAGACTGATATACAACAGTTATTAGTGTTCCTTGTTGAAAACAATGTTTAGTATCCCTGGGGTGGAGTAGCAGGAGAGCAGGGAGGGCCTGTGCTCCATCTTACTCCATGCGACTGTCACAACACAACCCTCCTATCTTCCTTAGCTGCCTCAAACCACCAACAGTGAAGATACTCTAACTGTGATCAATTAAGGGGTATACTCACATAAACCTTTCAGGAGTAAATGGTCAGCCTCAGTTGCATAGTAGATGGTCACGTAATTAGGTGACTTACTTCCCTGTCACGGAACCTAGCCAGCTGGACTGGCAACACTCTGGCTGAGGTTCCGATCTGTGAGGTGGGTATGCAGCACTCAACCTCATGGATGATGCTGGATAGGTGCTAAAACATGGGAACACTAGATCGCAGGAACACTGAAACACTGGAACAGTGGAGGGAGGAATCACCTTTTCTTCCCTGGTAATGGCTAGAGCTCTTATATATATTGTCTTCCCAGGAGTTGCTAATATTAAAGTCCCTTTTCTTTTTTTTCAACAGAACATATATAGGCAAACAGAACTATACAACTTTGGTTACATAGTTACATAGTAATTAAGGTTGAAAAAAGACTTTCAGTCCATCACGTTCAACCTTTTAAGATTTCCTCTGAACTGCAATATGCAGATTCAATTTTAATTAATTAGTTGTTAATTAATTATTAATCAATTATTAAATTTTATATTTTATTTTTAATTATTAATTAATCCAGAGAAAGGCAAACAGAAAAAAAAAAACAAGTGAGACTTAGCCAATCGTCTCAAAGGAAAAAAAAATAAATGAATTCCTTCCTGACCCCAGATACCTGTGATCGAATTTCTCCCTGCATCAATACTGTCTCTCAAGTTATCCATGATAACCCTGAATTTCCTTTTTAATTAGAAATAAATCCAGTCCCCTTTTAAAGTTATCTATCGAATCCGCTGTCACCATCTCCTCTGGTAGATAATTCCACAGATTAACCACCCTTACTGTGAAGAACCATTTTCTTTCTTTAAGGTGGAATCTTTTTACTTCTAACCGCAAGGGATGTCTACTTGTCAGTTGAAAACATCTCGGCACAAAAAGCTCCCTTGACAAATCTTTATACTGACCCTGGATGTATTTATATAAGGTAATCATATCTCCTCTTAGATGCCGTTTTTCGAGAGAAAATACGTTTAATTTGGTTAGTCTTTCTTCATAACTTAGCCCCTCCATTCCCCTTATTAGTTTTGTTGCCCTCCTCTGTACCTTTTCCAGCTCTAAAATGTGCTTTTTATGCAGTGGTGCCCAAAATTGTACTCCATATTCCAAATGAGGGCGTACTAGAGATTTGTATAGTGGCAGAATTATATTTGCTTCCCTTTGCAACTGCTGCTTGGCTTTGAGCACTGTTACCTAGGTGGTTGTCCACAAGCACTCCCAAATCCCTTTCAATATCTGATACATATAAATTGCATGGCTATTTTTCCTTCCCAGATGCATAACACATACATTTATTCGTATTAAATCTCATCTGCCATTTAGATGCCCACTCCTCAATTTTATGTAAATCCCTTTGGAGGGAAAGCACATCATTATCTGATATAATTACCTTGCACAACTTTGTGTCATCTCATCAGCGAAAATGGAGACACCACAATCCAATCCCACCTCTAAGTCATTAATAAATATGTTACAAAAGGACAGGACCTATTACTGAACTCTGAGAAAACCCACTTACCACATTAGTCCAATCGGAGTATGTTCCATTTACAACAACCCTTTGCTTCCTGTCTTTTAGCCAGCTCTCAATCCATGAGCAGATATTTACTGAAATTCCTGTATCCCTTAGTTTGCACAATAGTCTCCCATGTGGCACTGTATCAAAAGCCTTTGCAAAATCCAAAAAGACTACATCCACTGAGTTGCCTTGATTCAACCCACAAATATGAATAAATGACTTGCCCTTAATCAGTTAACTCAATCAGTGCTCTGCAGGAACACATTATCCAACATGAGGGGTGTGGGAGTTAATCTCAACGGTTGAGAGTTGGTATTTAAATCACAAACGTAGATGCATCCAAAGATCCCTTCTAAACTAGTTAGCTTATTTTTACTATTTGCATTTCCTGTCCACAGCTAGATAATCCCATCAGACAGGTTGTTACCAAGATATACAGTCCATTGTTAAAATGTTACATAGTTACATAGTTACATAGTAATTAAGGTTGAAAAAAGACTTTCAGTCCATCAAGTTCAACCTGTTAAGATCTCCTCTGATCTGCAATATGCGGATTAGTTATTAATTAAATTATTGATTAAATAATTATTAATAGTATAGTATTGGAGAATGAATAAAGAGTTAGTCCATCAAGTTCAACCTTTTTAGATCTCTATTGATCTTTTTAATTTGGACTATTTATTATTATTGTTAATTGTTAATTATTGTTAATTGTTGTTAATTGATCCAGAGGAAGGCAAACATAAAAAAAAACCCATTGAAACTTTGCCAATTGTCTCATAAGGGGAAAAAAAGCAAAATTCCTTCCTGACCCCAGAAACTGGCGATCGAATTTCTCCCTGGATCAATATTCCTTGCTAGTTATCTAGGATAGCCTTGAATGCCCTCTTTATTCAGAAATATATCTAACCCCTTTTTGAAGTTGTCTATCGAATTCGCTGTCACCACCTCCTTTGGTAGAGAATTCCACAGTTTAACCACCCTAACTGTGAAGAACCCTTTTCTTTGTTTAAGGTGAAATCTTTTTTCCTCTAACCTCAACGGATGTCCTCTTGTCAGTTGAAAATCTCTTGCTACAAAAAGTTCACTTGACAAAGCCTTATATTGACCCTGGATGTATTTAAATAACATAATCATATCTCCTCTTGGACGCCTTTTTTTCTAGCGAAAATAAGTTTAATTTTGCTAGTCTTTCTTCATAACTTAGCCCCTCCATTCCCCTTATTAGTTTTGTAGCCCTTCTCTGTACTTTTTCCAGCTCTAAAATGTCTTTTTTGTGAGGTGGTGCCCAAAATTGTACTCCATATTCCAAATGAGGGCGTACTAGAGATTTGTATAGTGGCAGAATTATATCTTCTTCCCTGGCTTCTATACCCTTCCTAATACATGCTAATATTGTATTTGCCTTTGCAGCCACTGCTTGGCTTTGAGCGCTGTTACCTAGGTGGTTGTCCACTAGTACTCCCAAATCCCTTTCAATATCTGATACCCCTAGATTTGCTCCATTAAGATTATAGATTGCTTGGCTATTGTTCCTTCCCAAATGCATAACCTTACATTTATTTGTATTAAATCTCATCTGCCATTTAGCCGCCCATTTCTCTAATTTATGCAAATCCTTTTGTAGGGAAAGTACATCATTATCTGATTTTATTACCTTGCACAACTTAGTGTCATCAGCAAAAATGGAGACACTACATTCGAGTCCTACTTCAATGTCATTAATAAATATGTTAAAAAGGAGAGGACCCAATACTGAGCCCTAAGGAACCCCACTTATCACATTAGACCAATCGGAGTATGTTCCATTTACAACAACCCTTTGCTTCCTGTCTTTTAGCCAGCTCTCAATCCATGAGCAGATATTTACTGCAATTCCTGTATCCCTTAGTTTGCTCACTAGTCTTCCATGTGGCACTGTATCAAATGCCTTTGAAAAATCTAAAAAGACTACATCCACTGAGTTGCCCTGATCCAAGTTCCTACTAACCTCCTCATAAAAACTAATTAGATTGGTCTGACACGACCTTTCCTTCATAAATCCATGTTGACTGCTACCTATGATCCTGTTCAAATAGACATATTCTTGTATTCTGTCCCTTATTAACCCTTCTAAAAGTTTCCCAACTACAGAAGTGAGGCTCACTGGTCTATAATTCCCCGGATTTGCTCTAGATCCCTTCTTAAATATAGGTATCACCTCTGCTTTTCTCCAGTCATCTGGTAGAGACCCTGTAGTGAGCGAGTCTTTAAAGATTAGATATAATGGTTTGGCTATTACAGAACCCAGCTCCCTCAGTACCCTTGGATGTATTCCATCAGGACCTGGGGCTTTATTAACATTTATTTTCTCCAACCTCTTTTGTATTTCTTCCTGCGTTAACCAATTATTTAGTGAAGGTAGTGTAGCCCCATTATGTTGCAGTGTCCCAACCACTGGTACCTCCCTTGTGTAAACCGACGAAAAGAACCTATTTAGCTCATCTGCCTTTTCCTGGTCACTAATTATCAGATGGCCTGTGTCACATTGTAATGGTCCTATCGATTCCTTCCTGGCCTTCTTCCCATTAATATATTTATAAAATATTTTAGGGTTAGTCTTACTTTCCATTGCAACTGACTTCTCATTTTCTATTTTAGCCAGTCTAATAGCCCTTTTGCAAGCCTTGTTGATTTCCTTATAGTCACATAAAGATGCCTCTGTTCCCTCCTTCTTGTATAATTTAAATGCATATTTCTTTTTCCTCATCATGATCTTTAAGTCATTGTTAAGCCACATGGGATGTGATTTACTCCTATTTATTTTATTTCCACATGGTACATGCTGATGAGTATGTTTATTTAGTAAGGATTTGAATGTTGTCCATTTATTTTCAGTATTCTTCCCTGTAAGTTCTTTGTCCCAGTCTATATGTTGTATTGCTGCCCGTAGCCCATTAAAGTTAGCCCTTTTAAAATTTAGAGTTTTTGTTGGCCCCTTACAACTTTGTTTGTAAGGGGCCCATTATTAGAACTTGCCCATGCTTATGTCTCTGGTGATGGATTTAGCCAGGACTGGAAAGATGATTGGTTGGAGGATAGAGAGGACACGGCTCTGTCAGGGAGAGGTTAACTGGTCCCCAAAAAGCAGACCTTGACACGGACTGGTAGCTTGTAGGAGTCCAGTGCAGTACCTAAGTGAAGATTGGTTTTCCAAGGTACAGAAGAAGGTGTATGCAAGTAAGCACATTGAGTAATTCTAAACCTATTTTTGTAGAGGGCCAGGATGCTATGACCCTGCCAGGAATAAAAGACAAAGTCTGATTGTAAATATAAAATGTTTTCACTTCAGTAGTGGAGAAGCCATCTATTTAGTTAGAGCGCAGATGAGCAGGAGTTTATTTTTGGCAAAGTGACTGTATTTTTAGTTTGTGTCTCCTGATGGACTTTAATAAACAGACATAAAGTGATAAGCTGAAACAGTCTGCAAAGCTTAATGGGGCCGGCACTTAAAGGGAAAGATAACACAATCCTCAGGATCAGGTGGTTTGCAGTCACACTAGATATTTTGCCATTTCTTGCAGTAATTATTCTGAACATGGCCTACATCCTCTAAATCTAAATTAACAAGCAAAGCAACAGACTTTTCTTCATTTATATAAACATCTTATAAAGTGGAAAACCTTATTAGGTCATTAAACTACTACTGTAGTTCAAGAAAAAATCCATGTACATGTACAAGAGACATCTTTTTTTGTTTGTTTCATCACTTCATCAGAGCTGATTTATTATGGTGTGTGTTCTGGCGGAAACAATGTGCCTTTAATAAGACAATTGGATACAACTTAAGTTGATACCACACCCCTTCCCCCAGCTGGCCCAGAAGCAGACTCTCTGCTTTAGGAAATGCAACCATATCACTCCAGAAATGTGAACCCGTGTGGCACATAAAACTCCACCTCTGTTTCACGGATTCATCCAGGATCCAGTAAAGTCATTAAAAAAAAAAATTCTAATTAAAAACAAGTTGTATGATGTATTCCTAGTTTTCAAACATACTTTTTTCATTGTGTAGTTGTCTTTTAAGTAAGGAATCTATTAGATGAATCATATTCTCATACTGTCAGCCAACATTGTTAAATCACTTTCTTTGTGACTGAACTATTCGGTCTAATCATAGCTCTCAAGAACTTCAATGGGCAAATAGGACAGGTACCCAGGCACCATTGACAGGTACCCTTATAATAATATAATTTGATTCATGTTATAAGACAAAGGGCTGTTGATGGAGCGTGTGTAGTAGATTGTAATATACATAGGAGGGTGTTTTGATCACCTTTCTACCCCAATAGTATCTGGTTGGAGTCTCTCTCTAGCCTCTTTTCACACTTGCCAAACCAACCTCACACTGATGAATCCCATATTAGGGCAAAATAGTTGCCTGTGAGTGGGTTTCTGAACCATAATTCAAGGCTGTGATCTGAAGGCTACCCGCCAAAATATCCTATGTTCAGTGGGCTAGAGGCACAAAAGTGCTGTATTTCGATTTAATACACTTTGTGGCTAGTCTTAGTAGATACTTGCTAATATATGTATAATAAAGCAAATCAACAGAATTTATTAACACTCATATTCTGAAAAATCAGCATATATTTCTAATTAGGTACTTGAGCATAATGTATTATATTAATATGCTTTCCTGTACAATCAACTAATCAATTTGTGGCTTAAACACGTTAATACTCTGAAAAATTACTGGCAGCTGATAAAAGCCTTTTTTTTCATAGTAGATGAACACACTTCTCAGCTAGGACCATTACATTTAACTCTAGTTAGCACTTTGAATGCTTTATTGCTTACTGCAATACTAGGGGGATCACATATTTCCAACACTCAACGCATAGTGTAATTTATTCTCAGTCTAACATTGTCCAAGCCTGCAGACCAGCATGTAAACATAGACTACCATTGTCAGGTTTACCACCCCCAAATAATTTCTCGAAAAGGTTTTTTTATGTCTAAAACATATATAGTATTGTACTAATTCAGGGGTAGGCAAGATCGGCAAGTTAGGATTTCCTTTCTGTGCACAGGTGAATCAATCAGGATGACTAAAGCAGTGATAGTCTTGCCTGTATGCAGCAGGGATATCTTCAAATCCAGGCCTGTGTGTGGTCCACCAGGACCGATCTTGCCCACCTCTGCACATGGTTTAGCAGTAACGAAATAGTGAATTGTATCTCGTGAACTGCATTTGGTTTTGTGCAGAAATGCCTTTTAGCTTTGATCACAGGTCATCTATGCATCTGTTTAGGATGCACATATAGGTAACACTTTAGTGGTGTAACATGCAACTGCTTATTTAAATTTGAAAAAAGGCACATGACTTTGCTGAGTTATTTAATAGATCATCTACCTTGTGATACTCTGATCCTGATTTTCTGGATTGTGACTCTTGGCTACATTTACTGACTTTTACTCAGTCTGATTTTTTTGCTTGATTACACATTTTGTTTCTGGGGGAGAAGCCTGTAATAAAGTACTATGGTACCTGCATCTCTCTCTTCCCAAAGGAATTTAGTTTAGTCTTCCCCAAAATAATCCCTTCCTTGGTTGAGCACAAGATGGACTTGATACCCCTGGGCTTTGTTGTTTCTAACACGGGATTACCCCTGTGATAACCATGGTTTTCCCTGTTTGGACTGTCTAGGGTCTCAAGACTCTCATCCACAGGTAAAAACCCTAATTGTATCTGTATTTTGGACCTTTTATGGCTAACTTCTTGTTATACTGATTATATCATTGTTAAAGATGCCTGAATTGGTATATATTTTGTATATAAAGTTTTGTAATTCATATACTGCGACCCAGGTATTGTTTGCAAGTACAGGTCTAAGAGGCCCTTTGAGAAACTCACACAGTTTGTGAGTGATTAGATTGGCTAGCCTTCCTATCTTAATTATGATACATTTTGTGGCACTGCACCCAGACTAATTAAATTACCAGGACCTTTTTGTTCTACCATGCATATAAGTCCATGTGTGTTTCAATAATCCCCTTTTGAATGCATATGTCAGCTATATTTCTGTGTGCTTGTGTCACGGGGGGTCCATCTTGTATTGCAGGTCTGTCTGTAGCTTGAGCAGGAAGGTAATCTTCTATTTAGTTATCGTGTGCAGTGTCTACTTAAATTGACAGTCTTTCAACAGAATCAAATAGAGATCTTACCTGAACCTACAGTTCCTCACATTACTCTGGAGGTATCTATTCCTCTTAGCAACAAAGGAAAAATAGTATACAATCATTAAAGGGACATGGAAGGTTTGGGGATTTTACTAGAAATATAATATACTTATGCATCTATTTATTTACTATTTTATTAAGAAGTTCCCACTTGGGTCTGCCTTCTGCAGCCCATGCAGCTACTGAAGACACATACTCTAAAGTGCAGTGTTTTAAATGATCCAATCAGTGACCATCTCTCAAGAGTAGTTGCTGAGAGATGGTCACTAATTGCCTGATATAAGACACTACAGAAGGCAGAAAAAACAGAGTTTTGCAGAAAATTCTTAATGACGTTATTAAAAGTAAATAGATACATAGGGATATTATATTCATGGTAAAACCAAGAAACCTTCCATTTGCCTTTAAAAAATAAAGGTTGCATTTATTTATTTTAAAATTTGAATGTAGATTTTGAACATTTTGATGTCAAGTTCTTCATAAGAACATTCTATAAGACACTATATGGGTTCTTTGATCTTATACTACCGAATATGCAAATACTGACTAACAATATCTGATGCTGTGAACCACCCACATCGGTGACTGACTGGCTGGTGACAACTATTACACATCCCTTCCATGCATGGATAATCACACTGAGCCAAGACATTGCAGCAATCCAAGGATTCTCTGTTTAATTAACAAACCCCCAACTCTTGAACAGTCATCCAGTGGAGCCAATGACTCAGCATCATAACTAGTGAGCTCAGCCAAGGCACCAACAAGGGTCACAATTATATTAGAATTAAAACTTTATGGAAAATGTGCTCAGTTCTTCCCTTTGTTGTTGTTGTTCAGTTCTTCAGTCGTATCTGACTCTTGGTGACCATTTGGACTCTGCACGCCAGGCACATCTGTCTGTGTTTCTGGTTGTATTTATCCATATTATTTTCTTGGCAAATATACTGGAGTTGGTTGTCATTTCCTTCTCCATTGAACAGCTATTTGTCTGACCTCTCTGCTATGACCTGCCCATCTTGGACGGCCCTGCATGATATAGCTCACAGCAAGGTATACATGTGCCTTCACCACTACAAGGTAGCGATCCAGAAGTTCTTCCCTACACGATATTTAAAGAAAGCCCCTTATTAGTAGAAAATAGCACACTCATCTATCTTAGATAGAGTATCCGTTTATAAATTATTAGACATTTGCAAAACTGAGTTAAGAAAAATAAGAGTACTATTCTGTATTTATATCAGGATTGCATCTCTGATACATTCTGTAAATTCTCTGAGTGCAATTAGGGGAGTTTACTTTTGTTGTTCAGAAATTAAAAAGTGACTTATAAATAAAGATGTCTGCAATCGGTTCTTATTACTACAAAATCAAAATAAGTTGTAGACAATTGCTATTGCATGTTGCTTTTTTTAGGCAGACATTACTTTTCAAGATCTCCCCCAGGTCTGTGTCTTATAGGAGGTTATTAATTATATCCTGAGGAGAGATTAGTAGGAAGAGCATGTCTAATTGGTTGAATCAGAATAATAAGCCTTTGACGTTATTTTGAGTCAGCCAGTTGGGCTATACTATGGCCTCTATTCAATTGCAAGCCGGTAACTACTTTCATACAGGCCGCATGTCTGCGGGTGAGAAATTTGCTATAATTCCGGCTGTATTCAAGTGACTCAAGCCCGCAATTATAGGGCTAAAGTCTTAAACCGTAAGCTGTTCTCGCCACCGCAAGTTATTAGTAGCCTGGAACACATCAGGTCTGCAGTTACAATCCAATCGCGTAATTACAGTGTGCGCCACAGCCCTGTGAGCCAATAGAAAGCGTGCTAACGGATTATGATTGACAGGGAGAGATAATAAAGCTGTGTTTCACCCACCCCAGAGTTGACTGTGTTGTAATTCCTCACAAAGTAGGACGCAGGTCCCGGAGTTGGAGGTTGAAGTATTGAGAGAGAGAGAGAGCACGAGAGAGAGAGAGAGAGATAGAGAGAGCAGGCGTTGATTGACAGCAGGTTCTAACGGTTTTATTGATTTATATTTCTTAAATACCTATTTTACTCTTAATCCTTGAAAACACATATCAACTGATAACACATAATACAAATACACATAGATTAAATATCACACATAGATACACATTTAGATAGGTCATCACATACACACACCCCCACCCCAACAATGATAAATTACACATAAAACATACAATTTATTTTCACACATAAATATATACACATATTCTTTACTTGTTTTATCCTTATATTATTTTTGAGTAATGATGGAGAGAGGGGGGAGGAGGGGAGCAGTGGGGAGGAGATGAGGAGTAGTGTAGAGGAGGAGAGAGAGATGGCCCTGGGGAGTGAAGGAGAGAGGAGTGTGGAGGAGAGTAGTGGAGGGGAGAGTGGAGGAGGGGAAAGTGGAGGAAAGAGAGAGTGGGGGGGTGCAGTTGCCCATAGTGATAGGCACATCAAGTTCAGGGACAGTGGTGGAGAAGCTTGATCTTAGGCGGGGTGGTACCGCGTAGGAGGGACAGGAAGAGCAGGATAACCGTCCACAGTCAGGAGGCAAGAGGCTCAAGGCAAAAGCAGGGCTAGGAACTACACTCACGAGGAAAATGTGGTCCTCCTCCGTGCTATCCGTGACTGCCCCGCTATCCTTTTGGGGGGAGGGAATCTAGGCCCGGGCCAGACCTGGAAGGAGAAAAGGATGTGAGGTCTGTTAAGCAACAGTTTAATCACGCCAGAGCCAAGGTGAGGAGGATGATAACCAAGGAGGCCAGTGCAACCACAGCATCAAGTGGTGGCCCGCAAGTGACATACAACGAGTGGAAGAGGGTGCTCAAGGATTTGTGAGCCAGGTGCCTGCCACTGCAGGATCCAGGCTCCATGTGAGGTGAATATCAGATACACCAACATGCCGCCTCATGTACATCACACGTAGAAAACACACAACACATGTAACTGTTGGCCAACAATGACACTGACATGTCAGCAACCTGGAATTAACAAGAGATAGATGGATCAGTCATGCATCATTAAATCCATGAAGCTGTCAAATCACTGTCATTAGTAGGCACAACACGAGTAATCATCCAATACAAAGTTTATCTGCCCCCTGCAGTGTATGCAGATACAGGTCACACCCAGAATCTTTTTCAGCTGGCAGGAGGTCCAGTGGTGAGTCACAGGAGCCGTTGCAAGAGGAAAAGGCAACAAGAGGAGCCGAGGGCCCGGGATCCGAGTATGAGGACCCAATCATCTAGGCGGTGGGGTCACCTGCTGGACCATCAGCCACACCTGTGGCATTTGACCCCACTGCCCCCCTACTCCAACACCCCTGCCAACTAGTCAACCACTCCCTTCCCTTCTCCTCCTCACCTCTGACCTCCATCCCAGGGTCCACCACCAAAGGCTGCCCAAGGGGAGACGCTGGCCCTCATGTGTGAACTGGTAGTGATCCATAGGGGCATCCAGGCCAGTATCTCCTCCAGCCAAATGGAGATAGTGGGCATCCTGCTGAGGCAGCATAGGGAGGTGAGAAGACACCACCTCATGATGGAATCATATCAAGCTAGGCCGCTTCAGAAATCGGCGATCCAGAGAGAGCTATGCCAAGTGAACATTGATGCTCAATGGCGCGCTCTGGTTCCAAACACTGCCTCTTCCACCCCAGAGGCCTCCTCCACCCATCCGCAGCCTGGCCGATCCTCATTTCCCAAAAGACATCCGTTGCCTCCGGTGCTGCTGCCTTCTGGGGGGGGGAGCTCCCCCACAACCCCCCTCTACTAGGGAGAAGGCGGGCGCCCACAGGGGTTTCGGCCCTGTGCCAAGGCGGAGCAGGATGTAGAGGCTGGAGTATTGGATCATGGCCTATGTGATGGTAAAATATTGTACGAAGATGGCTACCTCCCATCACATGGTCCATGATCCTCTTCTCTGTTGACACGTATGGTTCTGTTTAATATTTCACCAATTGATGGTTAGTGAGGCATGCCGTTGAGAAGAGATGCTGTAGTCTCTATCTTTTTTAAGCCCTTATTCTGTTGTTAATGTATGTTTTATTTGGATTTCTAGGCACAATTCAGGTCCATGAAGGCATCATCTCCATCTGCAAGCATAGTTCAAAATATGAAGTAAATGTAATACACTCACCATGGCTCTGAGATAGGAATTCCTTCAATGACAGCCCATCCTAAACATGTTGCTCATACTATATTAATTAAATCATACATCCAGATTTATAACACAAGATTGTTCTTAGCTTATATTTACACAAATACAGCTATGGTGGTGGACCTACAAAGTCTCACAATGGCATATTAATCAAAGCCAGAATTAATACATGCACTAGTCCACAATATAATTCTGAGAACAGATACTTGTGTCTGATGTAAGTAACACTGCATATGGCTGCTGACCTTGTGCCCTCTCCATATTAATGCTTAGTTTTGCCGAACTTATGATATCATGAGTATCCTTTGAAATGTGCTAACACCTGTATAGCAGATGAATGAGATATCAGTGTTGCTAAAAAATATCAGATGTTGAAGGTGATAGTACACCTGGACCACTGACTGTGGTTACAGCTAAGCAGTTATTGTGAGATGTCACATCATTAATAATGGTCATGGCTAGTGATATATCATGACAGCTACCTAATTGTCAGTAATACTTGCAGATGGAGATCAGGTAAGTTGGTATACTGTTACAGTTACAGTATTTAGCACTGTAATGAACATGCAGGTTGTTTTAGTTTTTTATCCTCCTCCGCCTTTTTTAGGATTGGACCACCGTTTAAAATTTGATAACGCGTATACATATTGCCACATGGCCATCAGCAATGACGTGGGACTTTACGAGATGGGCTTAGCTGATGTTGGCCCTGATGCAGGTGAATTGGCTGTTGCTCCATATGCCTCTGCACAGCCTCCATGTGTGTTTGCAGCCCTTCTTGATGGCTTTTTCCTACATTAGTGTGGTGTATGTTCGCCTATTACTTAATATACAGTGGATATAAAACGTCTACACACCCCTGTTAAATGATGGCAGGTGTATGCTGACTCCTATTTAACACGATTTGGAATGTGATTGCTTAATTCTGAACACAGCTACATCCCCAGTTATACGAGGGTGTGCAGACTTATGCAACCATATTATTTAATTTTTATATTTTTTCTTCCCTCTACCTAAAAGATTTCAGTTTGTTTTTCAATTGAGTTGTACAGTTTATAGGTCACATTAAAGGTGGAAACAGTTCTGAAATTATTTATCTTTGTCTAATTTTTTTACAGCACAGAAACCTGACAATTTAACAGGGGTGTGTAGACTTTTTATAGCCACTGTATGTCAGGTGGCGGTGTAATTTTGCCACTGTTTATGAGTGACATATATAAATTAATTTATTATTATTTTTAGGGTCCACATTTGAGCCTCTGTGAGTGTAAGGGATCAATTGTCAGGTAGTTTCATGTTTTTGTGTTGCAATTTAGTCATAGTTACATAGTTACATAGTAACTGAGGTTGAAAAAAGTCAATCAAGTTCAACCTTTTTAGATCTCCTCTGATCTGCAATATGCGGATTAGTTGTTAATTATCATGTAGAGTGTCTTTAATTGCTTTATTCATTTTGCAGCAACACATTTGTTATATTGACATATGCATGACCAATCAAAATTATTAAAATAAATAAAATATTTTTGAAGACCTATTTGTTTCTTGTGGATTGTTGTGCAATTAATTTTAATGCCTTCCATTGCTTTCCTAATATTTTAAAGTACATTAGTGTGTTTATATTTGCTTTTGCAGTGTTAAGAAGAGGTGTTTAACCCACTTGCGAGTCCTATTTGTAACCCATAATGTTTTTTGCTACATTTGCCATTTACGGGTCTGAAAGCAATTGCAGGCTTGTGGAATTGTTGCAACTGGATCGGGATTTGCGATTTTAGCGATTATAACTTTTGCTGCCTTGAAAGATCAAAGGCAGAGATGGGTCGGAGTTGCGATGTGGACAACCAGGAGAATTTTTGAGCCTGTAAGCCGCAAATTGATTGGAGGGTAGCTAGAAGAAACCAATTAAATAGCAAACATTTTTACGAGCTACATTACATACTCCAGTAATTACAATTTGCTCAATTGAATGGAGGCCTATGACCAGTAATTAATACAGACATCTAATAGTTTTTTTAATAGCCACCGATTATAAATATCCATATTTATAGGTAAAGGGTTTATTTCTGCCAATTCTACGCATACAGTAGAAACAACGTCAGACTCTCGGAATATCATGTATTCCTATCAATCAAGCACACAAACAGTGCCCACAAAGCACCAGGGAACTAAGAATGTCTTGTACATCAATCTAGTGGCAGATCTTGTAATTAGAGAGCCTCAGTACAAAAAAATATTTTGGGCCCCACCATCTACACAGTATTCCTGAGGGCCAAAATTATTATCTTCCCATCCTCGCTAATATATTAAGAGTCCCAATTCACCCCAGTCTGACACCAGTAGCAGTGGGACCCTAGTCTTTAATTGACCCTAGTGCTTTGCACATGCTGATTCCATTCCACCACATGAGGACAACATAACATTAAAGTACACTTCAAGTACTGACCCTAATAATATAAAGCTGCACTGGGTTTTCATTGCATAATATTTTTTGTCATTAGTCAGCCAGATACTTCAGAATGTAGTATAACTTAAAACTGTAGGTAATAACAAGCACTTTTTCAATCAAATGTTATTAAAACGATTCTCACAATTGCCATTTTTACATTTCAATCAGTTTTTCTGAACCACCAACTTAACATATACTGATATCTACGTCAAATGGGTGCTTCGAAACTCGTTGTAAAATTGTTAATGAAAGTG
This sequence comes from Discoglossus pictus, assembly GCA_027410445.1. NCBI lineage: Eukaryota > Metazoa > Chordata > Amphibia > Anura > Alytidae > Discoglossus > Discoglossus pictus. The sequence continues at coordinate 58,702,751 of CM050175.1, forward strand.
CATTTTTAATAGCGAAAATCTCCCACTGTAATGTTGCAAGTGGAGCCTGCCCAGCTGTGTAGATGGCTTCACTCTGATCAGTGACATAATCTATTCAGCTAATCAAGATGGAGGAATATAACAGCGAGGGAGAATGTGAGATGCAAAATGTCAGCTCTTATACTGAGCAATATTAAAGGCAAGAAACATATATCTGTTTAAAATGTTCATAAAAAATATAGAAGAGATTAATTTTGATTCAAAGCAAAATAAACTGGAGGCCAATTATATTTTTAATTCTTTCTAATGAGATGCTTTGATATTACTATCTAACAGCCTTATTAAATTGTAATTAAGCCAATTGAATAGGGCTCTATATAAGCACAGAGCATATTTTTTTACAGAAATTTTTAGTTAGTGAACTTCTATCCAAAAGCAAGGTCTTCACTAACTAAAAACTTCTGTAAAAAATATGTTCTGTGCTTATATAGAGCCCTATTCAATTGGACGAATCGCAATGTAATAAGGCTGTAGATCTCTTAGACATACTATGAAACTTGGACATAATACAACTTGCTACCAGTATTACCTGTTTGCTATCCTGCTTCTGGAACACACATCCTGTCCAATTTTGCTGCGCTATAATGTTCCTATAACTAATACTTGAAGCATAACGCTGCAGTGACCTAGCTTTCTTAAAGGACCACTGTGCTCAAACTTTTTTCTATATGGTCTTAAAACATTGCCAATCATCTAAAAAAAAAAAAATTCCTTCCTGACCCCATAAACTGGCGATCGGATGTATCCCTGGATCAATAATATTATTTATTGAATCCGCTGTCACCACCTTTTTTAAGGTGGAATCTTTTTAATTCTAATCTCAAAGGATGTCCCCTTGTCAGTTGAAAACCTCTTGGCACAAAAAGCTCCCTTGACAAATCTTTATATTGACCCTGGATGTATTTATATAAGGTAATCATATCTCCTCTTAGACACTTTTTTTCTAGAGAAAATAAGTTTAATTTGGTTAGTCTTTCTTCATAACTTAGCCCCTCCATTCCCCTTATTAGTTTTGTAGCCCTTCTCTGTACCTTTTCCAGCTACAAAATGTCATTTTTATGTAGTGGTGCCCAAAACTGTACTCCATATTCCAAATGAGGGCATATTAGGGATTTGTATAGTGGCAGAATTATATTTGCTTCCTTTGCTTCTATACCTTTCTTAATACATGCTAAGGTTGTCCACAAGTACTCCCAAATCCCTTTCAATATCTGATACCCCTATATTTGCTCCATTAAGATTATAAATTGCATGGCTATTTTTCCTTCCCAGATGCATAACCTTACATTTATTCGTATTAAATCTCATCTGCCATTTAGATGCCCATTCCTCTAATTTATGCAAATCCCTTTGAAAGGAAAGTACTGTATATACTAGAGTATAAGCCGAGTTTTTCAGCCCTTTTTTTAAGGCTAAAAAGGGCCCCCTCTCTACCCTTCCTTGTGTCTCTCAACCCCCCGTGTCTCTCTACCCCCCTCCTCATCCTCAACCCCCCCTCATTCTAACCCCTCCCACTCATACTACACCCCCCCCCCTCTCCCCTCACTTACCTGTTCCGGCCTCTGCTCCTTCCGGGTCTTGATGTGGCGCGCATGTGATGTCACATGCGCGCCACATCATTAGCATATACCAGGTGCAGGTAAGTGAGGGGAGAGGGGGGGGATATTTAGAGGGGTAGTATGAGGGGGGGTTTAGAATGAGGGGGGGTTTGAGGATGAGGAGGGAGGTTGAGGAGGGAGGTTTAGGAGGGGGTTGAAGATGAGGGGGTTGAGGTTGAGGAGGGGGTTGAGGATGGGGGGGTTGAGGTTGAGGAAGGAGGTTGAGAAGGGGGTTGAGGATGGGGGGGTTGAGGTTGAGGAGGCTGGTTGAGGAGGGGGTTGAGGATGAGGAGGGGGGCTGAGGACGAGGAGGGGGCCTGAGGATGAGGAGGGGGCCTGAGGATGAGGAGGGGGGCTGAGGATGAGGAGGGTGGTTGAGGAGGGGGGTTGAGGAGGGAGGTTGAGGAGGGAGGTTGAGGAGGGAAGTTGAGGAGTAGGAGGGAGGATGAGGAGGGAGGATGAGGAGGGGGTTGAGGTTGAAGAGGGGTTTGAGGATGGGGGGTTGAGGATGGGGGGTTGAGGTTGAAGAGGGAGGTTGAGGAGGGGGTTGAGGATGAGGAGGGAGGTTGAGGATGAGGAGGGAGGTTGAGGATGAGGAGGGAGGTTGAGGAGGGGGTTAAGGGTGAGGAGGGGGGTTGAGGTTGAGGAGGGAGGTTGAGGAGGGGGTTAAGGATGAGGAGGGAGTTGAGGAGGGGTTTGAGGATGGGGGGTTGAGGAGGAGGGGGTTGAGGATGAGGGGGTTGAGGAGGGAGGTTGAGGATGAGGAGTGGGGTTGAGGAGGAAGGTTGAGAATGAGGGGGGGGGAAGAGACACAGGGAAGGGAGAGGGGGAAGAGACACAGGGAAGGGAGAGAGGAGAAGGGACACGGGAGAGAGAGGGGGACACAGAAGGCACAAAAGGGCACAGGGGGCAGCACATTTCCCACCCTCGGCTTATACTCAGGTCACTCATTTTACCCAGGAATTTTGTGGTAAAATAGGTGCCTCGGCTTATACTCGGTTCGGCTTATACTCGAGTATATACGGTATATACGGTACATAATTATCTGATTTAATTACCTTGCAACTTCATGTCATCGGCTAAAATGGAGACACCACACTGCAATCCTACCTCTAAGTCATTAATAAATATGTTAAAAAGGAGAGAACCAAGGTTCGGTGGCACCCCTAATCAGCCTTGAGGCTCCAAGGGGAACAGCAAAAATACAAGGAGCTCTAAAAAAGCTCTTACAGGTTCTCACCGGTTGGCCCCTGCGGTCCCCACTGCCAGCGCTGCAGGTGTTTCGCAGGGACGACGCAACGCCAAGGGAGAGGCCGAGAAGAAAAAAGAGACGACCAGAGGAAGAAGGGATCAGGTGATGGAGGAGATGGCTGCAGACGACAGCATGGTGGTCATCGACGAGGTTCCGGTAGCGGCCAAGGTGGCACGGCAGTCGCGCCCCACCAGGGTCCGGAAGTCAACGAGCAGGTACAGTCCTTTGATTTTCACCTCAACACCAGCCAGGAGACAGAAATCCCCTGACAGGAGAGCTAGGCCACAGCGCAACTCACCCATCCCTGACATCATTACGGATACAAGGACGCCCATAGTGACTCAGGGGCAGGACCGGGGTAGGGATAGCATTGAAAGCCATAGGCCGCCGAGCTGGAGGGAATCCTTACGCCCTAGCGTAGCCGCCGAGTCTGAGTACTCCTTTGGGGGGGAGCGGACTGCGCGTTCCATAACGAGGGATAGACGCAGGAGAGCTAGTGATTGTTCTTCATGCTTCACCAGAGCCAGAGGGAGATCCAGGTCTCGGAGCAGACGGTCTTGCGGCTGCAGCTGTCCTTGCACAAGAGGGGGTGAAAGGAGCCCACAGAGGTCGAGATGTGCAGGGACGCCCGCTCGACCAGACCGGCAGGTCGCACCCAGGATGGCAGCAGCACCAGGGCAAGGAGAATCAGGTGAGAAGCTGGCAAATTTCAGGGAGACGGGGGTGGCAGTACATGGAGCTTTTCCCCGGGAATCTCAATTCTTGTCGCGGCCTCAAGATGCACCAGACAAAAGGATGGATCCAGGGCTGGAGAACCCGCTCAAAAAGGGGCGGACCCCCATTCAGCTGGGCGCAATGCTGCCATGGCTAGAACCCTACGGTAGGTTGGCAACAAAAGCCGGGGCGGCCGCGCTACTACGGGAGGGTTTCCAGGAAGGGTTCAAGATTCCATGCTCTCTCGTCCCGCTCGAGTCATGTCTAAGAAACCAGAAATCTGTAAAGGAGTTTCCTGGGGTAGCGGAGGAAAAAATCCGGACCGAAGTAGAACTGGGTAGGATGGCAGGGCCCTTTCCCTTCATCCCCTTCCAGGGTCTGGTGATTTCCCCTCTGGGCGTAGTGCCGAAGAAGGAAGCAGGAAAATTCCGCCTCATCCAGCATCTATCCTATCCTCCAGGTGGTTCCGTCAACGACGGGATTGACAAGCATTACTCGTCAGTGTCGTATGCCCCTTTCGATCGGGCCACGGACCTGGTCAGGCGGGCAGGCGTCGGGGCTAAGATGGCGAAGGTGGATATCGAATCTGCGTTTTGTTTGCTCCCGGTACATCCTCAGAGTCATTGGTTCCTTGGGTGCTGCGTGGACGGACAGTACTTTGTGGATCTGTGTCTCCCCATGGGATGTTCTATTTCTTGTTCCTACTTCGAAGCCTTCATTACGTTCCTGCAATGGGTAGCACAAACCGAGTCGGGCTGCCAAGGGAATACCCATTACCTCGATGATTTCCTTTTTGTGGGACCGGCGGGCTTAGACACATGCGACTTCATACTGCGGACCTTCGCAAGGATATGTCAAGATTTCTGGGTTCCACTGGCAGAAAAGAAGACAGAAGGACCGACCACGGATCTGACTTTCCTGGGGATTCGGATCAATTCGGACAAGATGGAATGCAGCTTGCCGATGGAGAAGGTGTTGGACCTGTCTGCAGAACTGGCGGCCCTAGAAGGTACAAGGCGAGTGTCAATACGGCGGCTGCAATCCCTCTTGGGAAAGCTGAATTTTGCGTGCAGGATCGTTCCCATGGGCCGTATATTCAGCAGAAGAATGTCGTTGGCTACAGCTGGGATATCTTAGCCGCATTATTTTATAAAGGTGTCCGGGGCCATGAGGGAAGATGCACGAGTGTGGACGGCGTTTCTACGGAACTTCAGTGGGAGCGCCCTGATCCAGCCGAGCAGGGTGACGAATGGGCAGCTAGACCTCTATGCGGGTTCAAGTGTGGTCGGAATGGGAGCCGATTTTAGAGGCGCATGGTGCGCATGGCCCGAATCATGGGTCAAAGGAAGGCTTACAGAAGATCCTACGGTTCTGGAGACATTCGCCATCACCACGGTGGTTCATCTGTGGGGCAGGGGCTTCAGGAACCGGCAGGTCCTTTTTTCAAAAAGGCAGCCCGAAAACGGTCCGGGTAGTTAATAGCCTGACAGCTGCATCTGGGCCTTTGATAAGGGTCATACGGCACTTGGTTCTTTGTTGCCTGCGGGCTAATTTCTGGGTGAGGGCGGAGTGTATTCCTGGCCTTAACGTAGGGAGGGTTGATGCCCTTTCTCGGTTACAGGGAACCCGGTTTCGCACACTGGCACCTGCGGCGAAGCACCAAGGAGAGGACATACCTTCAGAACTCTGGGAGCTTGGAGTGGTACGGTAGCTGGTTACATCAGGCAGTCGGTAGCGCCAAAGACGTGGGTGGCCTACAGGAAGGTATGGAACATGTGGAGCGACATGGTTGAGGAGGCCGGTGGCGAGGGTTCAGAAGAAAAAGCCATAGGAATTCTGCTGTGGTTTTTGCTTCAGAGCGCAGAGAGAGGTGCTTCCAGGGCAACGGTGGCTCGGCAGTTGACGGCCCTAGCATTTATGTTCCGGTTGGCAGGACGGAAGGACCTAACAAAGGTTTGTGGTTTGCCAGTTGGTAAACGGCATGTTCAAAGGGAAGCACCGGACGGATAGGAGGCGCCCAATTACTTTCTCCCTGTTACTACGGCTGGGGGAGGCGTTGGGTGTGCTATGCAGGGACTCCTTCGAATCCCTGCTTTTCCGTACGGCCTTTTCCTTAGCGTTCTTTGGTGCTTTCAAGATCGGGGAACTGGTCTCGGAAAACAGGCACGGTTTGGGGGGGCTGCTGGCGGAGGACATCTGTCTGGAGGGTGACAGAGTGTTGGTATGGCTGAGGAGGTCAAAAACGGATCAGGTCGGAAAAGGAAGGGAAGTGGTCATATACAAAACTGGAACGGAGTGTTGCCCCCAGGCAAGTGTGAGGTTGTACTTGGAAAAAAGGCCAACGGGGCCAGGCACACTGCTATTGCATGCCAATGGCCAGGCCTTGTCACGATTTCAATTCGAAGGGATGCTGAAGAAGTCCTTACGGCAGTTAGACCTGGACCCGGCGGACTTCGGCACACATTCGTTTTGGATCGGAGCCGCTACGGAGGCGGCAAGGCTAGGTCTCCCCGAGAGTATGGTTAAAAGGATTGGGAGATGGGAGTCATATATACGGCCAGAAAGGGTTGTCTATTTGGAATTTGTTTTATGTGTTGCAGAAGTTAAACAGCTGTGGATCGTCTGCCATTCGTACATGTATTGGGCTCACCAGTTAGCCGCAGTCACTGGCGACAAGCTCCAACTGGGCTTTCTGGAGACGAGCATGCAAGTAAGATGGTTCGGGTTTCGCGGCTTGAGATGGACACAGGTGAATGGCCTGTTGGAGAGCAACGCTCAGCATCACGGTAGCCCACACATATTAATTATACATGCCGGGGGCAATGATTTGGGGGTAATGCCTATGAGAAAAATGCTGAAAGAGATGAAGAGGGATGTGAAGTGTTGGCTAGAACGGTTCCCAGGCTTGTTCATAGTGTGGTCCGAAATGATCAAAAGGAGGTCTTGGGGGAACGCAAGGGATCCGGTTTCGGTGGATAGAGCAAGGCAAAAGAAAAACAAGCAGATGGCCAGTTTTGTAAGGAGTTTGGGTTTCATTACCGTTACACACCAAGAATTCGAAGGCGTAGGCGCCGATGACTTATTTCGCCCAGATAAGGTCCATCTAACGGAGATAGGATTAGAGCTGTTTATCCTGGACCTTAAGGATGGGGCTAGCCGGGCCTTGGCTTTATTAAGAGAGCAAGAGGGGGGATCACAGACTCAGGAGGTATCCATCGTCTGCTCTGTGGGGGGGGGGGGGGTGAGGCACTCGGCCCACGGGCTTAAGTGGGCATTGCCCTGCCTCATGGGCGTGCTTAGGAAAGCACTGGGAGGCTCTGGGCGCGGGCCCAGGCCGTGAGGTTACTGACTGGGCTGGGCTCCTCCTCCGGGATGTTATTTGAGCTGTGATTTAACAATGTTAATTATGTTAATTGGTTATTGGTTTATGGTTGCTTTAATAAAGCTGTGGCCCGTAATTTTCCCAAGAAATACTGTTTCAGTGTGTTTATTTATTCTAAAGCCCATTGGATCTTGCCAGGGTCATGGCCGGCGCGGAGGCAGCCCAGGCACGCCGGGTCTGACGCAGTGCTGCGTGACCCGGCGGAGCTTGGGCGATCTGGATTGTCTCGGAGGAGGAGGAGGGACTTAAGCCGTTTCGCAGGCTTCCTCCTCACTCCGAGCCGGCCATTGATCTGATTCCCTCCCTCCCCTAAAATGGTGGACAGATAGAAGGTAGCAGATAAGGAAGTAGGGTACGTCTAGTGGGCGAGGTTGGTTGAGAAAAGTTCAGGAAGTTTAAGCTTTGTTTAAAAAAAAAAAAAAAAAAAAAAAGGCGGGATGTTATTTGAGCTGTGATTTAACAATGTTAATTATGTTAATTGGTTATTGGTTTATGGTTGCTTTAATAAAGCTGTGGCCCGTAATTTTCCCAAGAAATACTGTTTCAGTGTGTTTATTTATTCTAAAGCCCATTGGATCTTGCCAGGGTCATGGCCGGCGCGGAGGCAGCCCAGGCACGCCGGGTCTGACGCAGTGCTGTGTGACCCGGCGGAGCTTGGGCGATCCGGATTGTCTCGGAGGAGGAGGAGGGACTTAAGCCGTTTCGCAGGCTTCCTCCTCACTCCGAGCCGGCCATTGATCTGATTCCCTCCCTCCCCTAAAATGGTGGACAGATAGAAGGTAGCAGATAAGGAAGTAGGGTACATCTAGTGGGCGAGGTTGGTTGAGAAAAGTTCAGGAAGTTTAAGCTTTGTTTAAAAAAAAAAAAAAAAAGGCGGGATGTTATTTGAGCTGTGATCTAACAATGTTAATTATGTTAATTGGTTATTGGTTTATGGTTGCTTTAATAAAGCTGTGGCCCGTAATTTTCCCAAGAAATACTGTTTCAGTGTGTTTATTTATTCTAAAGCCCATTGGATCTTGCCAGGGTCATGTGTCACATTGTAATGTTCCTATAGCTTCCTTCCTAGCCTTCTTCCCATTAATATATTTAAACAATATTTTAGGGTAAGTCATACTCTCCTTTTCAACTAACTTTTCTTTTTTTTTTTTAGCCAGTCTAATAGCCATTTTGAAAGCCTTCTTGATTTCCTTGTACTCATGAAAAGCAGTCTCTGTCCCCTTCTGTTTGTATAATTTAAATGCCTGTTTTTTATTCCGAATCCTGATCTTTAAATCACTGTTAAGCCACATTGGATGTGAATTACTCCTTTTACATTTATTCCCACATGGTATATGGTGATAAGAATGTATATTTAGTAAGGATTTAAATGTTGTCCATTTATTTTTACCTGTCAGTTCTTTGTCCCAGTCTTTGTTGGCCCTTATAGTTTTATTTTTTTAATTCAATCTCAAATGAGACTGTGTTGTGATCACTGTTTCCCAAAGGTTGCCCTATTCCAAAATTTGATACTATATCGATATTATTTGTGATGACTAAATCCAAGATAGCCTCATTTCTAGTAGGTTCTTATATAACTTGGGCCAGATAATGATCTCTGAGTGTACTCAAGAACCTGCTCCCCTAAGCTGAACTGCTGGTCTCATTTATCCAGTTTATTTCAGGGTAGATAAAATCTCCCATTATTGGAACTTGCCCATGTTTAGCTGCATTTCCAATCTGTAACAATAATTGCATTTCCCCACTTTCAATTATATTTGGGGGTTTATAGCATACTCTGCTGCTCCGATATTTAACTCTACCGACAAACATTCAACATTACCGCTAGTTCCAGCATAAATATCTTCTCTGACTAAAGGCTTATATTCGGGCTTAATATACAGACAAATCCCTCCTCCTCTTTTACCATTTCCCCTATCTTTCCTTAATAGGTTATAACCATCCAGACTAACAGTCCAGTCATGAGATTCATCCCACCATGTTTCAGTAATGCCTATTAAATCCCACTTCTTATTAAGTGCTAATAATTCTAACTCACTCATTTTTCCTGGCAAGCTTCTGGCATTAGCAAGCAAACACCTTATGTTATGAGTCTGTAGTTCTGAAGTGCCTGCCACTGTGCTTGAGTTACCTAGTACTACCTCCCTATTGACTGTACTAACCCTTCCCCCATCTCCTCCCCCATGAGTAGTTAATTTATCCCTTACCCCTCTATACTTTCTACCCCATTACTTCTATCTAGCCCCTCCCCCCACCTACTAGTTTAAAAACTCCCCCAGCCTTTCTACTATCCTATCCCCTAGCACAAGAGCTCCCTCATCATTAAGGTGCAATCCATCCCTGCTGTAGAGATTGTACCTAAGTGAGAAGTCAGCCCAGTGCTCTAAAAACCCAAACCCCTCCTTAATGCACCACTTTTTTAGCCACGCATTAACCTCACTATGCTCCTGCTATCTCCCTGGGCTAGCTTGTGGCACAGGTAGTATAATAGAAAATACTACATTAGATTATACACCCTGTATATTCACTTTAAAAGATTAACATGCCCTGATAATGTGCATTTGATAGATGCCCCGCATTGCCTGAGCATGACCTGATAATGTGCTGTCATGTTGTCATACCACATTAGATAGACACCCAGCACTGTCTGATCTTGTTCTGATAACGTGAAGTCTGGAGGACATACTACATTAGAAATATACCCAGTACTGTCTGAGCCTGCCCTGATAAGGTGCAGGCATGTAGACAAACTGTATTAGATAGATGCATAGCACTGGCTGAGCTTGTTCTGGTAACAAAAATTACATTTTATCTTCTAGTAATATCTACGTTCTATATAATTATGGCAGCAAAACAAAACCTATCTTTGAGTTATAGAAGAGAGAACAAGACCAAATCTGTATGCATGCTTATCACACTAGTATCATTGGGTTGTGCAGGAATACGATAAGCTAAACTATATATAATCATAGCATGCACATTCTGTAGCTTGATCATGCTGTTTATAGGTAAAGTGTGGGGCTGTAATAGTTGAGAAGAAGCTCTGTACTTAAACTGTGCATGAAAAGGTAGGCAGAGCTGGAAGGCGACACACAGAGATTCAAAGCACAGATATATCAACTTTGGAACCTATGGAGGGAGTGTCAGTCAATAAAATGCCGAAAAAGTGTCTGTATAAAAGGAAGACTTTAATACAGTATGGCAGGGGCATTGAGAATTTAAACAAAGACAATAGGCTGCACAGAGCAGGGCCCCAGGGCACTGCACCAACGGTGGATCCGCCCTGCCTCCTGCCCCCGGAGCAAAGTTGAATTATCCCCCCAAGATCATTTTAAAATTTAAAGTTGAATTTAAATATGAATTGTACTTTTTGGGCCATGATTTCAAGATTGTAATATCCTTACTGTCAGGTAAGACCAGTTATCAAGTGCTGTATATCAGACTCTGGTAGTCATGTTATATCTGTTAATCTATATCTGTCATCCTGTCTTCTGAGGAAATGGCCACAATATTTGAGCTTTATCCTCATGATCATACCTTCCAGTGAACAGTTTGTCTTGATTTCCTGAAGTACTGATTTATTGGACCTTCTTGCAGTCCAAGGAATTCTAAGCAGTTTTTGCCAGCACCACATTTCAAAGTTGTCAATTCTACGACGCTCAGACTTCCTTATGGTCCAGCTCTCACATCCGTATTTTACTACTAGGAATACCATATTTTAACTATGTAGACCTATGTTGATAGTGTAATATCTTTACTTTTTAATAACTTGTCCAGATTTGCCATAGCTTTCCTCCCAGAAAGAAAGTTATTTTAATTTCATGGCTGCAGTCACAATCTGAAGAGATCTTGGATCCCAGGAAAATAAAATCTGTCACTGCCTGCCGCAAGTAATAGAACAGATCTAAAGCCTGAATAAACATTATCATTCAATCAATAGTATTTGGAACCAATCAATCTTTACTTTAAATGTATACGTCTAGAAACAATAAAATGCTAAAACATGCTTTCAATGATTTGCATGTGCATTTTAGACTTCTTAATGTCTGCTCCTTCATTAAATACTGTTTTGTCATTAATGCAAAATTAAAAAATACCTAAGTGTAAAAAGCTGAAAGGACAAGTGAATGAAATTAGTTTTTTTTAATGGCATACTGCCTTAACAATGAGGCTTGAACAGATTATTAAAAAAATTAAACTTATGTTTAAAATGTTTTACTTGTATTCTTGGTGACTCAATTTGCAGCTCTGATCAAGCAATGCTTGTCCTCCTTTGCCGATTTGTCACTCTAGGAAGGGCCTATGTATATTATGGGGTTGTGGACATCACTGTGCACAGACTGCTTCTGGTCTCACTAGCAGAGTCTGGTGCAATAGTGTGCACTACTATTTACATAGAAGCCTCCTAGAGTGAAATAGCAAAAAAGGAAGAATGTAGTGCTTGATCAGAGCTGCAAACATAGTAACATGACATAAAAATAAAGCGTTTTAAAAATAATTGAGATTATTTTTTTAACATTAAGCCCAATATGACTTTAAAAAAAACTTTAATTCTGTGATCCTTTAAGTTACGGTTATAAAACAGCTTGTCTAGTATCAGTATTGTTGTATATTTTTTGTTAATCAAATACTGGCTCTTTGTTTAATGGCACTGAAGTGTGACATTGACTCTTTTAAGTACAAAAGGTAACAGACCACTCATCTAAGGCATACAGTAGCACCTTGGTACCAAGTTCCCATAAGGAGTAAGGATTCATACAAGCAACAACATGTCTGAAAACCAAGAAAGCATCAAAACGCGTCGAATTCCAAATTTTACGAGTTCCGAATCAGTACCAAATTATTATAGTATATTTAAAGGGATATGATATTCTAGTATGCATTTAAAACATCAAAGAAATATTTATTTTAATGCTGCAAGGTTTAAAAAACTTTTTTTATTATTTCTGCCAAACATCTTTTGATACAAGCCTGGGCTTGTTTCCAGTCAGGGAACCAAGGAGTCACACCACCCTGAAGCCGAGCTGGGTTGTGCCTGGTCCTTACTTGGATGGGAGACCACCTAGGAATACCAGGAGCTGTATGCTGTGGCCCACTGGAGAAGAAACTATCAATGCCATGAAAACCAGGTGAATCAGCATGACCATGGAAGTTGAGGTCAAGTTCAGAATTTGGGCACAGCACCAGCTGAGTTATTGAACTATATGGATAAACTATTTACTTGCTCTGTAGTTTTTGGTTGCACCTCACATCCCCAAATCAGAATCACAGGAAGGACCAGTCATTTGCAAAAGTTGCCATTATCTAGTAAATAAAATGTATTTTTAACAGTCGCAGGCCGTGCTTTGCATAGAAATGAAGTGACTGTGATATGAGTAGTTGGGTGTTCAAGGCTCACCATCTCTTTTTTACTAATATTTCTCATTTAGGTTATTGAATAAAAGAGATAAAAGATATAAATAGGTGGGGGGTATGAGAAAAACATTAGCTTTGCAGTGATTTTACAGTCACAGTCTCTACCGTGTAAGTGGCAAGAATTAAACTCTGATTGTGTGTCCTAGGAAAAAGAGAACAACTGGGATATCTAATACTGTTGGGAATGAAGAGAAAATGTCTATTGCTGTTAAAGCGGCATTTAATACAATTGCTAAATAGTTAAAAACAGTCAAAAATTAAAGGCAATATTTATTTATCTTGCAGTATTTTCATAATAGAATATTATAAATATGACATGCAGTGGTCTTTTAAAAAAATATACACAATTAAATCAAGTGATTTTTCTAAGCAATATGCCTACACATTTTACTCTGTCTGTCTAATTTACTAGATAATTAGATAATAACTAGTTTAATGTTTTATATGTTGATTTTAATCTACCAATCTGTCTACCATTTATTTAAAAATGCAGGTATTAAACATCAAAAAAACACTTTTTATTTCCTTGGAAAAACAAGAGTTTCAATTACTAAAAAGCACAATTTTAATAATATAAGGGTAGCTTTTGCACCCTCCCTCTGGTTCTGATTTGGGGACGTGAGGTGAATCCACATTGCACTTCAATGGAGTCTCAAAGCTATTTTTATGATAATTTTGATTAACATTTCTTCTATCCGGTCGACATATATGTTATACTGTATAAAATAAATATATATATATATATATATATATATATATATATATATATATATATATATATATATATATATATATATACAGGGAGTGCAGAATTATTAGGCAAGTTGTATTTTTGAGGATTAATTTTATTATTGAACAACAACCATGTTCTCAATGAACCCAAAAAACTAATTAATATCAAAGCTGAATATTTTTGGAAGTAGTTTTTAGTTTGTTTTTAGTTTTAGCTATTTTAGGGGGATATCTGTGTGTGCAGGTGACTATTACTGTGCATAATTATTAGGCAACTTAACAAAAAAACAAATATATACCCATTTCAATTATTTATTTTTACCAGTGAAACCAATATAACATCTCAATATTCACAAATATACATTTCTGACATTCAAAAACAAAACAAAAACAAATCAGTGACCAATATAGCCACCTTTCTTTGCAAGGACACTCAAAAGCCTGCCATCCATGGATTCTGTCAGTGTTTTGATCTGTTCACCATCAACATTGCGTGCAGCAGCAACCACAGCCTCCCAGACACTGTTCAGAGAGGTGTACTGTTTTCCCTCCTTGTAAATCTCACATTTGATGATGGACCACAGGTTCTCAATGGGGTTCAGATCAGGTGAACAAGGAGGCCATGTCATTAGATTTTCTTCTTTTATACCCTTTCTTGCCAGCCACGCTGTGGAGTACTTGGACGCGTGTGATGGAGCATTGCCCTGCATGAAAATCATGTTTTTCTTGAAGGATGCTGATTTCTTCCTGTACCGCTGCTTGAAGAAGGTGTCTTCCAGGAACTGGCAGTAGGACTGGGAGTTGAGCTTGACTCCATCCTCAACCCGAAAAGGCCCCACAAGCTCATCTTTGATGATACCAGCCCAAACCAGTACTCCACCTCCACCTTGCTGGCGTCTGAGTCAGACTGGAGCTCTCTGCCCTTTACCAATCCAGCTACGGGCCCATCCATCTGGCCCATCAAGACTCACTCTCATTTCATCAGTCCATAAAACCTTAGAAAAATCAGTCTTGAGATATTTCTTGGCCCAGTCTTGACGTTTCAGCTTGTGTGTCTTGTTCAGTGGTGGTCGTCTTTCAGCCTTTCTTACCTTGGCCAAGTCTCTGAGTATTGCACACCTTGTGCTTTTGGGCACTTCAGTGATGTTGCAGCTCTGAAATATGGCCAAACTGGTGGCAAGTGGCATCGTGGCAGCTGCACGCTTGACTTTTCTCAGTTCATGGGCAGTTATTTTGCGCCTTGGTTTTTCCACACACTTCTTGCGACCCTGTTGACTATTTTGAATGAAACGCTTGATTGTTCGATGATCACGCTTCAGAAGCTTTGCAATTTTAAGAGTGCTGCATCCCTCTGCAAGATATCTCACTATTTTTGACTTTTCTGAGCCTGTCAAGTCCTTCTTTTGACCCATTTTGCCAAAGGAAAGGAAGTTGCCTAATAATTATGCACACCTGATATAGGGTGTTGATGTCATTAGACCACACCCCTTCTCATTACAGAGATGCACATCACCTAATATGCTTAATTGGTAGTAGGCTTTCGAGCCTATACAGCTTGGAGTAAGACAACATGCATAAAGAGGATGATGTGGTCAAAATACTCATTTGCCTAATAATTCTGCACTCCCTGTATATATATATAGTATATTTGTGTTAACATTTGAATGTCTAAAACAAGTTGAAAAACGTGTTTCCTGCTCAGAATCCCGAGAAATACAGTTATCACACTGCATTCTGGGAACCTGGGCAGGGATATGCAAATCTGCCCACAAAAGGCTTCACTCTTGCACCATTTTAAATAGGGCAACCTTTAAGCTTATGCCCGCTGTATTACACAGCTTTTTTGCAAAGCTCAGGATGGATTATACACAAGCCAGGAATCCTACCCACATACAGCTGTTTCAGGGTTACTGCCTCTCATCAGCGTGCGGCTGTATCCTAGCTTGTGTAGTAAATACAGGGGCAAAATCTACCAGTGGTGTAGATGGTGGAATGCACCAGTGCCCTACTCTGGGGCGTCGGAGCTGTATACATTTTTTTAAAAATGTATTTTATTTTCTGTAGAGCATTTCTAGTGAAGCTCCAAGTGGTGACATGGTGGAGCAGTTTGGCATGCTGGGGATGGGTATCAGGGAAGAGGTGAGAGAGAGAGGGAGCAAAGGCTTGGACTGAGTGCTATCTAGGGATGGATGCTAAGAGAGATGGGTGCTGTGTAGGGATGGATGCTGAGAGGGGTGGGTGCAGGCAATCTGTGTCACTTGCAGGCCTTCATATATGAACCCTGAGACCTTAAAAGAGCCCCACAATGTTTTTTAGCAAAAATTGTTAAAGGGACTCTGTGGTTATAATAATTCATCTATATGTATTTTTAATAAATGCAGAAAATAATCAAGACAGTCTTTGCATTTGTATGTTTTATAAAAAAAATATTCTTTATTCCAGCTATCTAATTTCTTAGTCAGCTTCCCTGCCTTTTATTTTCTCAAGAGGGTGTGTCCTTGTAAAACAACATTACTAAAAGCTCTGGCACTTCCTGATGCCAGATCCCTAATGTGTAGATATAACCTCCTGTGCAATCAAAGTCTCCTCCCACTTTAGGAAGCTGGTGACCAGTAAACAAAATGGCAGATCCCACAGCGGCAATATGACATATAAAAGGCATTAAGATTTAGGGGTTAGGGTAGTGGCAGATAAGCTTTACACTAACTAAATTTATGAAAATCGGTCGCTGGCCACCACTGCTGGCAGGCAGAAAAAAGGAAAGATCCCAGTCACGTTCTTCATAAGAACATACTATAGATATTATACGTCTGTGATACTTTAGGATATACATACATTATATCCCCACACAGGCACCTCCAGTTATCAGCCATTACATTCACATTGAAACAAACAAATTATTAACGCTCCACAAGCTCTGGCGCACTAAACCAATCTATCAATGTGTTTATTAGCTCTTGTGCAGCTGTACACTGTGTGTACTTTGTGTTGAGAGCTGCATTGTGAGGATGTATCCATGCAGGGAGACAGGAACAACCCGTACAGCCAGGAAAATAACCCTCTCACTGCCAGAGCTACCTGCTATACGTCGCACAGTAATGCAAGGGTTAAGCCATTATAGGGGGACTTTGCCACCCAAAAATTAAGTTGTATTTTTAATGCTTTTCTTAAGCATGAAAAAAATGCTGATACATTGTGCTAGCCATTTTTTCCCCAAATCAAATCATTCCCAATATAGAAAGCTTTATTATGCAACTTAATAGCTCATAAATAATTATAAGCTAATTTGATGTGCCTATTAGTAACACAATCTGCTTATCTGACTCTATGGTGGCAAAAACTATATGCCCCAGGGTTATCAAGCAGTTATATCTCCTCCCCCACTTTTTTTAAGCATATAGAGCCATATATTAGCATTAAGGGGTTACACAAACAAACACTAGATATCTCAGCAATCTTTTTCTGTAGAGAGAAACTGTTAGTGCAATGTTTAGCCAGTTTTTAATGTTCTATAAGATAAAACCAACGTGTTGCTGTTCACTGCAAACTAAAACATGTTATTATTAATAAATCCCTAAAATAATAAACAACAAAAGCACATCCTCGTTGTATGTCTGTTATTTATGTCATGTGTTTGCTTCTGTATTTAATAAGCAATTTCTATTTAATACTAAAACAATAAATATATAATATAAAGATATATTCTATCCAAAAATAAATTAACATTACGTTTAATTAGCATACATAGAACATAATTTTCTATAAGGAAATCCCGACCCTTTCCAGTCATTATATATTTTGTTCCAGCTAATGCTTTATTTACATTTTTTCCCACACCATGGTGTCCCATTCCAAGCAATTTAATCAAATTAAAGTGTAGCAAGTACTTTTTTGTATTTGTCGCAACCTCTAAGAGAAAGTACACTTACCTGTAGGATAGCTGTTTTTTTATGTACTGGGGTAGTAGGTTCTCTGTTGTTTCCTGGGGGGCTCCTCTGGGCTCTATACACTGGGACCCCCAAGAAGTACCAGGTTTCATGTCTTCTTCCTGCTCTGGGAATCTGGGCACTGGTCCATTCCATTCTGGCTTGGCTTCTTGACAGGTTTCGCAAACATTCCCTCCCTGTGCCATGTTGGACATACCCTCTACCCCTATGTGCCCTCCTTAGCTTTCAGTAGATGACAGGATGAGTGGGCAATGGGCAGAGAGATGGCAAAAAGATGGTGATTTTTAGAGATTGTTGGAACAGAAGCAGAAAAAAGGGAAACAGGTGAAGAGCCTGAGACAGGGCGTGAGAGCAAGGAGTGAAGAATGGAGAGTAAAAAGCTGTGAGAGTGCAAGGTTGGGAGGAGGCTGGCGAGTGTAAAGACAGAATTTGAGTCTATTAGGGTGCCAGGTAATGTATAGGACAATACCTGTGACTGTTATGAGTGTAAAGCTGTGTGCGAGATCCAGGTTAGAGACTGTGATGGTGCAACGCCCTGCATGAGATCAAGACTGGAGGCTGTGAGAGTGATATTTAATGTATGAGAGTCTGTGAGAGTCTGGTCAGTACATGGGAGCTAGACTGGACAGTGTATGAAAGCAATGCTGGATGGTATGTGAGAGAGGATGGCTGAGTGATGTAGCAGGCAGCAGGGCTGGATGATGTGTGACAGTGCCAGGCTGGAGGCTGTGTGACAGCAATGCTTGGGGGAGTATAACAGAGCAGGCTGAATGACAGGAGGGTGTGAAAGAGCAGCACTGAGGGCTTGAGAGAGCAGAGTGTCTGATACAGCAGGTTTAACAGCAGAAATTGAAAGTATGAGAGGTCAGGGTTGCATGGTGTATGAGACTGCAGGGATGGATGGTGTATGAGAGAAACATATTTGATGACAGACAAGAACCAAAAAGCCCCATTTAATCTGTTTATACTATCTACATAAAATCTTGGCTTAATTAATCCTCAAGATATAAAGTAGTACTTTTGCTGCATACCCCTAAAGCTTAGATATAAAGCTCAGGGTTGGATGGTGTATGAAAATGTAAAGTTGGACTGGGTATGAGCGTGTAGGCTTGGATGGTGTGAGAGTACAGAATTTGGACCTATACTGTTATATGTACGCACAGGAAGTCGGATCTTCTGTGTCTAAGTGCCCGGTAAGTGGTTAGGGGTTTTCAGGTTAGGTTTTTTTGGGTTAGGGGGTTAGGGTTAGGGGCTTAGTGTTAGTGATGGGAAGTCAGGTTTAGGGGGTTAGGGTTAGGGGGCTTAGGGTTAGGTTTTGGAAGTGAGGTCTAGGGGTTAGGGCTTAGGGATAGGAAGTGAGGTTTAGGGGGTTAGGGGGTTAGAGTTAGAGGGTTAGCGGGTTGTGGTGTAAAGTACATCGGGACGTGGGACACGAGCTCGCCTGCACAAGGAGGCTTCCTGTGCACCCGGCACCAGGAAGCTATCCGTGCATGCCTATAACAGGATAGATCCCAGAGTTTGACTGTGTATGAGAGTGGATTGCTGGATAGTGTATGAGAGCACTGGGATGGATGTTTTTTGGGAGATGTTAAAGAGAGTACTGTCTGGATGGTATAAGAGACCATAATTGGATGGTTATGAGAGTGCAAGCTTGGATGGTGTTTGAGAGATCTGTAATAGAGTGCAAAGTTGAATGGTGTACAGTGCCTTGCAAAAGTATTCACCCCCTGGACTTTGTACCTATTGGCCAGAAGAAAGCCATTACTTTCAGCAAAAAAACAAAATGGCACATTTTGAGTTTGCGAAAAGGCATGTGGGAGATTCCCAAAATGTATGGAGGAAGGTGCTCTGGTCTGATGAGACTAAAATTTAACTTTTTGTCCATGAAAGAAAACGTTATGTCTGGCGCAAACCCAACACATCACATCACCCAAAGAACACCATCCCCACAGTGAAACATGGTGGTGGCAGCATCATGCTGTGGGGATGTTTTTCAGCAGCCGGGACTGGTCCGAGTTGAGGGAAAGATGGATGGTGCTAAATACAGGGATCATTTTGAGCAAAACCTGTACCACTCTGTGCGTGATTTGAGGCTAGGACAGAGGTTCACCTTCCAGCAGGACAATGACCCCAAACACACTGCTAAAGCAACACTTGTCTTTGTCTCTATAAGGGGAAACATGTAAATGTGTTGGAATGGCCTAGTCAAAGCCCAGACTTCAATCCAATAGAAAATCTGTGCTCAGACTTAAAGATTGCTGTTCACAAGCACAAACCATCCAATTTGAAGGCGCTGGAGTAGTTTTGCAAGGAGGAATGTGCAAAAATCCCAGTGGTAAGATGTGGCAAGCTCATAGAGACTTATCCAAAGCGCCTTGGAGCTGTGATTGTCACAAAAGGTGGCTCTACAAAGTATTGACTTTAGAAGGGTGAATAGTTATGCACATTGACTTTTTCTGTTATTTGGTCCTATTTGTTGTTTGCTTCACAATAAAAAAAAAAAATCTTCAAAGTTTTGGGCATGTTCTGTAAATTAAATGATGCAAATCCACAAACAATCCATGTTAATTCCAAAACACGAAAAATGCCAGGGGGGGGGGGGGGGGTGAATACTTTTGCAAGGCAATGTATAGGAAAGGACAGGGTACTCCTCTTTCATTGCACTAAAGATCGGATAGCTGTTTGCACTGCAGAGAGTAGGGGTTAATGCTAGGCATGATGCATTTTCTCCTGGGACATCATACCTAGCTGAATATCAAACAGATTTTAAGTTAAAGTAAAAGGGAGGTTACTTGACCATCCACTTGTCTTTCCACAGGCTGTGGAAGACAGCAATGAAGGATGAAGTCAAGTGATTGTACATGGGGTGAAGAAGGGGCGAATGACAAAGACATGCCTCATACGATAGTGCTCTAGTACTGGACTTGATGAACTTCCAAGTTAATGGACTTAATTTGGGGATGAACTGGACGGTTCAGAAGTGGATTATTTATTGGGTTAATAAAGCTGAGACATTATATTTTACTACAAGATAAGTGGTTTGTTTATTGGTTTGGACCATGGCAGTGGTTTGTGTGGCCTAAAGACAGTGGGAAGTCTCCCCCTTGTGTCCGGAGCATATATGGGGCAGGCAGTGAATCACATATAGTTTCTTAAGGAAGAAAAGAACCACTAATAGAGTTTGTGCACTGGTGCAAAAGCAGAGTAACCCTGTCACAACTGGTGAAGGACTGCATACATGACAGAATTGTCCAGAATTGAAAGATTTAATGGGTTAAAAATGTTGTGTCTTTTTATTGTATTGTATTGTGTTGGTGTGTGGCACAGAAAGGTGGTTTCAGAGGGTATAAAAACAGGTAATCATCTGCCCTTCATGTGCAGGTTAGTGTAAGAGCACTTTGTGTGTGCAGGTCCATGTAAAAGCAGTGTGTTCATGCATGGTGGGCAGCACAAGAGTATTGTGTGTGTGTGCTGGTCAGTGTAAGGGCACTAGGTTCATTTGTACGAGTCACTATAAGGGGGCTGGATGAGCTGGTTCGTGATGTTCACTGAGCCAATGACTGATTTCATTAGGTGAATGTGAAGCCGACTCTGCTCAGTGACACTTCCATCTGGGAACATCTGCAGTGGAAAAAAAGAACTCAGTGTGGAGGGAGGGCATCATGATCCTCATCTCTGTTTCTCTTGTCTTCCTATTCTCATTTCCTAACATCATCCTTTGTCCATAGTCCTTCCTTTCTGCCTCCCCTATGTTTATACCTAGCAGCCTTTCATACCTTTGTCCTTCTTTCCCCCATGTATCTCTCTGTTTATTCTCTATGTTGGATAAATATGTGCATGTGTACAGGGGAGGGGGGGGGGGGGGCAATCATGTCTGATTAGTCACTGTCTAGAACTTGGCACCATCACAATCTATATTAGTAGTAATCTATTATCTTTTAGAAAAGAGGTCACAATGTATGTATGAAAATGATGTAAAGGTCCAAAATTCCTAATTTTTATAATTACGCCAATAACTATTTTAATATATTCAAAAGGGCATAAGAAGGTTCGCATAGTGATGAAGCCTTAGGAAAAGAGCATTCTGGAATTGTTTACTATTTATTTAAGGAATTAAATGTTTCAAATGGTAAATAATTATAAATGTTTTAATTTAGTATGGGGGCAGAAAAAGGGGTTGAAATACAAATTTGTACCCATGTCCGTCTCTTAACTATACATGTTCTAGATCAATGATGGGCAACAAGCAACCCAGGAGGCTGCCTGTGGTCCTCAGGCACTTCCCATATGATCCTTATCCATTTCTCTGAAGTTGGAGAACATGTCCCTCTTCAAAAATACACAGTCCGTATATCTTTCTAAGGCTAACAAATGATATCCAATTGCACTTTTTTAATACCTCTCCTCATTTTCTATACCTACCAATAATTACTTTCTTACAGGAATGTAACCATTTTTGCTTTGGGTAAAAAAACAAAAACAAACAAAAAAAATACACTGTGAAGCCCTTTCAAAGACTCAGGGCTGCATATGAAACCTTTAGGTGAAATAGGCTGTCAATCACTGAATTAGATGAGTGTACTGATGGGAGTACCAGAACATTTTCTCTGCCTTTCTTCTCCTCACCTCTTTCCTTTATTTATTACCATTTCATCTCCTATTTCTCTCTTTAATGGTCTTCTTCATATCTCTCCCTATGCTCCATTATTTCATTCACTGTAGCTCTCTTTCTTGCTGTACCTTTTTTTCTCCTTTAACCCCTACTCCTTCTTCAGAGTGCCAAGACCACAACCTGGACATCTCATTTGACCCCCCCCCACACTATCCCAGGTATATTTCATGATTCTTACTCCCTTTGTTGACACTGCTATTTCCCTGACTCCCAACTCACCCTTTTTACCTTGATCCTGCATCACTCTATCACTTGACATCTACTCCTTTTTGACTCGTTGCCACTAACTGACTCCGTGGATATATGATAGATAAGTCTGTGTAAAATGTCTGTTTAAAACCTTTATTTCTGCCTCTTATTGCTGTGACAGAAGACTCTCACCCTTCCTTGGCCAATGCTATCTTTGTCCCTTATTCGTCTTTTCTCAATATTTCTTCTCGTATTTCTATCTCTTGATACCTACTTTTTTTCCCTCCCTTCATCCTCTCACCATGACCTCTAATCTCTCTCACTTGACCAAATCTCCCTCTGTCTTGACTGTACTTTTCTATTTACACATCTTCTCTCAGCAGCCTTACTTGTTTGGTTTTCATTATCTCTTTTACACACATTGCACCAAAATCTTTACCAGATTTTCTTTCATCACCTGCTCTACTAGCCTAAGTCATCTACGGGAAATATCTTCCTGGATGTCCTCAAAAATACAGCTCAACATGTCAAAAAGTAAGCTCCTACTGTTCACTCCCTCTGCCGCAACACCAACACCCAAAATCACCCTTACTGTTGGGATCTCAGTTATCACTCCAGCCATCACGCCTGCTACCCTGCAGCAAATTAGCTCTAGCGACATCCTTCCAAATTCATCTAAAGAATGTGCCACTTTACAAGACACTACAAAAATGCTAAGAGACTCACTCTACCACCTTTCTTCACTATTGCAACCAGATCATCAATGGCCTTTTCATCAACTGCAAGACTTATTCACTTTACTTGTCACTCCTTCTCCACTATACCTGTCTATCATTCTCTCCTTTGGCTCCCCATTTCGTACAGAATAAAATCTTGATCCTTACAGGCAAAGTACTCAATACTTCTGTACCCCTTTATATATCTGCTCTAATCACCAAGTATACCCTTTGTTTTGCTCATGATTTCCTCCTCTCCAGTTGCCACCTCCCGCTCTCACCTACAAGACCTTTCTAGTACCGCTCCTGCCCTTTGGAGCTCCCTACCTGAATGTTGGTGCTTTATAAATAAAGGTTATTATTATTATTATTATTATCACATATATAGTTGTGAGCATACGAGCCGTTGCTTGCGCGAAGCGAGGACCTCTGTTGCTGGCATGGAGCGCCGAGGCGCTCCATGCCAGCAACTGCGACTCTCGCAAAATTTACGTCCTAACGCAAACAAAATACGAGACACGTTATGACCCATTACGACCTCACAAAAATCGTCCACAACACGCGCACATCAAAACATAAAAAATACAACAAATACACACAACAAATACATAAAAAGCTTACTTACAGGAAGAGGGAGCATCCAGGACCTCGAAAACTAAAGTTACACCTCAATTTAAGTCAAATTAAAAGAGTTTAGACACTAAAAAATTCTCTAAGCGAGAGAAAAAATGGCAGCCGAAAAAAACGAAAACGAGGCTACAGCAGTCTAAAGACGCAAAACACCACCAAACACCTACGTATTTGCCAAAAAACACCTACGAGATTAGAAAACAAGGACGCAACCCGCGCAACCTCAAAAACATTATAAACATAACAAATACAAACAACAAACACATAAAAAGGTTACTCACAGCAAGGGGGGGCACCGAGGACCTCTGCAAGTAAAGTTACACCTCAATTTAACCACAAATTTCGGGGTTTAGAGACCCGAAAATCACCTAAGCGAGAGAAAAAATGGCCGCCGAACAAAACGAAAACGAGGCTAAAGGTCCCTAAACACGCAAAACACTACCCTAAAGACACAAAACACCACCAAACAGCTATGGATATTCCGAAAAACTCGCACGACATAGAAAACGAATATTCCGAAAAACTTGCACGACATAGAACGCTACATCAGCCACATTATATACACCAAACACCCTTAGCTCACTTACAATTTTATTGCTGTCATTTTTTGACGGGCAATTCGCTAGTTAATAATAATAATAATAATAATTATAATAATTACTTATCTCTCCCTTAAACTCTGTTCTTTTGTCTTTAAACCATACTCTCTCTCCCATGTCCCTATTATATCTTCCCAGAACCTGTTTGTATCCAATATAACATTTTTAAATCTATGATCTTTATGTTTTTTTCCTTACTCTCGTTGAAAATGAGGATACGTTTAAAAGTGTCTGATGTCCACTTTATCTTTAGATGATGTCTCACCATGTCTCCTTTGATTATCTCCTCTTTTCTTGACCCTTCTCTCACCCTTGATTACAGTTTCTATCCCATGTTGCTGCTCATTCACCTTTTACCTTTCTCTGTCAACATCTTCCTTGCTTCCCTCAAACCCTTTCCTTTTGACCACGATTGAAATGTCTCAATTATACTCTCATAATGGCTACTTTTAGCTTTCTCCTTCAACACACATATTTATTCTTTCATATTTTCCTCTGTCTCCTTTACTAAATTTTAAATTCTCAACTTACTCCCTATTGTAATAATGTCATATGCCTATTTGTTTTGTTTCCTTTTCTTTAAGAATCTCCAATTAAAGACACCATATAATTTTGTTATTTAGCTTAACCTATCTGCAGTAGCAACATAAAAACACAGATTTGTTAGTTTTTGTTTCAGAAAGACCTAAATAGTTTAATCCTAAATGTATCCCTTGGTAAACAGGATAGAAACACATGTCTACCTTCATTTTTCATGGCACTAACCAGAATCTTTCGCATTAGTGGGACCACTGTTCACTAAGAAATTCAGTGAAAAAACAGGTCACCTGTCTAACTTTAGACATTTAGGTATTCTCAGAGGGTTTTTCTTTTTTCCTTTCCTTACTAGATATACAATAAAGGGTTTTTCAATCCCCTTTCTCCTCACCATAGCATAATTAATGCATGGTCAGGTTACCTTGTATTGAGAATAATGTTACTGTGTACTACAATTTTAGCAGGCTTTCCAATTAATTGGTTTCTGCTACTCAGATTCCAAACAGGCCGCATAACGTTGTCCTTTTGAGGAGCTCAACAATGTCAGCAGACCTTTCGTGTTGTGCAGGAATAATTTTCTGCAATTAGCACCTTTGCTGATAGCTTCCAGTATAACCTAGATGCATGCTGTGAATCATTATTTAACAGGCTCATATCTTGTCTTTTTCTGTTCATTGCCTCCAATTAGCCTTTCACCATTCATATTCTCTTCCATTTCTCATATTTATAATTTTCCAGCTTTATTATTTGAATCTTCATTCCGTCGTCTTTTAAATCGTCTTGGCACAACAAGTTCATTTGCTAAATCCCTATATTGACCCTGGATGTTTTTATATAAGGTAATCATATCCCCTCTTAAATGCTTTTTTTCTAGAGAAAATAAGTTTAATTTGGATAGTCTTTCTTCATAACTTAGCCCCTCATTAGTTTTGCTGCACTTCTCTGTACTTTGCCCAGCTCCAAAATTTACTTTTTATGAAGTGGTGGCAAAAATTAACCTCCATATTTCAAATGAGGGCATACTAGTGATTTGTATAGTGGCAGAATTATATTTGCTTCCCTAGCTTCTATATCCTTTTTAAGTATGCTATTATTTTATTTGCCTTTGCAACATTGAGCACAGTTACCTAGGTGGTTGTCCCTTTCCCTTTCAATATCTGATACCCCTAGATTTACTCCATTAAGATTATAAATTGTATGGTTATTTTCCTTCCATAATGCATAACTCTACATTTATTCATATTAAATCTCATCTGCCATTTAGTTGCCCATTTCTCTAATTTATCTACAGCAAAAATGGAGACAATACTTTCCAGTCCTACTTCTAAGTTATCAGATATTATAATTGTCAAACTGCGATTTGTCGTCACGCTTGCGACAAATCGCAGTTTGACAACTAGCATTGATCGCATCATGCTGAGCATGTGCATGCGCATTGCGTCGGGGGCGCCCGCGGGAGCGGGCGGCCGTGCGAGCGCCCGAATGGGTATGCGAGGGAGTGAGAGACATGGGAGGAAGGAGGTAGTGAGAGACACGGGAGGAAGAGTCACGGGAGGGAGAGATACAGGGGAATGAGAGGAGGGGGGAAGAGACACAGGGGAGAGAGAGGAGGGGGAAGAGACACAGGGGAGAGAGAGGAGGGGGGAAGAGTGACAGGGGAGGGGGGAAGAGACACAGGAGAGAGAGAGGAGGGGGAAGAGACACAGGGGAGAGAGAGGGGTGAAGAGACACAGGGGGGAAGAGACACAGGGGAGGGAGAGGGGGGAGAAGACACACAGGGGAGGAGGGGGAAGACACACACGGGAAGGAGGGAGGAAAGAGACACAGAGGAGGAGGGAAAAGACACAGGGGAGGGACATGGGGGAGAGGGGGAGCATTGTGTCGGGGCTGTCCGCACAAGCGTGTGGCCGTGCCGACGCCGGGATGGGTACGCAAGAGGGTTAGAGACATGGGAGGAAGGAGGGAGTGACAGACACCGGATGGGAGCACGTGTGCATGAGCGGGCGGCCATGCGTGCGCACATGGATGGGTACGCAAGGGGGTGAGAGACATGGGAGGAAGGAGGGAGTGAGAGACACGGGAGGAAGAGAAGGGAGGGAGAGAAGGGAGGAAGAGACACAGAGGAGGGGGGAGACACACAGGATGGGGGAGGGGAGAGACACAGGGGAGGGAAAGGGGAGAACCAGGGGAGTGAGAGGAGGGGGAAAAACACAGGGGAGTGAGATGAGGGGGGAAGAGACACAGGGGAGGAGGAAGAGACACAAGAGAGAGAGTGGAGGGGAGAAGAGACACTGGGGAGGGAGAGGGGGTGAAGAGACAGAAGGGAGAGGGGGGAAGAGACAGAGGGTGGGAAGAGACACAGAAGAGAGGGGAGACACACAGGGGAGGAGGGGGAGAGACACAGGAGAGGAGGGGAGAGACACAGAGGAGGGAGGGGAGAGACACAGGGGAGGAGGGGGGAGAGACACAAAGGAGGGGGGATGCGACACAGGGGAAGGAGAGGAAGGGGAAAGACACAGGGGAGGCAGAGGGGGGAAAAGAAACAGGGGAGGGAGAGGGGGAAGAGACACAGGGGAGGGAGAGGGGGGAGAGACATGGGGGGAAGAGACACAGGGGAGGCAGGGGGGGAAACACAAGGGAAGGAGATGGGGCAAAGAGACATAAGTTCATAAAGTCATTTTTTGAGACACTCATCACGAGGCCCAGAAAGTAGATGGGGGAGAGGCTCGCAATCAGCCCTGAAGGCGCTCATTACGAGCCACGCAATAAGCGCCAAAGGCGCTCAGCACAGGGCTCACGATGAGCGTCGAAGGTGCTCAGACTGTGTGGCAAACAGCATTGCCAGACTTAAAATTTTATTGCCGTCATTTTTGACGGGCAAGTCGCTAGTTAATAAATAATACAGAATGGAGTATGTTCCATTTACCACAACCCTTTGCTTCCTGTCTTTTAGCCAGCTCTCAATCCATGAGCAGATATTTACTGCAATTCCTGTATCCCTTAGTTTGCACAATAGTCTTCCATGTGGCACTGTATCAAACCCTTTTGCAAAATCCAAAAAGACTACATGCTCTGAGTTGCCTTGATCCAAGTTCCTACTAAACTCCTCATAGAAACTAATTAGATTTGTTTGACATGGCCTATCCCTCATAAATCCATGTTGACTCCTACTTATATAGTTACATAGTATTTGAGGATGAATAAAGACTATTAGCCCATCAAGTTCAACCTTTTTAGATATCTTCTGATCATTTTAATATGTGGATTATTTGTTAAAAATTGTTAATTGATCCAGAGGAAGGCAAACAGAAAAAAAACATTGAAAATTTGCCAATTGTCTCATAAGGGGGAAAAAAGCAAAATTCCGTCCTGACCCCAGAGACAGGCGATCAAATTTCTCCCTGGATCAATATTCCTTCACTAGTTATCTAGGATCATCTTGAATGCCCTCTTTGTTCAAAAATATATCTAACCCCTTTTTAAAGTTATCTATCAAATTTGCTGTCGCCACCTCCTTTGGTAGATAATTCCACAGATTAACCACCCTAAATGCGACAAAACCTTTTCTTTCTTTAAGGTGAAATGTAACCTCAAGGGATGTCCTCTTGTCAGTTGAAAACCTCTTGGCACAAAAAGTTCACTATACACTTGTTCAAACAGACATATTCCTGTATATTATCCCTTAGTAACCCTTCTAAAACCTTCTATAGACACATTTGTCATTTCATCAACTTGGAACTTTAACTTCTCACCAGCAACAAATTTTCTTGGACACAGAGCCATTTTGCTGATGCTATATTTTTTTTTTTATTATTTTGCTTGATTGAAGCCGGCACATTGCAAAAATCAAAATAAAAAGCATATGAAACCTGTGTCAGGTCTCCCCATGCACACAAAGCTCGCACTAACTACCAACTCTTCTCCAGAAATCCAAATACGGTCTGTACAGGGGGCAGCAGGTGAGAGAAGGGTCCAGGCAAATATGGCTTCACAAGTCCGTCTCTGCCAGCAATTGATGGCAGAATGCTTAACTCTCCTGGCAATAAAATAACATGTCTGCTGTCCCATTTGGCAGTGTGAGGGTTAAGCAATGTAGAAGAATTCTGTGGTCATCACTGGAGGATAATGGAGGTGAACAGACCTTAAACTGGTCCAGGCAGCATCAGTGTCAGCCTCCCTCTCCTCCTGGCTCTTCTGCCACAATGGGCTCAACACAGACGGCAGTGATAGCTCCTAACAAAGAGTCCATTCCCATTTCAGTGCCAGGATTTGCCCTCAGATGGATGATCTGGGGTCACTCCTGAACCTTGAGATTTCCCAAGGCTTTTCAGTCTCTGCATCCAAAATACCCAGATCCTCTCCTCACTTCTCAGCTCCAGATCCCTCTCCGGCTGCCCCCGACCCTACAAGAATTCGGAGCTTGTGTCGCTGCAGAGAGAAGAGAGCAAGAGAGAGGTCACTCAATGATCAGTACCCAAATGGACAATGATTTCTGTAATTTGGAATGGCTTCTCCCTTCTTCGAATTCATTGATAAAAAATATTTTCAACTAGGACACATTGCAGAATAAGATAAAGATACAACAGAGGCAATACCTTCACACTGTAAGTTCTGTGGTACAGGATCCCTGTTAGTTTACAAATATTTAACAATTTTCTAAAATCTAGGTATTGAATAACTACATGCTAATGACGTTACAATATACTCACAATAGGATATGTAATTATATATATATATATATATATATATATATATATATATATATATATATATATCACATATATAGTTGTGAGCATGCGGGCCGTTGCTCATGCTTGCGGGCTCGAACAGCGAGCCGCAGCCCTCGCGTGGCGAGGGCAGCGGGCGAGGGCCTCAGTTGCTGGCATGGAGCGACTAAGGCGCTCCATGCCAGCAACTGCGACCCTCGCAAACTTTACTTCGCAACGCAAACAACACAAAACACCAATTACGACCCTCGCAAACTTTACCTTGCAACACAAACAACATACAACACACGTTAACACACATTACGACCTCGCAACACTCGGACGCAACTCGCAAACATTACAAAATTCAAAACACAATACATACACACAGCACATACATAAAAATCTTACCTACAGCAACAGGGAGCATCCAGGACCTCAAAAAACAACTTACACCTTGATTTCACTCAAAATAAAAGAGTTTACACACTAAAAAATTTGATAAGCAACAGAAAAAATGGCCGCCGAACAAAACGAAAACGAGGCTACACACGTAAACACCATATGAGACACGTTAGCACACATTACGACCTCGCAAAAATCGGACGCTACACGCGAACATAAAAGCATTTAAAACACAATAAATACACACAACCCACACATAAAAAGCTTACCTACAGCAAGAGGAACCATCGAGGACCTCAAAAAAGCAAGAAACACCTTCATTTAAATAAAAAAAAAGAGTTTAGACACTAATAAAATCGCTAAGCAAGAGAAAAAATGGCTGACGAACAAAACGAAAACGAGGCTACAGCACTCTAAACACGCAAAACACCACAACAAACTCGCAAAACACCACTAAGCACCTACGGATAATCCGCGAAGACGCATACCACAGATTACCCGCCATTTTACGCCAATGCGGAAGTACACCACTACACTAACGGTTTCATCTCGTGCACGCACACTATTACACTGCACACATTCAGCACGCTTACACAGCAGCTCCACACCACTAATGCTGCAGCAACATCAAAACAGATTGCCAGCTCTTCAACACAATGCTTCAAAATAGGTAAAGTATATTCATTTATTAATGTATTATATATTTCATTATTACACACCAAACAGCATTAGCTACCTTACAATTTCATTGCCGTCATTTTTTGACGGGCAATTTGCTAGTATATATATATTTACCTATATATAGATATATAGAAAGAGCGACCTATATGTCTCTTAATTTGTGCATAATCCATTGTATGCTATGCTTTAAAGCTATGTAAGACAGCTAGTATATGACTAAAGTGAGCCATGTATAAAATGGTTTTGGATTAAAGAGTAAAAATTGTAGACTCATTTGAATGTCCCAGCCCAGTTTGCCAAATTGCATTGCAATAACTATATTTCTGGGAATTCTGAGCAGAAAATATGTTTTTAAATGTACAATTTATTTACTATATATATCACATATAATAGTTGTAATAATTGCAAGTTTGTCAGTAACGCTATGTTAAAAGTTAGCGGTTGCGCATGAGCAATGAGCGCCAAAGTTACGGGTTTGACAAGGGCTGCAATGAGCACCGAAGGCGCCCATCGCGTGGCCCGTATGTGACTGGCTTGACGCGGCTGCAATGAGTGCAGAAGTCACTTATTGAGGTGCTCGCAATGAGTGCCAAAGGCGCTCATTGCAGGGCACAAAAAATTGCGGGTTGGCCGTGGCCTGCAATGAGCGGCGAGTCAACCAATGAATCATCAAAACCCCTCCCCTTTCCGCTCCTGAATAGCTAAAAAGTAGTAGAACGCACTCTTAAGGTTTCCTAAAGGCTCAAGGTGAGCTGGCAATGTGAAAGACAAAAACATAGGGCCCTATATAAAAAACATTTTTTTAAGTGAGGGTGCACGTAGAACGGTATGAATCAATATCAGGCTTTTTTCCATGTCTGAGAGAGAGCACCGCAAAACAATCTAGAACGATCATTTTTGAAAAGTTATGGTATAACCTGTCACATTAAAATGTCAATCCAAGTGATCAAGATTACTTTTTACGTGGCTATACGCAATTTACTTACTATGCTTAAGTCCTTTTCCCAACCAAAACTTACAAAGAAAAATGCCTCTGAAAATGAATCAAGCGACAAGATCGGATGCTGAAACCACGATAACCCCTCAACTGAGTTGGAAATTAGGCTTGATACCTTATGTCTGACACTATTTAGGGGTTAATAATACACCTAACAGAACACACAAACACCCTAAAAGCCCTACACACTATGAGCCTGGGGATCCCCAGGATTCCCCATTCCATGCTGAAGGAAACCCTGGGGATTCCCTCCTCTCCTGCAGTGAAGGGACCCCTGGGGATTCCCTTCTCACCCACAGTGAAGGGACCCCTGGGGATTCCCTCCCTCGCTCACACCATCACACCACACTACCAGTTTTAACCAGTGTCACGGAGATGCAGCTTAATGTTAAACCCTACCATGGGGGTCCTAAAGGACCCCAAAGAACCCTAATAGATTTTAAATGCCAAAGAGGTCCTTAAAGGAACCCCATGGTATTAACTATTAACCCCTATATCATGGGAGTCCTTAAAGGACACCTAGTCTATATCTATAAACCCTGTAACTACCTGGCACCTACAAATTAATTTCATGCCCCCTAAATGTTAACCGCTTGCACAGATGTCCCTAAGGGATCCCCATGGCACATACACGCAAGCCCTACTCACTACTTGGCCATGGAGGTCCTTGAGGACACCCATGGCATATTAGGGTAAAATATTTTCTCTAAAAATACATTTATGCTCATGGCTTACACAACTGTTAATATTGTTTGTCGCATACCTTACGTACACATGATGTTTCTTCCAAACTACAGTGGTCCTTTAAAGGTTTAAAAGCTCTGTGGCAATAAATAATTTGGTTTCTAAAACAAATGTGCTCTTGTCCATGACTAATACATCAATCTGAATATTTGTTGTGCATAGAAGGAACTCTTACCCCTCCTTCTGCCTTGTGAGACTCCCATCTGTCTGGTTCTCTTGTGCTGGGTCTCCAAGGTATTTGCCCCTCTCGTGAGCCGTGTTTTCCAGGTGCTGATTTAAAATTGAAGGCTCAGGGATCCAACCTCCTCTGTTCTGCACCCTCAGTACAGAGCCGGGGCCATCCTCTGGGGTCCCCTCCTCATAGGATAAGAGATTCCTGGAGCGAACTGCAAAATGTACTTATGTTACACAAAGATATCCAATGGGACTTCAATCTCCTCCTTGTTATCTAAGCAGCCATATGTTCTTTGTGGTATTAAACATATATTCTTCCAATTATTTTTATAAACTGATACAGTCCGCTCACATAGAGACAAAAACATAAAAGAAACACCTTGATTTATGTATGCACCACAAACTTACATTTCTTTTTTTTTTTAATCTTTTTTGCAAATTTTTTTTACATTTTTTGTAAAGTTTTATAATGTAAAAAAAAAAAAAATGTACAAATTTAAAAAATGTAAGTTTGTGGTACATACATAAAACAACAACCACAAAAAGGTGTTTCTTTTTTTGTTTTTATCTCTTTGTGAGCTGACTGTATCAGTTCATAATAACCAATTGGAAGTATATTTTAACACCTTGGTTGAAAAGATATTATACACATGATAGGTCATCAATAACAAAGTAGATCATATTAAACATACATTGTCACGCCAACACAAAGTTGGTTTATCTTAAATAGCATTAAAATGTATACATTGCACTACCTATTTTTTCTCTGCTGTAAATTATTTCTAAGATAATGAACATTGATTGTGCAGCTCCGTTTTGCTAATGTGTAGCTTGATATGCTAATTTGAGGATTGGAGTGCTGGATCTCTGGAATTATTCACTGCAGAGTCATATGGTTATTACAATGTATAGCTCATTTTTTATACTCTTTAAATGTTTATGGAAGGTTTCTGGATTTTATTAGATTTGTAATAGACCTATTTATTTACATTTATGTAAAAATCAATTTTACTGCCTAAAATCAAACAAAGAGTCCCTGTATGTGTATGGCCACTTCAGTGTATGCAGGCACAGACTCTGTATGGTGGATGTGCATTGTAGTGTCCTAGTCTATCAAGAACCACATGTTAGCAGAATGTTTTCTAAGAAGTTGTCGCTGATTGGCCAGGACATTACACTCCACGTCCAGCACTACATAGTCTGTGTCTTCATACGCTGGAATGGGCAGACCCATACAGGAACTATATGTATAATGTTAGGCAAAAACATAGCTTAATTGTTTCTTAATAAAAGAAGGTTCCTAAAATTATATACAGTAAATATATAGGTATTTAAGCCTTAAGCATCACATATTATAATTGTCTAACTACGATTCGTCGTCATGCTGTGTTGTGTAGTGCGTACGACTTAGTGATGAGCGCCGCAGAGCGTTAAATCGTAGCACTTTGGCAATGAGCGCCGCAGGTGCTCATTGCAGGCTCGCCTCGCTACGCGAGGCGAGCCGTTAAACGGTAGCACTTAGAAAAAAAATCAGAGATGAAAAAAATTACGAGATAAGCGGCGGAACCAAAACACTAAAAAAAAACACTAAATACACACTAAAAAATAAAACAAAGGTCACTTACAGCATGGGGAACCAGGCAGGACGTCTGGAAGTGAGTTGGAACTCCAATTTACAGCAATTTAGCCGAGTTACAAAGATCGAAAATCGGCTAAGCGAGAAAAAAATGGCCGCCGAAAAAACTGGAAACGAGGCTATACTACTACGACCTGCGTAAAACACAGCCACAGACGTATGTGTTTGAAAAACAACGAGAAAAAGGATGAGGATTAACCGCGCAATGAGTAAAAAGACAGTAGCGAGTACATTTTACGAAACCCAATTACAGATTTACGCATTAACACAGATTTAACGCCTTTGTCTCGCGCAACATCGGATTTCCCGCCTAAACCAACGCATTTGATGTGAAATATAAGTTGCAAGTTACAAAAATATGAGCACCGCAAAAAAAATGCCGGAACAACAAAACAAAAACTAGGCTACAGCACTATAACCACGGAAAACACGTACCGATAATCCGCTAAGACGCATACCACACATTATCCGCCATTTTAGGATAATGCGGAAGTACACAGCTATGTTAACGGTTTCGGATCGCGCACGCACACTATTACACTGCACACGTTCATCACGCTTACACAGCACCTACACACCACTAATGCTGCAGCAACATCAACACAGATTGCCAGCTCTTCAACACAATGCATAAAAATACGTAAATTAATTTATTAATTTGAATTCTATATTTCAGTAGTACACAGAAAACAACATTAGCTACCTTACAATTCCATATGTATATTAATAACTAAACAACTTTTAAAACATACACATCTGATTGCCGTCATTTTTTGACGGGCAATACGCTAGTATATATAGTTGCAATCTGGCTGATTTGTGAGCATGTACTAGGGAAGGGGTAGGTATCAAATTTCAAAACAATCAAACTATTTAACAAATACACATCCCCCTCCCTCTTCTGTCAACCCTCCCTCCAATGATAGATAAAGATAACCACATCCCTTATGCTTGAAGCTGTCAGGGTGTGATGTCACCAGACAAAATGGATCCTTTTACATATAAACAAAGAGCCTCATTCAATTCCGAGGCCGTAGCTTCTGGGATGTATGCCGTATGTCCGCGGGCCTCCTGCGGCACTGCAGCGATCTCGAGTTATGGTGCTATTCAATTCGTCAAGACCGCAATTTATGGGCCGATAGAGAAATTTGGAATCCATGCCATCGTATGTAGCGTTTGCAAGCTTGAAACAGATAAATTAACCAAGGCTGAAACTCCAAAAATAGAAACAGCCAATGGAAACCGAGATTGTCATCATTACATCAATGAAAAATGGAGTTCGGATTTCAAAGTCCTACGGGCTTCAATTACGAGTTATGATAGGACCCACATTCCTAAAATATTGCAATATCGCTAAAACCGTAAATATGATATTCTATTATATGCAAGTTCCATTATATGTATTAACACATTGATTGCCGGGACCGATATAACACGGAAATCAAACATGGAATTAAGTATTTATTTGGGCTGATCTGCGGGCTTGAGAATGTTGTGCTATTAATTCTAAGACCTAACATCACTTTCACTTTTAATAAAGCACAGTAGTGTGCGTATATTTGCATTTAAAGAGCTCCGGACATGTCATTAAGCCCTTTGTGAGTCCTCCTTGGTACCCGTGACTTATGGTTCGACTTTTGCCATTTGCGGGCTTGACGGAGTGTTTAGCGAAGGGGAATCGGAGCAATTGAATAGCGATTTGCGATTTTAGTGTTCGGAAGTCTTGCGGCTGTAAAATATCAAGGGCTTGGAGGAGCATTAACTTGTAAAGTTAACCATTGCATCGGATCGGAGGCCAGAGCTCGTAACTCGATCGGAGTCCGCAAAAATACGCCAATTGAATAACAAAATAACTTGCGGGCTACATTTGCGAAGCCCGGATCTCCCAAAAGCTCAATTGAATAATGCTCTATGTCTTCAAAAATTTTATTTTTTCTAAAAATGTTATATATATAACTGCTTATATTTTTAGTTTGTTATATACTTTACACGTGTATTTTTACTGAATTCCAGTGCACGACATTTACCTCTGCCTCTAGAGGGGCATATCTAAAACTTTAGAGGTTTTCCCCGTCTAGTAAAAGCATTTAAGTAGTAGTAGAAACACATGGGGAGATGTCAATAGTGATGGGCAATGACCATTTGAGACTCTTACCGTGGCTCAGCGTGTACATGTCCGGAGCCAATATAGGGGCTGATTTTACTGTCTGGGACCCCAATGTGAATTCTGGTAAAGATGGAATTATTGACCCAAAAGCAAGGACAAAACATAATACCACAACCTGCAGAAAAGAAAGACATGTCAGTCTGATGGGGTACAGGGGGTGGGGAGAGGAGAGGGAAAGGGGATCCACCAGTCTCTATATATATAGGAGAGCAGATCACACACAGAGAGGAGAGGGGATGCGTGAGTCTGTCAGGGTCACACACACAGAGGAGAGGGGATGTGTGAGTCTGTCAGTGTCACACACACAGTGGAGAGGGGATGTGTGAGTCTGTCAGTGTCACACACACAGTGGAGAGGGGATGTGTGAGTCTGTCAGTGTCACACACACAGAGGAGAGGGGATGTGTGAGTCTGTCAGGGTCACAGAGGGGAGGGGATGCGTGAGTCTGTCAGGATCACACACAGAGAGGAGAGGGAATGTGTGAGTCTGTCAGTGTCACACACACAGTGGAGAGGGGATGTGTGAGTCTGTCAGGGTCACACACATAGGGGAGAGGGGATGTTTTTGTCTGTCAGGGTCACACACACAGAGGAGAGGTGATGTGTGAGTCTGTCAGTGTCACACACAGAGGGGAGGGGATGTGTGAGTCTGTCATGGTCACAGACACAGAAGAGAAGGGATGTGTGAGTCTGTCAGGGTCACACACACACAGAGGGGAGGGGATGTGTGAGTCTGTCAGTGTCACACACACAGGGGAGAGGGGATGTTTTTGTCTGTCAGGGTCACACACACAGAGGAGAGGGGATGTGTGAGTCTGCCATGGTCACAGACACAGAAGAGAAGGGATGTGTGAGTTTGTCAGGGTAACACAAAGAGGAGAGGGGAACTGTGAGTCTGTCAGGATCACACACACAGAGGAGAGGGGATGTGTGAGTCTGTCAGGATCACACACACAGAGGAGAGGGGATGTGTGAGTCTGTCAGCGTCACACACACAGAGGAGGGGGGATGTGTGAGTCTGTCAGGGTCACACACACAGAGGAGGGGGGATGTGTGAGTCTGTCAGGGTCACACACACAGAGGAGAGGGGAACTGTGAGTCTGCCAGGGTCACACACACAGAGGGGAGGGGATGTGTGAGTCTGCCATGGTCACAGACACAGAAGAGAAGGGATGTGTGAGTCTGTCAGGGTCACACACACAGAGGAGAGGGGATGTATGAGTCTGTCAGGATCACACACACACAGAGGAGAGGGCATGTGTGAGTCTGTCAGTGTCACACACACAGAGGAGAGGGGAACTGTGAGTCTGCCAGGGTCTCACACACAGAGGAGAGGGGATGTGTGAGTCTGTCAGGGTCACACACACAGAGGAGAGGGGATGTGTGAGTCTGTCAGGGTCACACACACAGAGGGGATATGTGAGTCTGTCAGGGTCACACACACAGAGGGGATGTGTGAGTCTGTCAGGGTCACACACACAGAGGAGGGGGGGGTCTGTCAGTGTCACACACACAGAGGAGAGGGGATGTGTGAGTCTGTCAGGGCCACACACAGAGGGGAGGGGATGTGTAAGTCTGTCAGGGTCACACACACAGAGGGGATGTGTGAGTCTGTCAGGGTCACACACACAGAGGAGAGGGGATGTGTGAGTCTGTCAGGGTCACACACACAGAGGAGAGGGGATGTGTGAGTCTGTCAGGGTCACACACACAGAGGAGAGGGGATGTGTGAGTCTGTCAGTGTCACACACACAGAGGAGAGGGGATGTGTGGGTCTGCCAGGGTCACACACACAGAGGAGAGGGGATGTGTGGATCTGTCAGGGTCACACACACAGGGGAGAGGGGATCTGTGAGTCTGTCAGGGTCACACATACAGAGGGGATGTGTGAGTCTGCCAGGGTCACACACACAGAGGAGAGGGGATGTGTGAGTCTGTCAGTGTCACACACAGAGGAGAGGGGATGTGTGAGTCTGTCAGGGTCACACACACAGAGGAGAGGGGATGTGTGAGTCTGTCAGGGTCACACACAAAGAAGAGGGGGGGGTGAGTCTGTCAGTGTCACACACACAGAGGAGAGGGGATGTGTGAGTCTGTCAGGGTCACACACAAAGAAGAGGGGGGGGGGTGAGTCTGTCAGTGTCACACACACAGAGGAGAGGGGATGTGTGGGTCTGCCAGGGTCACACACACAGAGGAGAGGGGATGTGTGGATCTGTCAGGGTCACACACACAGGGGAGAGGGGATCTGTGAGTCTGTCAGGGTCACACACAAAGAAGAGGGGGGGGTGAGTCTGTCAGTGTCACACACACAGAGGAGAGGGGATGTGTGAGTCTGTCAGTGCCACACACACAGAGGATATGGGATGTGTGAGTCTGTCAGGGTCACACACACAAAGAAGAGGGGGGATGTGTGAGTCTGTCAGTGTCACACACAGAGGAGAGGGGATGTGTGAGTCTGTCAGTGTCACACACAGAGGAGAGGGGATGTGTGAGTCTGTCAGTGCCACACACACAGAGTAGAGGGGAACTGTGAGTCTGCCAGGGTCACACACACAGAGGGGAGGGGATGTGTGAGTCTGCCATGGTCACAGAC
Organism: Discoglossus pictus; assembly: GCA_027410445.1. Classification (NCBI taxonomy): domain Eukaryota; kingdom Metazoa; phylum Chordata; class Amphibia; order Anura; family Alytidae; genus Discoglossus; species Discoglossus pictus. The sequence goes on from CM050175.1 coordinate 58,741,278, forward strand.
ACAGAAGAGAAGGGATCTGTGAGTCTGTCAGGATCACACACACAGAGGAGAGGGCATGTGTGAGTCTGCCAGGGTCTCACACACAGAGGAGAGGGAATGTGTGAGTCTGTCAGTGTCACACACACAGAGGAGAGGGGAACTGTGAGTCTGCCAGGGTCTCACACACAGAGGAGAGGGGATGTGTGAGTCTGTCAGGGTCTCACACACAGAGGAGGGGGGATGTGTGAGTCTGTCAGGGTCACACACACAGAGGAGAGGGGAACTGTGAGTCTGCCAGGGTCTCACACACAGAGGAGAGGGGATGTGTGAGTCTGTCAGGGTCACACACAGGGGAGAGTGGATGTGTGAGTCTGTCAGGGTCACACACAGAGGGGAGGGGATGTGTGAGTCTGTCAGGGTCACACACACAGAGGGGATGTGTGAGTCTGTCAGGGTCACACACACAGAGGAGGGGGGGTCTGTCAGTGTCACACACACAGAGGAGAGGGGATGTGTGAGTCTCTCATGGTCACACACAGAGGGGAGGGGATGTGTGGATCTGTCAGGGTCACACATACAGAGGGGATGTGTGAGTCTGCCAGGGTCACACACACAGAGGAGAGGGGATGTGTGAGTCTGTCAGTGTCACACACAGAGGAGAGGGGATGTGTGAGTCTGTCAGGGTCACACACAAAGAAGAGGGGGGGTGAGTCTGTCAGTGTCACACACACAGAGGAGAGGGGATGTGTAAATCTGTCAGGGTCACACACAAAGAAGAGGGGGGGGGGGTGAGTCTGTCAGTGTCACACACACAGAGGAGAGGGGATGTGTGGGTCTGCCAGGGTCACACACACAGAGGAGAGGGGATGTGTGGGTCTGCCAGGGTCACACACACAGAGGAGAGGGGATGTGTGGATCTGTCAGGGTCACACACAAAGAAGAGGGGGGGGGGGTGAGTCTGTCAGTGTCACACACACAGGAGAGGGGATGTGTGGATCTGTCAGGGTCACACACACAGGGGAGAGGGGATCTGTGAGTCTGTCAGGGTCACACACAAAGAAGAGGGGGGGGTGAGTCTGTCAGTGTCACACACACACAGAGGAGAGGGGATGTGTGAGTCTGTCAGTGCCACACACACAGGGGAGAGGGGATCTGTGAGTCTGTCAGGGTCACACACAAAGAAGAGGGGGGGTGAGTCTGTCAGTGTCACACACACAGAGGAGAGGGGATGTGTGAGTCTGTCAGGGTCACACACACAGAAGAGAGGGGATGTGTGAGTCTGTCAGTGCCACACACACAGAGGAGATGGGATGTGTGAGTCTGCCAGGGTCACACACACAGAGGAGAGGGGATGTGTGAGTCTGTCAGTGTCACACACAGAGGAGAGGGGATGTGTAAATCTGTCAGGGTCACACACAAAGAAGAGGGGGGGGGGGTGAGTCTGTCAGTGTCACACACACAGAGGAGAGGGGATGTGTGGGTCTGCCAGGGTCACACACACAGGGGAGAGGGGATCTGTGAGTCTGTCAGGGTCACACACAAAGAAGAGGGGGGGTGAGTCTGTCAGTGTCACACACACAGAGGAGAGGGGATGTGTAAATCTGTCAGGGTCACACACAAAGAAGAGGGGGGGGGTGAGTCTGTCAGTGTCACACACACAGAGGAGAGGGGATGTGTGGATCTGTCAGGGTCACACACACAGAGGAGAGGGGATGTGTGAGTCTGTCAGGGTCACACACACAGAGGAGAGGGGATGTGTGGGTCTGCCAGGGTCACACACACAGAGGAAAGGGGATGTGTGGATCTGTCAGGGTCACACACAAAGAAGAGGGGGGGGGGGTGAGTCTGTCAGTGTCACACACACAGAGGAGAGGGGATGTGTGGATCTGTCAGGGTCACACACACAGAGGAGAGGGGATGTGTGAGTCTGTCAGGGTCACACACACAGAGGAGAGGGGATGTGTGAGTCTGTCAGGGTCACACATACAGAGGAGAGTGGATGTGTGAGTCTGTCAGGGTCACACACACAGAGGAGAGGGGATGTGTGAGTCTGTCAGGGTCACACACACAAAGGAGAGGGGATGTGTGAGTCTGTCAGGGTCACACATACAGAGGAGAGGGGATGTGTGGATCTGTCAGGGTCACACACACAGGGGAGAGGGGATCTGTGAGTCTGTCAGGGTCACACACAAAGAAGAGGGGGGGGGTGAGTCTGTCAGTGTCACACACACACAGAGGAGAGGGGATGTGTGAGTCTGTCAGTGTCACACACAGAGGAGAGGTGATGTGTTAGTCTGTCAGTGCCACACACACAGGGGAGAGGGGATCTGTGAGTCTGTCAGGGTCACACACAAAGAAGAGGGGGGGTGAGTCTGTCAGTGTCACACACACAGAGGAGAGGGGATGTGTGAGTCTGTCAGGGTCACACACACAGAAGAGAGGGGATGTGTGAGTCTGTCAGTGCCACACACACAGAGGGGAGGGGATGTGTGAGTCTGCCAGGGTCACACACACAGAGGAGAGGGGATGTGTGAGTCTGTCAGTGTCACACACAGAGGAGAGGGGATGTGTAAATCTGTCAGGGTCACACACAAAGAAGAGGGGGGGGTGAGTCTGTCAGTGTCACACACACAGAGGAGAGGGGATGTGTGGGTCTGCCAGGGTCACACACACAGAGGAGAGGGGATGTGTGGATCTGTCAGGGTCACACACACAGGGGAGAGGGGATCTGTGAGTCTGTCAGGGTCACACACAAAGAAGAGGGGGGGTGAGTCTGTCAGTGTCACACACACAGAGGAGAGGGGATGTGTGAGTCTGTCAGGGTCACACACACAGAAGAGAGGGGATGTGTAAGTCTGCCAGGGTCACACACACAGAGGAGAGGGGATGTGTGAGTCTGTCAGTGCCACACACACAGAGGAGATGGGATGTGTGAGTCTGCCAGGGTCACACACACAGAGGAGAGGGGATGTGTGAGTCTGTCAGTGTCACACACAGAGGAGAGGGGATGTGTAAATCTGTCAGGGTCACACACAAAGAAGGGGGGGGGGGGTGAGTCTGTCAGTGTCACACACACAGAGGAGAGGGGATGTGTGGGTCTGCCAGGGTCACACACACAGGGGAGAGGGGATCTGTGAGTCTGTCAGGGTCACACACAAAGAAGAGGGGGGTGAGTCTGTCAGTGTCACACACACAGAGGAGAGGGGATGTGTGAGTCTGTCAGGGTCACACACACAGAATAGAGGGGATGTGTGAGTCTGTCAGTGCCACACACACAGAGGAGATGGGATGTGTGAGTCTGTCAGGGTCACACACAAAGAAGAGGGGGGATGTGTGAGTCTGTCAGTGTCACACACAGAGGAGAGGGGATGTGTGAGTCTGTCAGTGTCACACACAGAGGAGAGGGGATGTGTGAGTCTGTCTGGGTCACACACACAGAGGAGAGGGGATGTGTAAATCTGTCAGGCATAACTATGCATGGGTAAAAACATAAACACCTAATATGCACCACTTCTTCCCTTAGCCTGCCTAATTAATTTCTTGGCCACTACACCTTATTATATACACAGAGGAGAGGGAATGTGTGAGTCTGTCAGTGTCACACACAGAGGAGAGGGGATGTGTGAGTCTGTCAGTGTCACACACACAGAGGAGAGGGGAGGTGTGAGTCTGTCAGGGTCACACACACAGAGGAGAGGGGATGTGTGAGTCTGTCTGGGTCACACACACAGAGGAGAGGGGATGTGTGAGTCTGTCAGTGTCACACACAGAGGAGAGGGGATGTGTGAGTCGGTCTGGGTCACACAAACAGAGGGGAGGGGATATGTGAGTCTGTCAGTGTCACACACAGAGGAGAGGGGATGTGTGAGTCTGTCAGTGTCACACACAGAAGAGAGGGGATGTGTGAGTCTGTCAGTGTCACACACAGAGGAGAGGGGATGTGTGAGTCTGTCAGTGACACACACACAGAGGAGAGGGGATGTGTGAGTCTGTCAGTGTCACACACACAGAGGAGAGGGGATGTGTGAGTCTGTCAGTGTCACACACACAGAAGAGAGGGGATGTGTGAGTCTGTCAGTGTCACACTGTCAATCTTAGCAAGGTTTTATAGGATAAATACCATCAGACAGGTTCCAGTTTGTGTGGCTGCCAGTTTGCAGGGTCTTGGCATCTTTCCTGTTACCAGAGCCTGGAGCTTCTGCAACTGCTGTAATAGAGACCTGAAGATACAAATAAAGTAATTACTACAGAGTCTTACTGCTATGAAGTAACACACTACTGATTTTACATTGCTGATGTCCTGTTCAGGAAAACATGGCAATTTTTTTTTTAACCATTAAAGGAACACAGTCGTCAATTTTCTTTCTATATGGTTTTTATAATAAGCAAAATATTTTTAGAAAGCAAAAAAAAGAAAATAATTGATATTTAAATGTTTATCTTTTATACCAAATTATTGTTTATTGAAGGAACCATTTTATCAGGTGCTATTGTCTGTTACTTTCTCAGGAGGGGTGCCCTGGTAAAACTATGTGTTTTCCATTAAATATAAAGAAAGCTCTGACAATTATAAATGTCGAATTCCCAATTCCTGTGTATTCAAAGTTTTCTCCCACTAGACTAGGTCAACAAAAAACAAAATGGTAGATTCCAAAACAAGCCATATAAAAGGTAATGTAAACAGCTATACCCCATTTAATGCTGTAGATAGGTTCCAAGCAGTAAGAGTGCTAAGCGAAACAGATCCAAACGGGGCAGTTTAACACGGGGAAGATAGGGACAGGGGAACTCACAAAAAAACAGACAATTGTAATTGAAATTTAAACTTTCTTTGTTTTATATGAACTTTTATATGAACTTCAAACAAACATTTTCCCTGTCCGGAATTAAAATCTTTAAAATCTCTACCAAAGGGAATATTTTCAGTACTGAAATTTTGGTATGGATATAGATTATTTTTCCCTCGTTAGCAGCACCCATATACTATTAGATAAAGATGGAATAAGTTGTATCCCATATCTAAAGCAAACGGGGGGGAATTATCAAAGATTTATACTATAAAAGAGCCAGACTAACACAAAATCTAATCCAGAACGTTAGACCTTTATGCTATAAACAAAACATTATCCTGTCTGGGTTATCTAAGTAATTATTAGCAAGGAATGTCTGAATTCGAACATTTGACTATAAAGGATGATATATCCCATAAATTTGCAAAGTGTCAGAATATCTTGAGAAAACAGAGGTAAAACCAATCGAATTATTAAATGGGAAGTAAAATTGGGAATGGAATTGCCCAAGGACAAATGGTGGGGAGGATTCAATGCACTTCGTATAGAGAACTCTTTTATAAATAAGTCCAGAGATGGTATTGGGTACCAGTAGAACTAAATAGATTGGATAGGGAATATCCATCTATTTTTTGGAAAGGTTGTAAAAATTTAGGTACCCATGTCCATATCTGGTGGGAGGGTAAATTTATTAAGGTTTGTTTGGGAACAATGTATAAAACAATTGATAAAATTATCAGATGTGGTATTGATTTCTGACCCTAAATTAGTCTTGTTTCACATTTTTGAATCAAGTATCCCTATACTGAAAAGGTTGATAATCTACATTGCCTGTTAGTGGCAAAATGGTTACTGGTTAAAAACTGGAGACAGGAAAAGATTCCCAGTTGGAATGAAGTACAACATGTTACGGATAGAAATAGAACTCTGGAAATACCAAATAACTAAGGCAGTATGCTATTGAAAAATGTTATACTAAAATGGCAAATGATAATCAATAGTGGAAACTAAATTTAAGAGAAGATAAGATCTTAATCAATATTATCCTTGCAACTTGATGAATGTTTTATGATGAATGTATGTATTATTATATGTTATTCTTTGTCATTATAGTGAAACAGCGCAAAAAGGGGTAGCGTTAAGCAGGGAATACCTGTATATGAATACAGACATACCCATTTTAACTCTGTAGATGTGTTCCTAGAACCAAATGGTGCTAAACGGGTCAATTTTAGCATAGGGTAAATCACAGAGGAACTCGATTTTGAAATTACTTCCATGGCTCTTGGTCTTTTGGAATGATACACAAGCATTGAATCAGTGTTACGCTGGGATGTGTTGGGCAAAAACTGTGTTATATCCAATGGGGGACGTGTGAGGCAAAAGCAGCTTTATAGCGAATCATATTAAGCGAGGTCTGCGTGTATTTGGAAGTGCTTGTACTTTATGATACCAACAATAGGTGGCACCAGAGTACCACTGAATTCATACACCATAACTAGGTTCCCTGAGGAAATAGTAACTTCCAGCTGATTGGACATATCTTAACTCCTTATGGACTAAATGGATCTGTAGAGATCACACACAGAGACAGGAACTGGACTTGAAATGTTGTCTCTCCCACCAAGTTCTAGTCCGGGGAGAAAGTCCAAAGACTCACCTGAATACTATACTATTACTAAAGGTTATTACCAGAGGTTGTGACAGCAATTTCAATAGATAGATATAACTTTAAAAAGCTTTTATAGATTGTGAACAAAAATGGATTTGCATGTTATGTTGGATAACTAGAATAGGAGGAATATTGACCCAAGGAGATTTTGTTTGCCTTTATGAGATAATTGACAATGTTTCAAATGAGTTTTCTTAGTTTTAACTTCCTCTAGATAAGTGGTAGTCAACCTGGTCCCTACCGCCCACTAGTGGGCTATTCGAGGTTCATGATGGATGGTGGAGTAATTGCTAGGGGGTGTCGGTGACGAGTGACGTCAGACGCCGGAGACCTTCACCACCACGCTTGGCTGGTTGGAAAGCTGGTGAGTGAGCCAAGGGGCATCAGTCAGGACCGGATCACAATCTAGTAAGTACAGGGTGATTCATAGCAAGGGTCATATGATTTATGTAACCAGAAATAAGGTAAATTGAATTACTGCGGTACCGGTGGGCGGGGAGGAAATTTTACCATCAAAAGTAGGTATTCAAAGCTTGACGACCATTGCTGGAGATCAATAAACAATTCACATAATATATGGATCAGGGAGCACTAAAAGTCTTGGACCTCACCTGTTTGCACTCTCCAGAGTCTCGACTTTCTTCCACAGCTCACTGTTCTGTGATGTGAAGGAATCTACCCTAGAAAAAAGAGGGAAGAGTCACATAAGGATAAAGGGATGAGGACAATGACTTCAAATAGAGCGACAAAGGCACACTGACAGGGGGAACCCAACCATTCGAATGTCCAAAAGAGAGGGTTACTCAATCATGGGGGTAGGAACTGGGGCGGTTTATATGCATGTATAAATAAGCGTTATTACAGCCTGGCTATACAATGTGCTGTATCATTAGGCAGTGTAACTGCTACTGTGTACTATGTGTAAATTAAGTTTTACAGATATGCACATGTCATATGTACACAATACTCCATACAGACATATATTCTGTAGGACTGACACTTCAGGCTGTTATCTTTCTCCTAGAATTTGAGGGGAAACAGAAGGAAAGGGCAGAACATGGTCATGGCTAGAGTGTTGTCCTTAAGTGTGGGACTTTCTTTTAAAGGAAGGACATTTAAGGGCATGAGAGATTTACACGTATTTCTCCCGAAAAGAGGGACTGTCTCTAAAACTAAGGTGAGTTGGGAGGCATGGAATTGGCATAAGGAGATGTCTTTTAGGGCACTGAACCCCAAAAGTACTGACAGCAGTCACAAAGATATATACATAGGGATGACAGGAGGAACTGGATTAAGAAAACACTGACAGGTTCATTAACACAAAGAAACATCCACTAGAAACATTATACCACTGACTCAATTTATTATTATGATTATTATTATTATTATTATCCTTTATTTATAATGCGCCAACATTTTCCACAGCGCTATACAGGGGTTAAGGACAAATCAAGACAGGTTTAACACATTGCAAAATAATGGAAGGTCTTATTGTTGAGCTTAAAATCAAATGTCCATAGTGCTTTCCATAAAGCACCTTACAATATTGAAAACTCCCAAAGTTACAGTCCAAAGGGTTTGGGTGTGATACAGGAGGGTGAAGGATGCGTTGTGCATATTAAGGCTGAAGGTGATGAGCTTCCTTATACAGATGCGTTTAGTGAGGTTTTGAAGGCAGGAGGATAGTCAAGTGGGGAGAGGCAAGGAGTTCCAAAGAATAAGGGCAGCATGAGAAAAGTCCTGATGGCGGGAGTGAGAGGACGTGATAAGAGAGCAGAAAAGAAGAAGGTCATTAGCAGAGAGAAGTGGGCTGTTGGGAGAGTATTTTGATACAAGAGCAGAGATCTAAGGCGGTGCATTAATGATGAGGGCTGTATACATTAGGGTCATGATTTTAAATTTGATTCTGGAGGCTATGGAAAGCCCCTGGTGTGACTGACAGAGAGGTTTTGCAGACACTGATCGTTGAGTGTGGAAGATGAGTCTAGCGCATGCGTTCCATATGGACTGGAGGGGAGTGAGATGGGTCATAACTTAGCCCCTCCATTCCCCTTATTAGTTTAGTTGCCCTTTTCTGTACTTTTTCCAGCTCTAAAATGTCCTTTTTATGAAGTGGTGCCCAAAATTGTACTCCATATTCCAAATGAGGGCGTACTAGGGATTTGTATAGTGGCAGAATTATATTTGCTTCCCTGGCTTCTATACCTTTCTTAATACATGCTAATATTTTATTTGCCTTTGCAGCTGCTGTTTGGCATTGAGCACTGTTACCTAGGTTGTTGTCCACAAGCACTCCCAAATCCCTTTCAATATCTGGTACCCCTAGCTTTGCTCCATTAAGAATATAAATTGCATGGCTACATTTATTTGTTTTAAATCTGCCATTTAGTCGCCCATTTAGTCGCCAATTTCTCTAATTTATGCTTGTGACAGCAAATTTAGCAGATGACTTTAAAAAAGGGTTGCATACATATGTTTAATAAAGAGGGCATCGACAATTATGTCAGTTAACTAGAATAGATAGGACATAGATTCAGGGAATAATCCAATTGCTATTTTTGGATTAGGGAGGTTTTTTTCTTCTTTTAATTAGATAATTACAAGGAATGCAAATACACACTCACAGGGACACAAATACAAAGACACATTGACTTTGCACACAGGGACATAGATGCGGTAACAGACAATGCTACAGCTACACCGAGACAATGACAAACTGGCTCAGAGCATCCAGAGCAGGACTGTGATCTAGGAACAAACACAATGCAACATAAAGGACATTATAAAACAATTCCACAACGAAACTCTAACATTAGTACACTGTGACACTGACACATATTTATACGAAAGTAAAAGACATCGGTCCACTCACTTTTTCTCCAAGCACTCCACATATTCCTTCTTTTTCCTCCGACTTTCCTGCGCTGAGATCTGTGGAGGACAAAGGAGTGATGAAGCTATAAAAGGTTCAACCCACAAAGACACAATCCCATATGGTCCCTTCCCACCTTCACCAGGCCTTGTTCTTTAACTATGCTTTGTTTTTCCCTTCCAGATCCCTCCATTAGATTAACATTTCCCTTCTAGACCCCCCCCCATATTCCCATCTTCCTTCTACATCAATCCCATCAAAATAATTCTCCTAAAGTTCTCTCTCACTCCCATGTCCCTTTCCTACTACCTCTCTCTCCCCGATCTCTTACACTCTTCTCTCCATTCGACATACCTTTCTTACACCCCTCTCTCACCTCCATATCCATACCTTTATACTCTCTTGTTTAGTGAAAACTATTAGAAAGTCATAAATTATATGTCTGAATAAACCAGTTACAGCTGTCACCACACACAATTCATAATTGTCTTTCTTTCATATGCGTTCATAATTCAGCATCTCTGTCCTGGGAGCTGGATTTCTCAATGGATGTGTCATGTTTATCCTGTGGTTTTGTTGACCTTTTCATTTTTCAGTAGAACATGAAAAAAAGTAATTAGGATGCTTAAGATATACAGTGTCTTGCAAAAGTATTCACACCCTTGGCATTTTTCGTGTTTTGTTGCCTCACAACCTGGTATTAACATGGATTGTTTGAGGATTTGCATCATTTAATTTACAGAACATGCCCGCAACTTTGAAGATGTTTTTTTTCTTTTATTGTGAAGCAAACAACAAATTGGACAAAATAACAGAAAAAGTCAATGCGCATAACTATTCACCCCCCCTAAAGTCAATACTTTGTAGAGCCACCTTTTGCAGCAATCACAGCTCCAAGTCGCTTTAGATAAGTCTCTATGAGCTTGCCACATCTTACCACTGGGATTTTTGCACATTCCTCCTTGCAAAACTGCTCCAGCTCCTTCAAGTTGGATGGTCTGAGCTTGTCAATAGCAATCTTTAAGTTTGAGCACAGATTTTCTTTTGGATTGAGGTCTGGGCTTTGACTAGGCCATTCCAACACATTTACACGTTTCCCCTTAAACCGCTCAAGTGTTGCTTTAGCAGTGTGTTTGGGGTCATTCTCCTGCTGGAAGGCGAACCTCCATCCTAGCCTCAAATCACGCACAGAGTGGTACAGGTTTTGCTCAAAATGATCCCTGTATTTAGCACCATCCATCTTTCCCTTAACTCGGACCAGTCCCGGCTGCCGAAAAACATCCCCACAGCATGATGCTGCCACCACCATGTTTCACTGTGGGGATGGTGTTCTTTGGGTGATGTGATGTGTTGGGTTTGCGCCAGACATAGCGTTTCCTTTAATGGCTGAAAAGTTCAATTTTAGTTTCATCAGACCAGAGCACCTTCCTCCATACAGTTTGGGAGTCTCCCACATGCCTTTTTGCAAATTCAAAACGGGCCATTTGTTTTTTGCTGAAAGTAATGGCTTTCTTCTGGCCACTCTGCCATAAAGCCCAACTCTATGGAGCCTATGGCTTATTGTCGTCCTATGTACAGATACTCCAGTCTCTGCTGTGGAACTCTGCAGCTCCTCCAGGGTTACCTTAGGTCTCTGTGCTGCCTCTCTGATTAATACCCTCCTTGCCGGTCCGTGAGTTTTGGTGGGCGGACGACTCTTGCCAGGTTTGCTGTTGTGCCATGTTCTTTCCATTTGGTTATGATAGATTTGATGGTGCTCCTGGGGATCATCAAATATTTGGATATTTTTTTTATAACCTAACCCTGACTTCTCAACAACACTGTCCCTTACTTGTTTGGAGAGTTCCTTGGTCTTCATGGCAGTGTTTGGTTAGTGGTGCATCTTAGGTGTTGCAGCCTCTGGGGCCTTTCAAAAATGGTGTGTATATGTAATGACAGATCATGTGACACTTAGATTGCACACAGGTGGACATCATTTCACTAATTATGTGACTTCTGAAGGTAATTGGTTTCACCAGAGCTTTTTATGGGCTTCATAACAAAGGGGGTGAATACATACGCACATGCCAATTTTCTATTTTCTATTTCTAAAAAATTGTTTTATGTATATATTTTTCTCATTTCACTTCACCAACTTAGACTATTGTGTTCTGATCCATCACATAAAATTCAGATTAACAAAACATTGAACTTAAGGCTGTAATGTAAAAAAATAGGTAAAAAGTCAAGGAGGGTGAATAGTTTTGCAAAGCACTGTATTTAAGGAAAAATCATCCAGAAAAAGTGAAAGTACCGTATATACTCGAGTATAAGCCGAGTTTTTCAGCCCTTTTTTTCGGCAAAAAAGGGCCCCCTCGGCTGATACTCGAGTCACTCTCCCCCCGTGTGTCTCTAACCCCCCCCCCCGTGTGTCTCTAACCCCCCCCCCCGTGTGTCTCTCTACCCCCCCGTGTCTCTTCCCCTCCCCCCTCCTCAACCTAAACCCCCCTCCTCAGCATAAACCCCCCTCAACCCCTCTCCTCCACCTAAACCCCCGCGCCACATGCACGCCGGCGCCAGGTCAAGAAGCAGAGGCCGGAGCACAAGCAGGTAAGTGAGGGGAGAGGGGGGAGGTATTTAGGGGGGTTTAGGTGGAGGAGGGCGGTTGAGGGGGGTTTAGGTTGAGGAGGGGTGTTGAGGAGGGGGGTTGGGGTTGAGGGAGGTTGAGGGGGAGGTTGAGGGGGGTTGAGGTTGAGGAGGTGGGTTGGGGTTGAGGGGGATTGAGGTTGAGGAGGGTTAAGGTTGAGGTGGGAGGTTGAGGATGGGGGGTTGAGGATGAGGATGGGGGGGTTGAGGAGGGGGTTGAGGATGGGGAGGGAGGATGAGGAGGGAGGTTGAGGATGAGGAGTGGGTTGAGGAGGGAGGTTGAGAATGAGGAGGGGGGTTGAGGAGGGTGATAAGGGAGGGGGGAAGAGACACAGGAAAGGGAGAGGGGAGAAGAGACACGGGAGAGAGAGGGGGACACAGAGGGCAGAAGAGGGAAACAGGGGACAGCACATTTCCCACCCTCGGCTTATACTCGAGTCACTCATTTTACCCAGTATTTTGTGGTAAAATAGGTGCCTCGGCTTATACTCGGGTCGGCTTATACTCGAGTATATACGGTACTTAATATAGAGAGTGACATTAATTACTAACAGCCTTATTAAATTGTGATTTGGCCAATTGTATATGGCTCTATATAAGCTCATAGCATATTTTTGTGACAGAGGTTTTTAGTTAGTGAAGACCTTGCTTTTGGCTAGGAGTTCGCTAAGTAAAAACTTCTGTAAAAAAACATACGCTATGGGCTTATATAGAGCCCTATTCAATTGGCTGAATCGCAATTTAATAAGGCTGTTAATCTATACATATTAATGTTGTGAATTGTTTCTAATTTGTGAATATCTTCTTGGAGATAAGGGCCCCCATTCAATTGACCTTTTGGGAGATCCGGGAGCCCGTAAGTGAGGTCGCAAGCTAATTTGCTATTCGATTGGCGTCTTTTTGAGGGCTCCGATCGGATTCCGAGTTACGGCGTTGAGAAAATGGCGATGGATAAACTCGTAACTTACAGCCTCCAGAAGCCTTTGATTTGTCACCTTTGTAAGGCAAAAATCTCAAATCACTATTTAATTGCTCAATTTCCCCAAGCCCGTCAATTTCCCCAAGCCAGCACAGTTTTCACACCCGTTAAACACCTATTAGTAGCACTGTAAATGCAAAGAAAAATTCAATCCTGCACTGTAAATAACGGGGAAAGCGATGTAGGACATTAGAATTAATTGCACAACAGTCTCAAGCCAGCAAATCATCAAGAAATTAGAGTTATTTTTAATGTTTTATTTCCGGGTTAAATCGATCTCGGGTATCAATGAGTTAATACATATCAGGCCACCCATATGGACTAGAACAGTGTTGGCATTCATTATCAAAATTCTTTATTTTGAGGGTCTGCCAGTCTGATCGCAGATCCAACTCCCGAACCTAATTGAATGACATATAACCTCCATGTTTTACTGCCGTAATAATGACAGTCTCGTTTTCTATTGGCTGATTTGAAATGGGAGGTTACGGGCTTGCTTAATTGATCATGTTCCTGCCCGGAACTGCTACGAGCCAGTGCGTTGTTTACAGTTTTGGCTTGGGGCCCGTAACTTGCGGCCTTGGGCAACTGAATAGCATTGGGAGCAATTGGGAGCCCGCAACTCGCAGACATTCGGCCGTCTGAGATCGAGTCGCGTTCTTCGAATTGAATGTGGCCCAAGGTCTCCAGAATTTATGGAGTGACATTAGAAGCTCTATTTTACTGCTGGAAACTGCTCTTCTAAGGCAACTATTCATCTCTCTCTGTCCTGCACACCACTTCCTCACAATATCCCCCTCTCTTTCTTCAGCACATTCATTACTTTACTCATCTCTTTACATAGTCCACTCTCCAACTTCTGCGCATCCCTCCACTTCTCCCCAAATTACTTTCTCACTCTCCTGCTCTCACCTCTATCTCTATTCTGCATGCCACCTTTGCTTCACATCCCTCCTTCTACTGCACCTCACTCATCTTTCTCTCTCTTGCACATAATTCCCTCTCTTTCTTTGCGCCAGCCACCCTTCCAATTCATCCTCTTTTGCTCCTCACCTTATTTTTTATTTTCCTGCGCACTCTCTTCAAAGCCTTCTCCTCTGTTTTGGAGAGTGGAAGTTTGGTGGGAATAGGGTACCCCTCTGCAACCAGTGTGCGCCTCTCCTCCTCAGTTAACATCAAAGGCCCAGACGTACCTTGTAGCTTCTACCGACGAAGAGACACAAAGATCAATCACCTTCCATAATTAGGCTTTAAGGTCTTGGGACACAATTTACCCTGCCCTTATAAACCCTCTAAGTTTGAGTACTTACATGGGGGGCAGTGAGTAGTGGTGAAGAGGAGATGGCATGGGATGAACGAGGTGCTGGACGTGCAGGGCTGGGGGGTGGGAGTGACCGGGGGCTCTGGGAACCATCACTGTCACTGCTGTGACTGCTAGGGGGAGTGAGGGGCATCAACCCCAAAACATCTGGAATAGGAAGAGAAGGTATTGTAAGAGTGAGGAGTACAAAGTAGTTATAAGTGCCTGGTAGAAAACAGCTACAGGATACAAGGTAGCTGTAGGGAGAGGGGCCCTGTAATATTGCAGCGATAGATACAGGTCAGTTAGAGGGTGAGAGGTCCTGTAATAGAGCCAGGGCGGAGCTACCGCTGGTGCATGCGGTGCAAAGCACCAGAGCCCTCCATTCACTAGCTGCACCACTGAATAGAGCAGTAATAGGAAGAACAGTTATAGGGCGATGGGTCTTGTAATATAGCAGTGATAGGACATTTGTATGGTGATGGTCATGTAATTTAGCAGTGAAAGGTATAAGGCAGTTATAGGGTGAGGGTTATGTAATATATCAATGCAAGGTGCTGGGTACATATAGGATCAGGGTCATGTGATATAGCACTGAAATGTACAGGACAATTATAGGGTGGGGGACATGTAATAGAATAGTGAAATGTACAAGATCATTATAAATTAAGGGTTGACTGACCCACCTCCTGGTCCATTTAAAAAGTGGTTTTGGATCCCCGGCTCTGCTTTTATGTGCGATACTAGAGTCCTAGGTATATTCTGAAAGAAACAAAAACACAAAGAAAAATAAGTCACACCGAATTGTCACAAATAACTGCAGGCACTCACAGAGCCAACAGATACACACATCATACAAGCACACAATATATACACAAACAAGTAATGGCCATAATCTATCACATATTTTATTTACATACTGTCCCTTTACATATACTGTTAATTATACAATGCTCTCCCTCATACCCCCTTTCTATCACTCTCTCTCCCTCACATCTTCATCACATGCTGGAGCCACCTACCTCCTCCTGTGGCCCTGAGGGCCCTTGGTCCAGTTCCAGTTCCAGTTCTGGGTTGTTGTGTGTAGACTCTGCTTGCATGTTCTGTTCCTGCTTTACCAGCAATGAGCACAACTCATGTTCTAGGGCCCAGACAGCCCTGCCAGGCTCTATGGGGTAAACACAGGCAGGATAAGCACGTGACCGGCTGCAGAGCATCTCACTCTTGTTAATCACTGACCTGCACCTCAAACAACACTGAATTATATTAACCTACAGATCCTCTCCACTCACCTCCCCATATTACACAGATCAACAGAACATTGCTATTTCACTTTCTAGTATCATATTCACCTGTAGGACATCACATTCTCACCAACTGGCTTGCAGAACATCACCCTTTTCCTTACTATTTAAATGCACAGATAACAATCCTGCTGGTCCAGAAGTGACCATCACTGACCATTTGGATTGTCCTCATCCTCCTCTTTGATGGTGAGTGCAGGGCTCTGTGGTGCTGAATCTCCACTCAATGAGTAGCTGTGTTCAGCCTGGATAGTAGGTGCTGGACTCTCCACATCCATGTCCAGTAGAGAGTCTCGGTCCAGGAGAGGTGGATCATCGAAAAAACTATTAAACAGCTCATTGGAGAAGTCATCGAGAGCTTCAGAAAAGTGCTGGAGGAGAGAAGACGGATGAATAAAATGGAAAATGGGGAAAGTGAGGAGGGGAAACAAGAAATTGGAGAGACGAGGAAAGAAAAATGTGCACAGCGGAAGAGAATGGAGCAAATGATAATAAATTATTACACACTGAAAACATATATCTTTGTAAAATATCGGTCTGACTTAAAGCATGATAACAAAGGAAACTTCATTAAACTACTTTTTAATTAGAAAAAGATACATTTTGATGCATCAACTAGACCATTCAAAACTAACTTTTGATGCATCTGCTAGATCATTCAGCCATCCTGGATACTTTGGTGAAGGTCGTAGGTGCCTGCTTATGGGTGTGTGCAGGGGAAGTAGATTGGTGACAAGTACCAATAAATCCAATAATTACAACCCAAACCAATTAGAACATGACCTCAGGCTCCAGAGTATCCTGGAAGGCTCCAGGAAGTGTTCAAGTCAGACAAGATGGAAAACTTTCTTTACTCAGAGTCTTCAAAAAGTAAGATTTTTTTAAATGGTTTGCACAGCTGTTATTGGCAGAGGGGAAAGAAAAATAAGAGGCAGAGGAGAGTTGGTCATAAAGGAGACCAAAATAAACGGAATGAAGCAGGGATATTGTGATGTATAAACTTACATACATTTTATTTAAACCCCCTCATATTGGCTCAAAATATAGTGGTCTCAGTGAGCAGAACCAGAACACAATATAATTCTTATGAGTCACATTGCAGCTACATTGTATTGTGTCATGAATCTATATGATAACTGTGTGTGTAGATTAAACAGGCAAACATCAGGAGACATACTACATTTGGGCCGTGGGACTCTGTAAACCAATAGTAATTGAATTGCTACAATGGTAAAAACAATAGGACTGTCACTTCAACAGCTGGAGGGTCCTCACTCTGTCCCTAGACTGTATAAGCTGCTGAGAGGGATGGAGATGAAGGCACCCCCTAACCTCTCGGAAATCTGTCATTATTTTGGACTGTTTTCCATGAATGCAATTAGCTCAATTTATACTGACACATGCACTCATATACTCTCACAAACTCACTCACTCATATACATTATTGTGGCCTTGGTCTTTGCACTGTCTGAGTGTGAGTGAATATGACTCTGAGTCATTCACATTCATTATCACTTTCCTACTGACTCACAGACTGCAAATTATCAGGACAAGCTGACTATGTATTTAGTAAGGGGCGGATCTACAGCTGGTGCAAGTGGTGCATTCTTATTATTATTATTATCTTTATTTATATCGCGCCAACATATTCCGTAGCGCTGTACAGGGGTGAGTACATAGCAGAAAACAAATTAAACACCTTGTAAAGAATGGAGGGCCCTGTTTTTGAGCATAAAATCAAATGTACATAGAGCTTGTTTCCAAGGCCTGACACAAGATTGAAAACTCGCAAACTTACAATCTAAGAGTCGCAAACTTATTCTTCTGGAGCCCTTGCCTCTAGGATGGCCTTGTGCTGCCCCCCACTAAATGGCCTTTTTTTAAAATAAACATTTTTTTCTCTATCATTTAGAGGCCTGAGCAGGAGGCGGGGACAGCCCAAAGGAGGAAGGGAGCAGCAACTTCCTTCCTTCTCCCTTTACTAATGGCCCAATGGCTGTGTACTCTCTCCCTACCCTCTGCGTTGCACACTACCCCAATGCCTCCCCCTACACTTGTGCCATCTCTACCCTGCCGCATCACGCTAGCTAAACCATGCTAACTCCCCTGCCACAGACTGCGTCCCTCTGCCCCCAACTACTTCAACCCTCTGTCTACCTCTACCACCCAACACTATGACTCTGCCCTCCACTGCCTCAACTAAATCCCCATGACAGAAATATACTTTTATATATATATATATATATATATATATATATATATATATATATATATAAATCATAGTAATTGAGATTGAAAAAAGACTTTCAGTCTATCAAGTTCAACCTTTTAAGATCTCCTCTGATCTGCAATATGCAGATTAGTTGTTAATTGATCCAGAGGAAGCAAACAGATATATCCCCTTCTGAATCGCTACTTTGTCGTGGTGAAGGGGCTTGTGTATTTCAGTGTAGGTGTTAACTATACAATGAAGGGTCGCCTGAGATGGGCAGGTCATAGCAGAGAGGACAGACCAATTGAGATCCACTGGAGAAGGACTTGGGACTTGGCTACCCACTCCAGTATCTTTGCCAAGAATACCTTAAGGTTGAGCACAACCAACCAGAAGATGTTCCTGGGGTGCTTTTTTTATATTATATATTTATTTAATGAGTTGGCAGCAAGGGGGGGTGGGGATAGCACAAAACAAATAAGGGTCCCAAACCCATGGGGGGGATGGGAGGAATTGCACCGGGGCCCTCCATTGCCTAGCTCCACCACTTTTTCTAGTATTGGGTTACTGCCTGTCTAAGTGATCAGGACAGGCTCAGACAGTGCTGGGTGTCTTGTTACAGCAAATATTAAATGCTCATTCACTCTCACTGCTGCACAGATGAAATTAGGTTAAAGCGAAGACAAAATACTATTTTTCTTGCCTGTAAAGTAAGATATTTGTAAATGTGTCACTATGCTTTTATTTTTTCAAAATAAACTGCCAAGTAGTGATACCTGTTTGCTAATGAGATCTGCTAATGAGAGGTTACGGTTCATGTGGTCACGGAGAGTCAGACATGGCTGAACGACACAAACACAAAACAATCTACAAATCTCAGTTGATGGGGGTGTCTACATCACCCCAGAACATTTTTTTCTTTTATGCAACATTTTTTGCATTTTTTCATGCAAACATTTTTTGCTAGGTAGGTTATGATGGTACAGGATGCATTCATAACCCACCTCATTTTCATATACATTTAAGTTTAGGTTTAATCTTGGGGGTTAGGGTTGGATGTAGAGTCATTTGATGCAGGTTAGGGGATACAGATTATAATTACAGTTACGTTTTAGGGTTAGGCTTGGGGTTAGGGTTGGATGTAGGGTTAGGGGATATAGGTTAGGGTTACAGTTAGGTTTTAGGGATACAGGTTAGGATTATAATTAGGTTTTAGGGTTAGGGTTGGATGTAGGCATGGGGGTAGGATTGGATATAGGGGTAGGGGATACAGGTTAGGGGTACAATTTAGGGTTATAGTTAAGTTTTGGGTTATTCTTGGGGGTTGGATGTAGGGTTAGAGGATACAGGTTATGATTACCGTTAAGTTTTAGGGTTAGGCTTGGGGTTAGGATTGGATATAGGGTTAGGGGATATAGGTTAGGGTTACAGTTAGGTTTTAGGGGTAGGGTTTGAGTTAGGGTTATTATATTAGTTCTGCTGAGTAGCAGCAGCACAGATCTGTGCTGGAGCCTGGTGTTGCACAGTGTTGGGAACGGCGCAGCGGCCACCCAATAGGAAAGGTCCCAGGAAGCTTATGATTTGTCGCTCCTTTTAGAACCTAAGTCAAGGAAGCTGCAGACACTGTGAGGGAGGTTTAACGGGATTATATAAAAACTCTTTTAAAATATTCAGCAATTTTAAACATTTTAATTTACATTTTTTCACTTTCAGTGCTCTGTTTGATGATGGAGAGCAGCATCGATAAATTCCACATCTTTTATATTCTGTTGTTGTTGTTCAGTCCTTCGGTCATGTCCAACTCTAAGTAACCGTATGGACACAGCACGCCAGGTACGTCTGTTTATGTTTCTGGTTGTGCTTATCCATATGACTTTCATGGCAAAGATACTGGAGAGGGTTGCCAGTTCCTTCTCCAGTGGACAGAAATTTGAATGGCCTGTCTGCTATCACCTGACCATCTTGGGTGGCCCTTCATGGTATAACCCACAGCTTCACTAATATACGCAAGCCCATTCACCACAAGGGAGCAATCCAGAAAGGTTTACTGGTAACAATCAACCATAAAAATAGATAACAGACAATGCTTTGTGAGTGGATCAGAAAGGCTGCTTGACAGGTGAAAAGTGCAAATCTCAATGTAAGTTTCCTGCAAGCAAATGTTATTTTGTTAAATAAAATACAATTAATAAAGAACTTGGTATTACCTATACATTTACATTATACCATATTAGAAATCTCCACTGAGTTACATGTGTCACATTATGGACGAATATTGCCCAAAATAGCTATAGGTGGAAGGTCAAAGCCTCAGAACTTTTCGGGGAATTAATTGGCCTATAACTACACATTTCTGTTCATATATCCACTTCAGCTTTATTTAAGAACAGTTTTCATATGTATAATTATGCATTTCATTGTTTATTTTCACTATGTTAACTTATTAATCAAAAAAATCACAATGTGGCATAAAAAAAATGTCTGTCCTCAAAGAGTGGCTCAACCTGGATTTGGGTAACTCCAATCAGGCTCATATCTTAAGCGATAATAAGCCAGCTAGTAAAACCTCTTTTGAAAAATGTTGCATATACAATTCAAATGGTACAAAATATATTTCCACCCTTTATAATTATTTAATTGACCAGGCCACATCTATTAAACTTCCTTACAAGACTTCTTCGGAAGTCAAATTTAGTATTTCTTTGGACGACTCGCAATGGAGCAAAATTTATAGAAATGCAGCAAATTCCTCCTGAATTATGAGATGGTATCTCAACCCAGCCAGATTACAACTCTCAAACTCATCCTTGGACGGCAATTGCCTCACGGGTTGTAGTGCCACAGGAACACCGAGACATATGGTGGGGGATTGCCCTAATATAGCTCATATCTGGATGAAACTTATGCCATTTTAGAAAAGTTGTGAGGAAGCTCAATTTCTGTCTAACCAGATTTTTTTAGCCCCCAGAATAGTAATTGTCAAAAACTGGAATGCATCAACGCCTGCTTTTGGAGAAATCTTGATTAAAATTAAATATATTAAGTTGAGGAGTATGATATCAAGCTTCTTGTTGGGATGCTTGGGCCTTGCGAATTGGCTGGCAGTAAGAGCCGCGGAAACATTCTACATTGGTCTTAAATGGCCGAAGAATACCCTTGAGGCCTTGGGCTCCCATTCACCCAACCTCCCCACCTTTTTTTTTTTTTAGTTTTTTTTTTATTTTCCTTTGGTGTTGTTGTTGTTTTGATCTTATAGACAATACTAACTTTTGCTGATGACTTATGGAAATGTATAAAACAAATACGAGGGCCGCAGTTGCTGTCACTGAGCGCCAAAGGCGCTCCTTGACATCAACTGCGGACTTTAGGCCCGCAAATGCGGACCCTCGCAAAGCGAGGGGCCGCATTTGCGGAGGTGGAGGCTCTCACACACACTATTTACACTACACACTGCACACATTGCTAACACACAGCAGCTCCACAACAGTGAAAACACACATTGTATGCTGCAGCAACATCAAAACAGATTGTCAGCTCTTCAACACAATGCTTCCTGCATGTATTACTTACAAATAGGTAAAGTATATTCATTTATTAAATTATTTCCTTATCATACAAAAAACGACCGCCAGCGCTGCTCATAGCACACAAACAACCAACAGCCTCGAATTGAGTGCCAAAGGCACTCATTGCGAGCCACGCGATAAGCTCCAAAGGCGCTCAGTGCGAGGCTCGCAATAAGCGCCGAAGGATCTCAGAACACCAACAAAATTAATGCCTCAACCAAACACCATTACCTGCCTTACAATCTTATTGCTGTCATTTTTTGACGGGCACGTCACTCGTCATACATAAAGTTTTGTATTTTTATGCAAAAAGAATTCATGCTCTGAACTTTAGTAAACTTAAAGGGGCACTGCAGTGATTTTTTTTTTTTATTGGACATTAGAAAACTTGTTTTTTGTATGAAAAATAAAAACTAAAGTACATACTAAAGCAACTATTATTATCCTTTATTTGTAATGCGCCAACATATTCCGTAGCACTATAGAGGGGTTAAAGTACAAGGCCAACAACAATTTTATCATATTGCAAAATAATGAAGGGCCCTGTCTTTGAGCTTAAAATCTAATGTACACAGTGTTTTCCCTAAAGCACCGACACAAGACTAAGAACTTGCTAACTTACAATCTAAACAGTTTAGGTGTGATACAGGAGGGTGATTGAGATTGAAGGTGATGAGTTCCTTTATACAGATGCATTTGTATTGAGTTTTGAGGATTTGAGGCAGGAACATAGTGTAGTGGAATGAGGCAAGGAGTTCCAGAGAATAAGGGCAGTGTGTGAAAAGTCCCGGAGGCGGAAGTGAGAGTAGGTAATGAGAGGAGAAAAGAAGGTCAATAGCTGAATGATGAGGGCAGGTGGGGAATTTTTTAGAGACAAGAGCTGAGATATAAGGGGTTCACTGTTGTTGAGGGCTTGTAATATAGGTGATGATTTTAAATGTTATTCTGGAGGTTATGGGAAGCCAATTGAGTGATTGATAGAAAAGAACTGCAGATACTGAGTGATAAGTATGGTAGGTGAGTCTAGCGGAGGTCTCATTATGGATTGATGTGGGAAGGCCAGCAAGGAGAGAGTTGCAGTAGTAGAGGTGGGATACGATGAGAGAGTGAATTAGAATTTTATTTGGGTCTTTTGTAAGACAGTGATGTATTTTGGAGATGTTGTTTAGGTGAAAATGACAGGAATGAAAAAAGAGGACAGGGTCCTGTAGAACCCCAAGTCAACAGGCCTGAGAGGTGGAAGTGATGATGACATTGTCAACAGTGAGAAATACTTGAGGAGTAGGAGCTGTAGTAGAAGGTGAGAAGATTGGGAGCTTAGCCTTCTACATGTTGAGTTTGAGTTGATGGGCGGACATCCAATAGGATATGCTTTAGAGGGAGTTGGCAACTCGAGCTATAAGAGACAGAGATAGAGTTGGTGCTGATAGATAGATTTAAGAGTAATACCAAAAACAGAGGTGCTTAGACACAGAGCATACTATCCTTAATAGGTAGTTCTATGGATATGGTCATCCACTCTGAGAGCAGCCTCTTTTCATGTAGTATATCAGTCTGGTCTCATTCAAAAGGTCCAGCCCTGGAATACCAGACAATTCGACCCTGAACAAGAGAAACAACAAATGCCAGACGTACTTTTCGGCCTCAGTTGGTTGTAGCTGAGAACTCCCTAAGGTAGTATGGTTGAATTGTCTTCTATTTTGGGGCTGGGTCACTCTTTTGAGTGAGACTAGACTGATATACTACAGGATATTTCTCCCTGTCAGGGGCACAAGTGAGCTAAAACAGGCTGCTCTCTGAGTAGGTTACCAGACGTATAAATCAAACCTACTTAGGTATTGTTCATTCTCAGATGAGCACCACTATTCTTTTTGCTTGGATTCGAGAGTAATCAGCATATAGATCATTGTTGTTGTTGTTACGTCATTCAGTTGTGGCCGAATCTGTGTGACCATATGAACCACTGTATGTCAGGCAAATCTGTCAGCTACTGCCTGTCTAAGCTCCATCAAAATCGTTGATCGTTGCTTTAATGATCTCATCTGTCCATCTCCGCCTCTACCTCCCCTTTCTTCTTGGTCCTTACATAATTACATATTAATTGAGGTTGAAAATGATTTTTAATCCCTCAAGTTCAACTTTTTAAGATCTCCTCTGATCTGCAATATGTAGATCAGCTGTTAATTGATGCAAAGGAAGGCAAACAGAAAAAAACAAAAAAAACTGTGAAACTTAGCCAAATAATTCCTTACTGACCCCAGATACTGGCGGTCGGATTCCTCCCTGGATTGAAACTCTCTCTCTAATTAACCAAGATAACCCTGAATGTCCTTTTTATTCAAACATATATCCAGTCCCTTTTTAAAGTTATCTATCAAATCCACTGTCACCACCTGTTTGGTAAAGAATTCCACAGAGTAACCTCCCTTACTGTGAAGAACCCTTTTCTTTCTTTAAGGTGGAATCTTTTTACTTCCAACCTTCCAACAAAAAGTTCACTTGAGAAAGCTTTATACTGACCCTGGATGTATTTATATAAGGTAATCATATCTCCTCTTTCGCACATTTTTTCTAGAGAACATATGTTAAATTTGGTTAGTCTTTATTTATAACTTACCCATTCTCCTTATTAGTTTTTCTGCTATTCTCTGTACTGTTCCAAGCTCTAAAATGTCCTTTTTATGAAAAAATTGTACTCCATATTCTAAATAAGGGCGTACTAGGGATTTGTATAGTGGCAGAATTATATTTGCTTCCCTGGCTTCTAGTTGTCACATCATTTTCTGATTTAATTACCTTGCACAACTTCGTGTCATCAGCAAATATGGAGACATTACTTTCCGGTCCTACTTCTAAATCATTAAAGGACAACAAAAGTCTCCAATAGGTGTTCTACACCGTTTGATAAAGGGTTTGATAGTTATGATCAATTGAATTTAGGCTATTTCACTGTGTTGCCACTGCCTGAATGAGTGATGAGCTCTGTACTATGCAGAACAATTAATAATTAATTTGAATCAGGTGTAGAAGGTTTAAATTAAACTATAACTACTTCAATTCCCACCCAGAGAAATATGCTCTTTAGCTTATATAATAAAACCTCATATGTCGATGAGAGGTAACTGTGTTATTTTTTATTAAAAAAAAGAAAGAAACAAAGGGGGAAAGGGACACAGGAAAGGGAGAACAGGGGAAAGAGACAGAGAGGGAAATGGACACAGGGGAGGGAGGAGGGGAAAAGAGACACAGGGTAAAGGGGGGAAAGAGACAGAGGGGAGGGAGGAGGGGGAAAGAGACACAGAGTAAGGGGGGAAAGAGAGAGAGGGGGAAAGGCACACAGGGGAGGGGGGGAAGATACACAGGGGGAAGGGGGAAAGAGACAGAGGGGGAAAGGGACACAGTGGAGGGAGGAGGGGGAGACAGACAATGGGAAGGGAAAAGACACAGGAGAAGGAGGGGGGATACAGGGGAAGGGGGTGGAGAATTTTTTTTTATTTATGACAGGCAAAAGACTAGTGTTTAAAAGTTTGAGTCCTGTAATAAATTTACACTGCAAAAAAACATATATTATAATTAATAATATTCAATGTTTAATTATAGTATTCAATTTTGTTTTAATGAAACCAGACATCTTGTCTTTGTTCCTAAAAGGATTATGTACTGTTCTATAATTAGCACACTTGACAATAGAACTCTATGGAAGAGTATCCATCAGATAATCCCCCAGGTCAACTAGCAGTCTAAGGCCCTCATTCAATTTGGCCAATTGAATAGGGCTCTAAATAAGCACATAGCATATTTTTTTTTAAGAAGTTTTTAGTTAGTAAGCATCTATCCAAAAGCAAGGTTTTTACTAAAAACTTCTTTAAAACATTTTTTGCAATGTGCTTATTTAGAGCCCTATTCAATTGGCCAAATCACAATTGAATGAGGCCCTAAATTTGAATCCCCATGACATACTGCACAAACACGTAAAGTTTTCCCCAAACATCAACACAATGGTACAGAGCAATATGTAGAAGTCTAACGATGCCCAAAGGCAGAGACAAATCTTTCTGCAGTTCAGGCAGCTTAAAATGAAAAGGCTGCACCAGTTTTATAATGAAATACTGAACAAGTGTGGGGGCAACCTGAAGTCCCTTAAAGACATCGGCTCTCTCTGAACGACTTTAGTACAACAACGTCTGCAGCTTGTGTAAGGGAAGGGTTAATACTTCCAGAGGACTGGAAGTTGGATTGGCTGGTAATTAAAGGCCCTGAGCCAATGAGTGAGGAGGAAAAACAGTGAAACGTTACTGGAGCCTGATGTCTGGCGGCTGCAGCCGGGAGTGCAGGGCTAGACTGGAGGAGATACTAACAGTATATGAGGAATACAGCTCATATACTATTAGTATATACTAAGAGCAGGAACACGGCTCATATACAGCGTGTGCAAGAGCAGGAACGCGGAACATACACTGCGTGTGCAAGAGCAGGAACATGGCTCATATACTGCGTGTGCAAGAGCAGGAACAGGGCTCATATACTGCGTGTGCAAGAGCAGGAACAGGGCTCATATACTGCAGGTGCAAGAGCAGGAACATGGCTCATATACTGCGTGTGCAAGAGCAGGAACAGGGCTCATATACTGCGTGTGCAAGAGCAGGAACAGGGATCATATACTGCGTGTGCAAGAGCAGGAACAGGGCTCATATACTGCGTGTGCAAGAGCAGGAACAGGGCTCATATACTGCAGGTGCAAGAGCAGGAACATGGCTCATATACTGCGTGTGCAAGAGCAGGAACAGGGCTCATATACTGCGTGTGCAAGAGCAGGAACAGGGATCATATACTGCGTGTGCAAGAGCAGGAACAGGGCTCATATACTGTGTGTGCAAGAGCAGGAACATGGCTCATATACTGTGTGTGCAAGAGCAGTAACATGGCTCATATACTGTGTGTGCAAGAGCAGGAACATGGCTCATATACTGTGTGTGCAAGAGCAGGAACATGGCTCATATACTGTGTGTGCAAGAGCAGGAACGGGGCTCATACACTGTGTGTGCAAGAGCAGAAACATGGAACATACACTGTGTGTGCAAGAGCAGAAATGTAAAACATACACTGTGTGTGCAACAGCAGAAATGTGGAACATACACTGTGTGTGCAAGAGCAGGAACATGGCTCATATACTGTGTGTGCAAGAGCAGGAACATGGAACATACAATGCGTGTGCAAGCGCAGGAACGGGGATCATATGCTGTGTGTGCAAAAGCAGGAACAGGGATGATATATACTGTGTGTGCAAAAGCAGGAACGGGGATCATATACTGCGTGTGCAAGGGCAGGAACAGGGAACATATACTGCGTGTGCAAGAGCAGGAGCACGGCTCCTATACTGCGTGTGCAAGAGCAGGAGCATGGCTCATATACTGTGTGTGCAAGAACAGGAACAGGGCTCATATACTGCGTGTGCAAGAGCAGGAACAGGGCTCATATACTGTGTGTGCAAGAGCAGGAAGATGGCTCATATACTGCATTATTATTATTATTATTATTATCTTTATTTATAGAGCGCCAACATATTCCGTAGCGCTGTACAGGGGGTTATTACATGGCAAAAAACAAACTTAACCCTTAAAGAATGGAGGGCCCTGTTTTTGAGCATATAATCAAATGTACATAGTGCTTGTTTCCAAGACACGGACACACAATACTGCATGTGCAAGAGCAGGAACAGGGATCATATACTGCATGTGCAAGAGCAGGAACAGGGATCATATACTGCGTGTGCAAGAGCAGGAACAGGGCTCATATACTGTGTGTGCAAGAGCAGGAACATGGCTCATATACTGTGTGTGCAAGAGCAGGAACATGGCTCATATACTGTGTGTGCAAGAGCAGTAACATGGCTCATATACTGCGTGTGCAAGAGCAGGAACGGGGAACATACACTGCGTGTGCAAGAGCAGGAACATGGATCATATACTGTGTGTGCAAGAGCAGGAACGGCGCTCATACACTGTGTGTGCAAGAGCAGGAACATGGAACATACAATGCGTGTGCAAGCGCAGGAACGGGGATCATATGCTGTGTGTGCAAAAGCAGGAACAGGGATGATATATACTGTGTGTGCAAAAGCAGGAACGGGGATCATATACTGCGTGTGCAAGGGCAGGAACAGGGAACATATACTGCGTGTGCAAGAGCAGGAGCACGGCTCCTATACTGCGTGTGCAAGAGCTGGAACAGGGCTCATATACTGCATGTGCAAGAGCAGGAACAGGGATCATATACTGCGTGTGAAAGAGCAGGAACAGGGATCATATACCGCGTGTGCAAGAGCAGGAACAGGGAACATATACTGTGTGTGCAAGAGCAGGAATGGGGATCATATACCGTGTGTGCAAGGGCAGGAACAGGGAACATATACTGCGTGTGCAAGAGCAGGAACAGGGATCATATACTGCGTGTGCAAGAGCAGGAACGTGGAACATACACTGCGTGTGTAAGAGCTGGAACAGGGCTCATATACTGCGTGTGCAAGAGCGGGAACGGGGATCATATATTCTGTGTGCAAGAGCAGGAACGGGGCTCATACACTGTGTGTGCAAGAGCAGAAACATGGAACATACACTGTGTGTGCAAGAGCAGAAATGTAAAACATACACTGTGTGTGCAAGAGCAGAAACGTGGAACATACACTGTGTGTGCAAGAGCAGGAACATGGCTCATATACTGTGTGTGCAAGAGCAGGAACATGGAACATACAATGCGTGTGCAAGCGCAGGAAAGGGGATCATATGCTGTGTGTGCAAAAGCAGGAACAGGGATGATATATACTGTGTGTGCAAAAGCAGGAAGGGGGGTCATATACTGCGTGTGCAAGGGCAGGAACAGGGAACATATACTGCGTGTGCAAGAGCAGGAGCACGGCTCCTATACTGCGTGTGCAAGAGCAGGAACAGGGATCATATACTGCGTGTGCAAGAGCAGGAACAGGGATCATATACCGCGTGTGCAAGAGCAGGAACAGGGAACATATACTGCGTGTGCAAGAGCAGGAGCACGGCTCCTATACTGCGTGTGCAAGAGCTGGAACAGGGCTCATATACTGCGTGTGCAAGAGCAGGAACAGGGATCATATACTGC
This sequence comes from Discoglossus pictus, assembly GCA_027410445.1. NCBI lineage: Eukaryota > Metazoa > Chordata > Amphibia > Anura > Alytidae > Discoglossus > Discoglossus pictus. Next base: position 58,769,708 of record CM050175.1, read on the forward strand.
GTGTGCAAGAGCAGGAACAGGGATCATATACTGTGTGTGCAAGGGCAGGAACGTGGAACATACACTGCGTGTGTAAGAGCTGGAACAGGGCTCATATACTGCGTGTGCAAGAGCAGGAACAGGGATCATATACTGCGTGTGCAAGAGCAGGAACAGGGATCATATACTGCGTGTGCAAGAGCAGGAACAGGGATCATATACTGTGTGTGCAAGAGCAGGAACGTGGAACATACACTGCGTGTGTAAGAGCTGGAACAGGGCTCATATACTGCGTGTGCAAGAGCGGGAACAGGGATCATATATTCTGTGTGCAAGAGCAGGAACAGGGATCATATACTGTGTGTGCAAGAGCAGGAACGGGGATCATATACCGCGTGTGCAAGAGCAGGAACAGGGATCACATACTGTGTGTGCAAGACCAGGAACAGGGATCATATACTGCATGTGCAAGAGCAGGAACAGGGCTCATATACTGCATGTGCAAGAGCAGGAACAGGGAACATATACTGTGTGTGCAAGAGCAGGAACAGGGATCACATACTGTGTGTGCAAGAGCAGGAACGGGGATCATATACCGCGTGTGCAAGAGCAGGAACAGGGATCACATACTGTGTGTGCAAGACCAGGAACAGGGATCATATACTGCATGTGCAAGAGCAGGAACAGGGAACATATACTGTGTGTGCAAGAGCAGGAACAGGGATCATATACTGAGTGTGCAAGAGCAGGAACAGGGATCATATACAGCGTGTGCAAGAGCAGGAACAGGGATCACATACTGTGTGTGCAAGACCAGGAACAGGGATCATATACTGCATGTGCAAGAGCAGGAACAGGGAACATATACTGTGTGTGCAAGAGCAGGAACAGGGATCATATACTGAGTGTGCAAGAGCAGGAACAGGGATCATATACAGCGTGTGCAAGAGCTGTTTGTGCAAGAGCAGAAACAGAGCAAATAAACTGTGCAAGAGCTGTATGTGCAAGAGCAGGAACAGGGGTCATATGCTGCTTCTTCAAGAGCAAGAATGGGGTTCAACTACTGCATGTGCAAGAGCAGGATTGGGGATCATATACTCTGTGTGCAAAAGCAGGAACAGGGTTCAGATACTGCGTGTGCAAGAGCAGGAACAGGGCTCATATACAGCGTGTGCAAGAGCAGGAACAGGGCTCATATACTGCGTGTGTGCAAGAGCAGGAATAGGGATCATATACCGCGTGTGCAAGAGCAGGAACAGGGATCATATACTGTGTGTCCAAGAGCTGGAAGAGGGCTCATACACTCTGTGTACAAGAGCAGAGCCAGGAATCATATACAGTGTGTGCAAGAGCAGGAATGAGTATCAGATACTCTGTGTGCAAGAGCAGGAACAGGGCTCATATACAGCGTGTGCAAGAGCAGGAACGTAGCTCATAAACAACGGGTGCAAGAGCAGGAACAGAGCGCATATACAGAGTGAGCAAGAGCAGAAGCGGGTCTCATATAGCGCGTGTGCAAGAGCAGGAACATGGCTCATATACAGCGTGTGCAAGAGCAGGAACAGGGATCATATACCGCGTGTGCAAGAGCAGGAACAGGGCTCAAATACAGTGTGTGCAAGAGCAGGAACAGGGATCATAAACTGTGTGTCCAAGAGCAGGAACAGGAATCATACACTGCATGTGTGCAAGAGAAGGAAAACAGCTCATATACAGTATGTGCAAGAGCCAGAACAGGGCTCATGTACAGCGTGTGCCAGAGCAGTAACATAGCTTATATACTGTGTGTCCAAAAGAGGGAAACTTACTCATATAATGTGTGCAGAAAGACGGTTCATATGCCTCATGTGCCAGGAGCAGGAACATGGCTTATATACCATTTATGCAAGAGCAGGAACATGGTTCACACACTGTGTGAACAAGATCTAGAATACAGCAAGACAGCACCTTGTATGCAAGACAATGAACACATCTCATGCAGTGTATGCAAGAGCAAGGCCGAGTTCAAACACTGTGGCCCTCATTCAATTGCGATTTGGCCAATTGAATAAGGCTCTAAATAAGCACATAGCATATATTTTTTAAAGAAGTTTTTAGTTACTAAATATCTATCCAAAAACAAGGTTTTCACTAACTAAAAACTTATTTAAAAAAAATATGTTATGTGCTTATTTAGAGCACTATTCAATTGCCCAAATCGCAATTGAATGAGGGCCTATGTGTGCAAGAGGGGGGAAATAATTTACAAAGTGTGTGCAAGAATATGAAGACAGATCACAATAGGTGCAACATCAGGACCACTGCTAAAACTGTGCAAAGCATGAACATTACTCACAGCTTGTGCACAAAATAAGAACACAACTATAATAGTGTACAGAAGAGCAGGAACACAACTCATGGCAGGAGAACTGTGGAAGCCAACTCCCAAACATCCTCTGTATTTATGGGTAAAGAGTATGTTTTACACATTACACATTTTTGGTGGACATAAAAATGAGTGGTCTATAGTTTAGTAGAGGCGAATTTACCGCTGGTGCAGCCGGTGCAAGGCACCAGGGCCCTGCTCTGTGGGGGCCCAGTGTTGTGCCAGGCTAAATCTGCCATGGCAAGCCCCGGTCCTCCGCGGCCCCCTGCAGCATCTTTCTCGACCACCCGTGGCCCTCCTGTTCCTATTCCTATCCATATCCTGGCAATCACATACAAAGTCATCAACAACACTACAACCTCCAACATCAGATCTAATCTCCAGATACTCCCCTAGCTGCTCCTCCGCTCTGCCCATGATGTCCAGCTCTCTTCACTCATCATCACCTCCTCACACTCCCAAGACTCTCTGTCAGACTCTCTCGTAATCCTCAGTTTCAAATACTTCTTGAAAACTCATCTATTCAGAGAAGCCCCCAACTTCAATGTTCTCCTCAGAAACCTCTACCAGCCAGGTGGCACAAAGGCATAGCAGAGTGTGACATACACATAAAAAAAAAAAATCAGAAAAATATCAAGCACAGATCAGATAACATCTTCAGCAACTGAATCACATAATGTGGGAAATTTTATATGCATCCCATGTTATATGATTTACTGATTTACTATGTATGATTACTCAATTCCTGGCCAATAGATGGGGAAGAAGTGAAGGCAGTGGCAGATTTTATTTTGCTGGGAACCAAGATCTTTTCAGATGGTGACTGTAGCCATGAAATTAAAAGATGTTTGCTTCTGGGGAGGAAAGCTATGGAAAGCTTGGACAAGCTAGTAAAAAGTAAATATATTACAATATCAACAAAGGTCTGCATAGTTAGAACTATGGTATTCCCAGTAGTAACATGAGAGCTGGACCATAAAGAAGTCTGAGCGATGTAGAATTGGCACCTTTGAATTGTGGTGTTGGAGAAAATGTCTTAGAGTGGACTGCAAGAAGATCCAATAAATCAGTACTTCAGGAAATCAATCAAGACAAACTGTTCACTAGAAGCTATGATCGTGAGGCTGAAGCTAAAATATTTTGGCCATATCATGAGAAGACAGGATTCCCTAGATTGAAGTCACAAGAAGAAGGAGATGACAGAGGAGAAGATAGATAGATGATGTCATTGAAGCAATTAACATGAACTTGAGGGAGCTCTGTCGTGCATTTGGTTGGGTAAAAGAAAGAGTTTATATCCATCTATTATTTGCATTATATGGTTGTCCATTGGTATTGCTCTTCTAACATGTGAGGGGTTAAATCATTTTCCTTTGTACAAATTTGTGTACAAAATTTCTGAGTCAATTAAACAAATCAAATCAAGACTTGGCCAGGCCAAGTTTGAGATATTTTTACATGGGTAAGAAAGATTCCTCTAGATAAAACATTGTGAAGGTCTCTAGATAGCTTGAATATTCTGAGACATATGCACCTCATTTCAATACTCCATTGTCTCAAATAAATATTATCAAGCAGGTGTTAAGATTAATTGTACATTGGCTCGCCTTACCAAAAATACTTGGCAGACAATATGGTACAGAGGTCCCACATATTAATACTGTATTAATCTAATTTAATATTTTGTACCAGAGCGCTCCCAAGCAGATAGAAACAGATATACACAACATATTAATCAATACATTCTAATTTATACACATACATGCAAACGGGGAGTAACTATTTTTGATTGGTGGAAACCAACTTTGTGACAATGAGGAAGAAATAGTTATCGAATGGTACTGCGTTTTTTCCCTGCTTTTTCCTGGGGTCTTTCCTTCTTCTGTACTATTGTCTTGCCTGAGTCTTTTCTTCTGTCCTTTTTTTCTGGCTGGTCTTTTCTGGCTTATCTGGCAGTCCTGCATGTGGACATCCCTGACTGTCATCCTTGGGCATAAACCTATGTCCCCTATCTTCCCTAAGATATCTTTCTATATCTGTCTATCCAAATTATATTTTATCTCTACAACTCTTCCTAACAAACCAATAACACAAAGAGGGATTACTTCAGACTATCTTGAGAAGGGATCCTAAAATGATAGGTGTTATTCTAAAATTATATACATGGTATGTATAAACTGGTTTAACTTTCTAATTTGTAGTACAGTTAACATTAGCCCAATATACCACAATCCTTCTGTTACCATTTTAGGACTGGTCACAGAACCCAGACTAATTAGCACCTTCATTCTGGACTGTAGGTGTTAATCAATATATTTCACTCTGTGCCCATATTCCTTCAGACTGATTGACTTTATTCAATAATATAACCATTTAACTGTTACAAAACCAATTATTAAAAACATCTATACAGCAAACCACACTTAGCAATACTCAACATATATAATAATCTTGTATCACACAATCAACAAAACTGTCTTACATCATTATTGATTGAATTGACCAATTTGATAAATTAAAATACATTTAATAAATTTTGATATAAGACCTATAACCAAATAATAACTTGCCAATACCTAAATACAAAGGTTAATTAGCTTGAAATCCCACATACAATATAACCAATGTGAATACATATTGCTCCAATATATATATTTAGATATTCTAACTGCCATATACATTGATATACCATATTTTACTGCTTTCATAAAGTAACAGGTTATTTTGCTAATTATTAATATAATATATACTGTAACAAATAGCTGATTATACACTCTGCATAACGTTTCTGTATTGCACTAACCAAATATAGACAGACTGTCCTAACCACACTTTATACGATTATAGACACTGTTTATATACTACTATATTGAACTAACCAAACATAGATTGTATTAAACTAAATTGTTAATCCACATTTGATAAGTTTGTATACACTGCTTAGTGATTTCTGTATTGATCTAATGAAATATAAAGTGTGTTAAGACTAATTGTTATCTAATCATCCAAAAGAGATTGTAAAAGACATCGGGTAGATTGTATATTGTGATCTAACTAAATATCAAAGCTTATAAGTGTAAACACTTATAATTGTTTATCCTTGATATTTACTGCTATACCGATAAATGCTATTTCTGCAAACAGTGTATCCTTGTCTATAAATTGATCCTCAAACTCAATTAATCTATCACTGTAATATTTTAATAAACTATATTAATGTATACAGTGTAATATTTATGTCATACTAATTGCATGACAGCTCAGAGGGGCAGTGACTGACATAGGTATCTGATGTGCTGCGGTCCATAGGGTCATGCGACTGAACGACTAAATAACAACAACAGCATTTCATAAGGGGGAAACAAAGCTTCTCACTTTCTCAGCTCTTCTCACTTCATCTCAGGTGAGAAAGTGCTTTGTAAATATCCCCTTCCCATGTATGTGCATGCAACAATAACAAGACAATTTACACCATATATGCAACATAATATTCATGCTATGAGTATAGGAACAGAAATGCATTTATATTGTGAGTACACAAGAATCACTCACACTATGAGTTCATGAACACTCTTATTGTGTGTGTGCAACAACAGAAATACAACATCACCAGAAAATGTTCATATTAACACACACTGTACACATAACAGAAACACAAAGAAATTCATCCCACACCCTATATAACAAGCATATATGGGCAGAGCTGGATAGTGCATTAGACAGAGTAAGTAGCTGCCTAGGAGGTAACCAGCTTCTGTGGCCTACACAGCTTTTCATCTAACATGACAATGAGGAGCAAGTGAGCACAACATTGAGAAGGAGATATGGATAGTTGGATAACAGAACGTCCTCATACCACCCAATAATGTATTTATAGTCTATTGATTACCCCTTAACTCCACTTCTGCTTCAGCAAACAACAGAGCAACTCTGGTATTGAACAGCTGAATTAAGGTAATGAGCCCCTTCTGGATCACTACCTTGTTGTTGTGAGGGGGCTTGTGCATTTCAATGAATCTGTAAGCTATACCAAGATGGTCAGGTTGTAGCAGAGAGGTCAGAAAAATCACAGAGAAGGAATTGGCAGCCAACTCCAGTATCTTTGCCATGAAATCATATGGATTAGCACAACTAGATACAAGATGTACCTTGAGTGCTGTGGTCCATAGGGTCACGGGGAGTCGGACATGATTGAACAACTGAAGAACAAGGTAATGAGGAGAGATTGTACCATATATATATATATATATATATATATATATATATATATATATATATATATATGTCTTTCTATCAGTAACCTTTTTTTACAATTCTAAGGAAAACTGCAATGAAAGGGGGAAAAAAAAGACCATGGCCATACAATGTTCTTGGAGGGGGACCTAAACTTTTGAAGAATCGGTTTATAACTACAGGAATCCATTTTGTGTTTGATACATCACATCCTATTATTATGTAGTATTTATAATGCGTCAACATATTCCCCAATGATATATATATATACATAGTACATTTGTGTTCACACTTGAATGTCTAAAATAAGTAAAAAACCGTGTTGTTTGCTCACAGTTCTGAGAAATACGGTTATTACACTGCTTTCTGGGAGCCTGGGCAGGGAAATGCAAATGCGCCTGTTTATTTTCATTGTGCAGTAGTCTTACACATGTTATATTTCTCATTTATTATGGTTATTAATATTTTTTAGACAGTAACTAATTGTTATTTTGGAAACGTAATATGTAAAAAGAAGAGAGAACGGTCACAATGATTTGTTAAATAATTGGATTTGTGTAACAATGTCACTACACACCTTGCCCCTTTACAGGCCCAGCTTGGAGTCTGACCAATGTGCTTATTTTAACTATCCATGGAGAAAGGAGTGGGATAGGAGGGAAGATAGAGAGAAGAATGGGATACCGGGTAAGTGTCAAAGATTTGTTATATTACTCTTACCCCCTACCCTTGCACATGCTCAGAAGCAGGCAAACGCATGGCAAATTGCAAACACTGCTCAAACAGAAATATAAACACTCCTTTCATAGACAACACCCTCACACCTGCCTCTAGCAGTCATGCTCATTTTCAGAAATATTTTTTTATTCTGTTGAGTTTGATACATAACATATTATTTATAAATTATCATTAAAAAAAGCTAGTTTTACAATTATTTCAAGCTGCCTACACATACATAGTTACATAGTTACATAGGCCCTCATTCAATTGCGATTTTTCCAATTGAATAGGGCTCTAAAAAAGCACATAACATTTTTTTTTAAAGAAGTTTTTATTTAGTGAAAACCTTACTTTTGGATAGATGCTTAATAACTAAAAACTTCTTTAAAAAAATATGGTAGGTGCTTATTTAGACCCCTATTCAATTGGCGAAATTGCAATTGAATGAGGGCCATAGTCATTAAGGTTGAAAAAAAGACTTTTAGTCCATCAAGTTTAACCTTTTAAGATCTCCTCTGATCTGCAATATGCGGATTAGTTAGTAATTAATTAGCTGTTAATTAATTATTAATAGTATAGTATTTGAGGTTGAATAAAAAGTTAGTCCATCAAGTTCAACCATTTTAGTTCTCTCTTGATCTTTTTAATATGTGGACTATTTGTTAATAATTGTTAACCCTTTTCTTTGTTTAAGGTGACCTCAAGGGGTGTCCTCTTGTCAGTTGAAAATCTCTTGCTATAAAAAGTTCACTCGACAAAGCCTTATATTGACCCTGGATGTATTAATATAGGGTAATCATATCCCCTCGAAATTACGTTTAATTTGGTTACTCATTCTTCATAACTTAGCCCCTCCATTCCCCTTATTAGTTTTGTAGCCCTTCTCTGTACTTTTTCCAGCTCTAAAATGTCCTTTTTATGAAGTGGTGCCAAAAACTGTACTCCATATTCCTAAGGAGGGCATACTAGGGATTTGTATAGTGGCAGAATTATATTTGCTTCCCTTGCTTCTATACCCTTCGTAATACATGCTAATATTTTACTTGCCTTTGCAGCTGCTGCTTGGCTTTGAGCACTGTCACCTAGGTGGTTGTCCACTTGTACTCCCAAATCCCTTTCAATATCTGATACCCCTAGATTTGCTCCATTAAGATTATAAATTGCATGGCTATTTTTCCTTCCCAAAAGCATAACCTTACATTTATTTGTATTAAATCTCATCTGCCATTTAGCCGCCCATTTCTCTAATTTATGCAAATCCCTTTGTAGGCAAAGTACATCATTATCTGATTTAATTACATTGCACAACTTAGTGTCATCAGCAAAAATGGAGACACTACTTTCGAGTCCTACTTCTACGTCATTAATAAATATGTTAAAAAGCAGAGGACCTAATAGTGAACCTTGAGGAACCCCACTTACCACATTAGTCCAATCTGAGTTGTTCCATTTACAACAACCCTTTGATTCCTGTCTTTTAGCCAGCTCTCGATCCATGAGCAGATATTTACTGCAATTCCTGTATCCCTTAGTTTGCACAATAGTCTCCCATGTGGCACTGTATCAAAAGCCTTTGCAAAATCCAAAAAGACTACATCCACTGAGTTGCCTTGATCCAGGTTTCTACTAACCTCCTTATAGAAACTAATTAGATTGGTCTGACATGAACTATCCTTCATAAATCTGTGTTGACTGCTACCTATGATCTTGTTCAAATATACATATTCTTGTATTCTGTCCCTTATTAACCATTCTAAAAGCTTCCCAACTACAGATGTGAGGCTCACTGGTCTATAATTCCCCGGATTTGCTCTTGCTCCCTTCTTAAATATCGGTATCACCGCAGCTTTTCTCCAGTCATGTTCTCATGTATATTGTCTTATAGAGATAAGCCTTATCATTACTACACTATACTGCATTATTATATGGCTCTACGGTATTATTATACAGCAATATTTCTATACAGTGTGGCAGTATCATTATACAGTTATATTGCATAATTATGCATAGAATTATACAATTGGCCTGTAATATTGTTGTAGTTTAGTCATTAATTCGTGTCCGACTCTCCGCGACCATATGGACCGCAGCATGGCAGGCACAGGGTTGTGCTTATCCATGAGAATTTCTTGTCAAAAATACTGAAGTGGGTGCCAGTTCATTCTCCAGTGACTTCTCTGCTTACCTGACCATCTTGGGTGACCCTACATGGTAAATCTCACAGCTTCATTGAAGTACACAAGCCCCTTCACCACAACAAGGTAGCGATCCAGAAAGGGTGTAATATTATACAGCTCTAAATCATCACTATATAACTCCACAGTACTATTATACACCCCTAATGTGTTAATATACAATGCACCAATTTAAAAAGATGATTTATATACTGCTAAATATTTTTTTTGTATGAAACAATGCCTCAAGATTAAAAAAAATGGACCACAATGCACATGGGGGGGGGGGGGGGGGGAGGATACATTGCTACCTTGTCATGGTGATGGGGCTTGTGTACTTCAATGAAGCTGTGAGCTATACCATGTATGGTCACCCAAGATGGGCAGGTCCAAAGAGAGAGGTCAGATGAATCGCAAGCCACTGGAGAAGGAAATGGCAACACACTCCAATATCTTTGCCATGAAAACAGTATGGATTAGCACAACCAGACACAAAATGTGCTGGCGTGCTATTTTCATATGATCACCGAGAGTCAGATATGACTGTACGACTTAACTTGCCCTAGGGCTGGGTGTTGATAACCACTGACTATACAGTCAAAAAATGACATTAACTATACACCATGTGATATTGTTTTTCCTGCTCTGTCCTGACAAAATCTAGGAAAGAGAGGGGCATTGATCCTTAAAGATATCTGAACTGCAAAATATTGTGCTTGTGTTGCCATTGGTGCTAATGTACATCAGATAGGAAATAACTATTATTAGAGCCCCCTTGAGTCCTTGATTATATTTCCTCTCATCTCGCCTGTAAGATAAAGACAGATCAAATACATTGTTTTATCTGTTATAGCGTTACATTTCTTCAGTTTATATAACTTATTTTGGGGGAAAACGTTTGTAATATATAAAATATACTCTTTTAAATATACCACAACATTTTAGGCTACAGTGACCCTGCAGATGGAGTATGCATTAGGATCTCAAGCTGCTCCACACAAAAAGTTGTTTCTAATCATTTTAGAGGCTTCAATACCAATCAAAGCGACAGCACCTTTTAATATATGATTGTACATGTTAAAATGAAACACACTGAAATATTTTCAGAAGACAGAAAAATGTGGTTTCTTACTGAGAGAGTATCTTATTTCATGTGGAAAATGTTACTTTGTGTTTTTCCAGGACATGCTTGCATTATTATAGATTTTTTGCAGTATTTCAGAAGCTATGATGTCACAAAAACAAAACTTTGTGTATTTTCTTATTATTTTGCTATACCCCTTTATCATAGAGCTAAATTTAACAGCTGTGTAAGCCATGAGTTGTTGTTGTTCAGTTGTGTCTGATTCTTCATGACCACATGGAATACAGCATACTAAGCATATTTTGTCTTTGGTTGTGCTCATCCATATGGTTTTCTTGGCAAAGATACTGGAGTTTGCCAAAGTTCCTTCTCCAGTGGACCGTTTTTGACTGACGTCTCACAGCTTCATTGAAGCACACAAGCCCCTTCACCACAACAAGGTAGTGATCCAGGAAGGGGAAAATGACCTAGAATTCATCAATACTCCCACTCCTACTTTCACTGTTTTAGAAGAGTTTTATATAACCTAGTTATTCCTTCAACTGTCTGCAGAGCATGGAAGTCCAGTTTCAGCAAGGACCAAAAATCACAAGCACCCAGCAAAAAGCAATAACTTATTTCTGGTTCAAATTAGCTTTGACACCTAATATGTCAGGGCATTTTTCAGTATTTATAATGACTAGCGACTTGCCTGTCAAAAATGGCGGCAATAAAATGTGAAGGCTGGAAATGCTGTTTGCCACACAATGCGAGGCTCTTCCACCTCTAACTTGCGGGCCTTGCAAAGAACGCCAAATCACAATGCACATATGCCTGGCTATAAGATGGGTTATACATATAAGGGGTTATACATATAAGGCGTATGACATGTGGCTCACTACTCACACAACTGTGTGCCAAGCCTCTAATCACTATTACACACTTCACATACCGTATTTGCACTCTAATTTCTACTAAATAAAAGCACAGCCTTCACTGGCTCACTTCCAACAGGAAAAAGGTGTGGAAGCATAGTAAAAATCCATCGACTCCCGTTCCAGGCAAATGTAAATCACAGCATCAGTACCACTTCGTTACTAGAGATTGCGGTAATGCTCCATCTGTGCATTGTAATGTGGGGGCAGATCCTGTGGGGTGGGGGTGCTTTGTTTGAATGGCAGGTTTCCTGGATAAAAATATCCTGGAGTTCAAAAGTAAGAGGCATTGGAAAGATTTTTCCCGGTTGGAGAGAGTGAGATGAGGCAGAGACGGCAGCACGTCCAACTGGCGGCCAATCAAAGGAGCAACTGCACAGAGCCAAGAAAACCAAACTCCAAGAACCAGAGCAATGTGAGTAAGGGAGTGCAGGCTGAGATACTCAGTAATAGGAACAGAGGGGAATATCATGAGGATAAAGAGAGAGAGGAGAACACTGCGAGTGAGCACAGGGGATTAGGGCCCAAAACGGTGAAAATACCTACTCAAAAATTGAGATTGGAAATATACTTTTAATCCATAAAGTGGAATATTTTCAGATCTCCTCTGATTCTTCTATTATATGAGCTGATCCAGAGGAGGATGAACAAAAAACCCATTGTCTCATTAGGTGCAATATCGTTTGGTAATCTGATTTTTTTTACTGGGTCAATAATCTACCTGTTCTAGTCCACCAGCATATTCTTGTATGGCACTTTTATTAAAAAAAATATTAGCTTTTTAAGATATCTATAAAATGTGCTGTTACAACCTCCTTTGGGATAGAACTCTACAATCTGAATGCCCTTCTAATAAAGAACCGTTTTCTTTCAAAAAAGTGATTTTGTTTTTCCCTTTAGCCTTGTTGGGTATAAACTTCTTGGCAAGAAAAGAACTAGTGTATATTGATGCTGGTTATTTTAATATAAGGTAATCATGTCACTTTGTGTGGATGATTTGTTTCTCAGGAAGGTAAATCTAATTTGGGTTGTCTATCATCATAGCTTAATCGCTCCATTTTCATTATTACGTTTTATTGTCCTTTTCGGAATATTTTCTATAAATGTAGCTCTACAATTTTGAAATGATGCCCAAAATTGTATTCAAAGAGAGAAATGGGAAGCACTAGGAGGTGCATCTTGAGATACACAGTTATAGTGGGGTAGGAGTCAAAGCAACAAGGGCACAAAGGGATAGAGCTAGAAGCACCATGAAATACAGATAGATGGTAAGCAACTGGCAATGTTTTGAGTGAAGTTTAAAGATGAAATACCCCACTAAGTAAAGGAGGAATCATATTGTGAGACATGGAAATGAGTAAAACCCAGGATGAAAAACAAATAGTTTGGAAATGGAAAGATAGTGGGGATGGGAGGATCTCCACAAGATATATATTAATAGTGGTTACAAACAGAGGATCCCAACATAAGGTTCATATGGATGATGGAGTACCCAAAGTTGCAGAAGCGGAGAGCATCCCTAGACACAGAAGGATTGGAGCCATGGGGAACCTCCCGTGCATAGTGGAGGATATATATGGAGAATATGGAAAGGTGAGCATCCTGTGATATACTGCGGGGGAGCACCCATGATAAATGGGAATAGTGCAGATAGAGGAGTACACTTTGAGACACAATAATATGGAAATCAATGAAATATTGACAAAAGAGGAGACATATAATGAATAAAGGCAACAGAGACCAGATCTGAATTTACATATTTGGCACTCCAAACTCATAGCCACCCTGAGTGCATGAGGTAATGTGAGATAAAGGGTTACATTTATCAAATATGGTTAAAATTGTGGATAAGCGAAAGAAAGAACCAGTGGGTTTTGAAAACTTGTGTGACTATGAGCAAAATTAAGCAAATTGTGTTTGTGAAAGGCGTATTTGCATTTCTGGAGTGCAGTGCTTGCATTTCCACCAGCAGTTGTAGTCTAACAACTCAATTGTTCTGCAAACATATGTATGACACTGTTTATAGTCTGAACCTTCTCTCTGGTGATGATTGCTAAAATTGCTACATCTTCATACTGTCATAGCCAGCTTAGAGGGCAAGGGAGAGTGAGAGAGTGAGACGTGCTAGAGAGAAAGCAGAGGTGGGTGGGGAGACAAGTGCAAGAATGCAAGTAACTGTGGGGGTTTTCTCGTTTTTTGGGAGAGAATGCCCCTCTCACAACTCAAGATTACTTTAACATGATATATGTAAAGATAGATTGATAGATAGATACAGTCACCATCAAAACAATTAAACACTGAAATACAATAAATAATAAAGACTTCAACATACAATATAAAGCATGTTTCTCTGACAGCTAAGGGCAAGAGACACTGTTTTTCACTCACTAACCAGATATGAGAAGTTGCAATCCTAGTTGTCCATTCTGGTGATCCATAAATTAGGTGCTGTGTTATTGAGGACAAGTCAGTGAGTTATTTATGGTCCTTTCAGGACATGAGGGAGCAGGAGAGCTTGGCAGGTTGGAAAATAAATGAACTGATACCTAATGCATGTCAGTGTGTATGAAGGAGCAAGAATGTGTAGACAGTGTGAACTTGCCCTTGTTGCTTTTACTATAGTGCAGCACACTGCAAGCCGACCACTTCACACCCACCTACTTCCCCTCCACCACAAAAGAACCTGCTCATGGCAGATGACTAGATAAGACAGAGTCTATGTATGAAACATAAACAAACTGAAATATAAATGTATTTTTATGTAAATGAGGCACCCCTCCCAGTAGTAGATTCCAAAGAAGCATCATTACATATAAAAGATAATATACCATAGAACTTGTATTTTTTTTTATATGTTGGCTATTTTCAGGTGTAGTTCTTCAAACAAGCAATTATTAAATATTTGACTACAGTGGTCCTTTAAATCAACTATTTATGTCCTAATATATAGCAACTCCTAAAAAGGGACACAAAAGGAGTCAGGTAATAAATCAGAGCTCAGACATCTGCTGTTACTGGAAATCAGAGAGGCAGGAGGTCCTTGACTCCTGTCCAGAGGTATGTGAGTGACTAACAGGGAAACCCTACATCTCTGCCCAAAACATGTAAAACAAAATGATGATTTCTCAAAGTCTATGCTTGGGAACTAAGCAGATAAACGGCATTTTAAACAAACACACATATTTGGACAAGACGGATTGTTACAAATACTTCTGTACGGCTTAGCTAAAACATTAAACTTGGAACACACAGGAAAAACCCACAAACTCGGAGCTTGAACAGGACTCGCAGGAGTTGCCAGCCAGACATGCTCTACAAGATGCTCATGGGGGAGTACATCACAGATAAAGCCAAGGGGATGTTTTGCTGTTAGGAGGAGCTTGTTGATAAGGACTGTATAGTATATCTACAACAGCATACCAGATTCCAGAAAACAAGCCATGAAAAACGGGAACAAAGAAAGGAAATGAATTGGGGAGGGGGTATTCAAGAGGATCAATCTCACACTACATGTAACCTCAAGCATTAGGTCATCATGACTTAATAAGTGTTTCTGCCAATTACAGCAGAAGGCTGTCTTGTATTAAATGAGGATGTCAATCAGACAGTGAGACTTCATTCCATTGAGTCCACTACAGAGTGAGACTATCTTCCATTTAGCGAGTACAGCCATTACTCAGACAGACTAATACTACTTTACAATGAGTTACCATATCTATCACACAGTAAGGCTATCTTCCATTCATTGACAGCATCCATTTAACAATAAGGCTACCTTAAAATTAAGTGATGGTATCTATCACACAGTAAGGGCTACCCTGCAATAAATACATTGCTACTTTCCATTGCAGATAAATATTGCAGAATAAGGCTACCTTCTATGGAGTGTAGGTATCTGTTAAACAGTTAAGATGCCTTCCATAGAGTTACGGAAACTGTTGTATAGTAAGGCTGCCCTGATAGGGTACCTATGAGTGAGAAGATTGCATATACCCATTGCAGAGCTATTGAGTGATGGTATCTGTTACATTGGTATCTATTCCATAATAAGGGTGCCATTAACGACATTACAGCCTTATTAAATTGTGATTCGGCCAATTGAAAATGGCTCTATTTAAGCACATAGCATATTTTGTTTACAGAAGAAAGCAAGGTCTTCACTAACTAAAAACTTCTGTAAAAAAAATATGCTCTGTGCTTATATAGAGCCCTACCCAACTGGCCGAATCGCAATTTAATAAGGTTGCCTTCTATTGATTCACGAAGACAGTAGATAATAAGTACTGGCTTCATTGAGCAAGAGTACCCATACAGAATAAGGCTAACTTGTATTAATAAAATGAGGCTGCCTTTCACTGAGTAATAGGGTCTGCTTTCCATTAAGTGAGACTATTTATTACAGCGTGGTACTGCCTTCCATTAAAGGACCACTGAGGTGATACATTAATAATATGCTCTCATTAAAGACTTATGGGTGTGGCTGACATGTCACTTTTTTTAAAGACTAATAGAAGATGTTGTTATCCATGGTGAATAGATATTGAGATTATCTCCAACGAATAAAACCACACAACGCAGAGTTACCTTAACATGAATCGAGTGGTGATGCCTTTCACTGAGTGGGTATGTGTGTTTACTTGAGTGGGGACCAGTTAATATGATCCATGTACATGCTAAAGTGGATTTGGTAACCAACACAACAATTGAGGTCTAACTTGAAGTACACCAGTTAATAGATGAGTGAACAAGCCTTCTAATGAGAAGAGTTGGCTGCCAATGGTTCCTCTCACAGCAGGTCCCACATCTCTTCCACGGGCCCTCATTTCTCTCTCTGCTGTTTGCATTTAATAAAAGGGACGGTCCAGTCACTTCAAATTCTCCAGGATATGTGAACCAGGATGGAAAATGTCAGGAGAGGGGGGAGGGAAGGAGAGAAACAAAAGAGGTAGGAGGGGATCAGATAAACAGAGAGAATGAGAGAAAGAGTGTGTCTGAAAGAAATAGTATGTGAGTTAATTAGAGAGTTTAAGAAAAACTTGAGAGTGACTAAGACAGAAAGAGCATATGAGACTGAGGTGATTTGAGATAAAGGGTTACATTTATCAAATATGGTTAAAATTGTGGATAAGTGAAAGAAAGGACCAGTATGTTTTAAAAACTTGTGTGACTATGAGCATAATTAAGCAAATTAAGTGATTAAGGCTTTTTTAATTACAAAAAAAAAATAATTTTGATCCTGCTTGAATCCATGATATGTTGGTAGAAGTTTTGTGTGTGAATGGGGTATTTGCATTTCTGGGGAGAAGTGCTTGCATTTCCAAATGCAAGCACTCTGCATCTGGACCTTTGAGTGGGAAACGAGTGTTGTGTCAATTTCAATCAGATCCAATTATCTAACAGTGCCATCTGTATTCACTCTTTTTACCACTCTTCCATCTAATAAAAGATTAGCAATATACCTCATGATCCGGCTCACAGGAAGTGATGTAACAAACACAAAATGGTTTCCTTTACTCAGAAAGAGATTCTTTAAAAAATTCAGATTTTCTAAAAGTAATGCTTGTATATCCATGGCTAACACAGCTGACAATAGTTGGTAGTTTTGGTGCATATTTTGGTACATACTTCACCAATAAGTGCCTATTTCTTGAAGTACAATATGTTTTGTATGGAGCCTTGTTATTAAGCAAGCCCCTATAGAAAACGTAGGAAGTGAGGATATTCAACATCGCTTACCCCATTTTTAATTTTTGTGACATGCTCTAGTAACATGAATGGGACTAAATAGAACACAATTTTGGAAGTAAAAAGATTAACAACCCCAGTTAATGTCCAGTGACATTAAGTGAAAGAAAATGGGGCAAATAAAAGTCAACGGCTCCATATAAAAAGAAAAAGATTGGGCATGTCCAGTATAAGTAACCCCAGAAGTGTATGCATGCGCAGTCTTTTGATTTGCATGTGGCTTTAAACTAAGGGCTTCATTCAAATGCCATTTGACCAATTGAATAGGGCTCTATATAAGCACATAGCATATTTTTTTTACAGAAGTTTATAGTTAGTGAAAACCTTGCTTTTGGATAGAAGTTTACTAACTAAAAACTTCTGTAAAAAAATATGCTATATAGAGTCCTATTCAATTGGCCAAATCGCAATTGAATGAGGCCCTAAGAGTCCAGATTGTAACTGCCAACCATTGGCAATAATCACTCAAGATTTCTGTCTGACTTTAGTGGATAGATGATCTCAGATAAATATTGCAAGTTTCAATGAAAATTTACATTATGAAAATGCAATTAACTAATAAAGTACTTATTACTTTTAATTTTAAGTTATGCAGACACTTTAATTGACTGCATATTTTCCAAAAAGCACTTACTGGGTCATTACTGTCTGAGAACTATTATCTACACTTTATGGTCCAATCCTACC
The DNA here is from genome assembly GCA_027410445.1 of Discoglossus pictus. Classification (NCBI taxonomy): domain Eukaryota; kingdom Metazoa; phylum Chordata; class Amphibia; order Anura; family Alytidae; genus Discoglossus; species Discoglossus pictus. Next base: position 58,787,609 of record CM050175.1, read on the forward strand.
CCCTCTCCCTTTAATAACTGAGAAGCCAGGACCAGACAGGGAAGGTCAAAACCCCACATTGCACTAAAAAAATGCAATTAATTCCTATCCCGTCTGCACTTGTTCCGATTGAGTTTCTGCATTTTTGACATCTTTGCTGAATCTGGAGAAGCTGCTTTCTACCCCACCATCTCCAGTTAGAAGGCCTCACCTGTGACACACAGCGACATGGAACCTGAATATTAGGAATATAGTCCAATTTTGGAAAGCCCAATATAGGGATCGGGGCTACACATAGATAACATTGTAAGACCATGTACAAAAAAAGTGTGGTTAATAAAACAAGGGTCAGCTTTTATTACTTACAGAAAATAAGTATTTGAAGAGCAGAGCATAATAGTAGATCTCCTTTGCTAATTAAAGAAGTGACTTCTGCTTGATAATAAACTGAAAAAGGCTGTAGCCTTAGTCTAAACTGCTGCAAATAAAAAATGTTAGACAGAGGGGGATGATAATATCAAAAACATGGATTTGACAAACAAAGGCTCACATAATCTGCCCATTTTATCTATCTGAAGGCTTTATGTTTATCCCAGGCATGCTTATATTCCTTAACAACAAGAGCAAATTACCCTTAGGATTTTTTCTTACCATAAGGGTGATAGGGGGAATAAGACATAGACTCCTTTCTCACTGTTCCTTAGGGAGCTCAGTTGCACCTCTCTGAAGAGGCCCACAGAGGCCGAAACGTGTCTGGGGTTTGCTGTTTCTCCTGTTCAGGGTAGAATCGCCTGGTATTTCTGGGCTGGATCTCTCTTTTGAAAGAGACCAGACTGATATACTACATGATATTTCTCCCTGTGAAGGGCACAGGTGGCTAAAAGAGGCTGCTCTCTAAGGGCCTCGTTCAATTGCGATTTGGCCAATTAAATAGGGCTCTATATAAGCACATAGCATATTTTTTTTACAAAAGTTTTTAGTTAGTGAAGACTTTGCTTTTAGATAAAAGTTCACTAACTAAAAACTTTTGTAAAAAAAAAATATGCTATGTGCTTATATAGAGCCCTATTCAATTGACCAAATCGCAATTGAATGAGGCCCTAATTTAGTAACCAGGCCTATAGGACAAACCTACTTCAGGTATTGTCCGTTCTCAGATTGAGCACCTCTAATTTTGTTGTTGTCTATGCTTATATTCCTTAGCTGTGTTTGGCCTCATCATTTACACTGTAAGGCTGCTCAAGTTATCTATTCTCCCTTTCTTTAAAGTGTTGCTTTCTTATGACTGTGATTGACTGCACCTTACATTTTTGTGCAAGCACTGCATGTGTCAGAAAGAAAATACTATTATCAAATGCTCATAATTCAAAAGATATAACTGTATATTTTTCAAAAGTCATATAAATCAAAGACTCACACTCAAATAGACAAAAATAAAATCCTTGCTCACCGTGCTTAAGGAGTGCAGTGAGACATCAATGAGGTAAGCCAAGACACTGAAACTTATATATGGGGTAGGGTCCTGCTGGCTTGATATGCCTGTTAATCTTGGGCTGGGCTATCCTTATCTTCCCCTCCATTATACCACAAGTAATCTAAGACTAGTGTTGCCTGTTTATACCAATCAAACTAGAAAGACAACAAATCAGTATGAATAAACCTCTGAGAGGCAGACGATCTGAATCACAAAATGACTCCAGATTGAATAGAATGGCTGCTAATCATAGCCCATAGTAATCAATAATGACCTACAATCTTCAATCTTGGCCCTTAATCAATGGCTGACAATAGGTGAGTGAAATTGTCTCAAAGTTTTCAAAACTGAGCCTCAAGACTATCACCCACTCAGTGACTTAATGACTTCAAATTAAAAGTCTGCAGGCTCATAGAGCCTAACCCCTGGTAGTGACTGGGACACCAATTAGAGAACGTTAGACTGACTCCCAACCAGTAATCTTTACCACCAACTCCCAATAAGCAACACTGATTCATGATAGGTGCAATAGAGCCTGATCATCAATAGCACCGACACATGAATGACTCCATTCAGCGGGACTTTGAATGTGATTTGAAATTAATGAGCCTGAATCCAATTAAATAGGCCACAATAAGTAACATTGCCCCTACATGAGTGGTATAGACTTTGCGAGAAGTGAGACGGAGTCTCCTTAACAATAAGAATGGAATACATACAATGATATTGACCCAGATATTGATACTAACCCCATCTAATGGAACTGACTCCCATTCAATGTTACTCACCCCCACTCAATAATATTGACCCCAATCAATGATACTGAGCCAATCAATAATACTGACTCCAATTAGTGACGCCAACCCCCTATTAGGTATACTGACCCCCAAAACAGTAATATTATCCCCCGGTCAGGGAAACTGGCCCCTATCAGTTATACTGTACCAATCAATGAATGATACCTAACAAAATCAGTGACACTGACCTACAATTATTCAAACTGACCCTTATCAGTGATACTGACCCCTATCAGTTATACTGACCAATCAATTAATGATACATAACAAAATTAGTGACACTAACTCCCAATCAGTGACACTGACCCACAATTAATCAAACTCACCACTATCAGTGATACTGACCCCTATCAGTTATACTGTACCAATCAATGAATGATACATAACAAAATCAGTGACACTAACTCCCAATCAGTGACACTGACCCACAATCAATCAAACTGACCACTGTCAGTGATACTGACCCCTATCAGTTATACTGTACCAATCAATGAATCAATGATACTGAACAAAATCAGTGACACTGACCCACAATCAAGCAAACTGACCACTATCAGTTTTACTGTACCAATCAATGAATGATACTGAACAAAATCAGTGACACTGACCCACAATCAAGCAAACTGACCACTATCAGTTTTACTGTACCAATCAACGAATGATACTGAACAAAATCAGTGACACTGACACACAATCAATCAAACTGACCCCTATCAGTGATTCTGTACCAATCAATGAATCAATGATACTGAACAAAATCAGTGATACCGACTCCCAATCAGTAATACTGACTCCCCATCAGTAATACTGACCCACAATCAACCGAACTGAACTTTATCAATTATACTGAACCAATCAATCAATGGTACTCATAACCAGTGATTCTAATCCACCTTCAATGATACTGAACACCAGTCAGTGATGCTGACACAAACCACTGATACTGAGCACCAATCAATGGCATTGCCTCGCCTATAGGTGATTCTGTGGCACATTCAAAAGCTTGACAGAACCCAGTCATCAGTACAATCAGCCCCCAATCACAATCAGTGATATTAGTATGATTTGACATGTTTGTATGTTTGATAGGTCACACTAACTGTTGTATTCCCACAAGTCATAGACATCTTTGTACTGAACTAATTACAGGAGATGTATAAACTGTGACACATTGTATGTTGGATCTGTGCAGTATAGGATATGACAGACATAGGTCCCTGGCTTGGCAGGTGAAAGATGGTCCAAACCCTTGTACCAGAACAGCAAGTCATGGCGACCTGACTGCAGATATGGTGCATTTTAAGAAGGCTGTGGGGCAACATGGCAGCCCTGGCAAGGGAGCTGTCATAACCAGTAACATCAGATAATGCAATGTGACCTAAGGCTTGACCTGTCTCACATACAAGAACAACAAGGAACTTCAGGAATGCACTTCTCCAGTTCTCCCCAGAAGTTACCCAACCAAATAAAAAAGCACTATTCTTATTTTAGGCAATTTCTCAACATAGAATAATGGATTTAACTGCATATAAGAACCAAAAAGGACCATATAGTCTACCCATTCTGTCTAACTAAAGCTTGGCATAACTAAACATCAGGGTAGCCCTATGATTATCCCAGGAACTCCTTAAATGTGTTTGATCCTACCACTTCAACAAGAATGCCGGGATCTATCCTGTTATATGTACACACAGGAAGCCTCCTGGTGCCGGTCCCTCTTGCGTCCCACGTACCGATGTACTAGTACACCACAACCCACTAACCCTCTAACCGTAACCCCCTAACCTGTAAGCCCCTAACCCTCTTACCCTAACCCCCTAAACCTCACTTCCTAACTCTAACCCTAAGCCCCTAACCCTCTTACCCTAACCCTAACCGCCTAAACCTCACTTCCTAACCCCCTAACCACCTAAATCTCACTTCCTAACCCTAAGCCCCTAACCCCCTACACCACTTGCCGGGCCTAACCCTAACCCCCTAACCACTTACCGGGCTCTTAGACACAGCTAGATTGGGACGTCAGCGGCACGCTTCCCATCGCTTACTGTGCGTACATATAACAGGATAGGTCCGAAAGCCGCACCACCTATTTACTAGCCTTTTTCTGTTAAGTAGTACTTTTGCACATTACTTCTAAATGTTCCACATTTCAAATTCAAATCATGACCTCTTATTCTTGCGTTCCTATTGTTTCCTATTGAAAGATACTTCCCCAGAAGTTTATTAAAACCTTTGATGGTCTCTTTCATTGAAATAATATAAATGTAAACATATTGATAAAAAGTGATTGAGGTAATGGCTTGGATAGATAGATAGATAGATAGATAGATAGATAGATAGATAGATAGATAGTCCATTAACCCCTTGGCCACCAGAGGGCCCTGCCATACACCATTAGGTTTGACAGCAGAAACACATCAGAACACATAATTCAGACAGCTGTTCCCTGCCAGATTGCAGCCCACCAGCACTCATATGGTTAAGAAATACACATATCCACTTGATATCTTCCTTTTTTGATTATAACAGCATCATCACCTCTAAGTTTTGGAAAACAATAACTTCAGACACTCAACTCAGGCATTACATTTTCCAATGGGAGAGGGGGCAACTCAAAGGATAACTCTTTCACTGCTGCAGCACTCCCCATTACTGGCATGTACACAAGAGTAACAGTACAAGAAGAGCACCAGTAACAGCAGTAATGTATATCCCAACCCCAAACACCCCATCACCCCTAGATTTCAGTTCTTACCACATTGCTCATGAAGTCTGCCTCATTGAAGTCTTCTAGCTCCAAGAAAGGGCTGTGGAAGCTCCTATCAGGGGGTGCTGTGACACCTTCCATGATGTCTGTATTTTAGGGTCAACAGCTCTGACATGTAGCCATGAGAATAGAGGAATAGGGGTGGGGGTCAAAGGATAGACTGGGAAGAAGGTGAGCAGGATGTAATGTTACAGGACGTTTGTCTCAGGAGTGCTAGAGCAGATGGAAGAGTGCAAAGTGTGGGGGTGTAAATAGGGGGATACAGTGGGGGATAAGTTGGAGTGAAGGGATGGGATGGGGTGCTGAATGGGCAAAGGAATATGAGCTGGGGCTCTCAGATACAGAGATGGAGATCAGTGGGGTCAAGTGGTAAATAGTATATAGTATGATGAGTAGTGGGTATTGCTAGGGAATTATTAGGTTAGGAATAATGGGGTGTAGTGGTGGAGATGTAATGGGGTGCAGGGTTGGATGGGGTGCAGTGAGATGGTGCTCAGCAGTTGGATGGGGTGATGGCATCATATAGAGAATGGGTGCAGGGGTAACAAGATGGGGTGTGGAGCTGGATCCCCAGGATGGGATGGGGTGCAGGGGTAATAGGATGGGGTGTGGAGCTGGGATCCCCAGGCTGGGTTGGGGTGCAGGGCTAACAGGATGGGGTGTGGAGCTGGGATCCCCAGGCTGGGATGGGGTGCAGGGGTAACAAGATGGGGTGTGGAGCTGGGATCTCCAGGCTGGGATGGGGTGCAGGGCTAACAAGATGGGGTGTGGAGCTGGGATCCCCAGGCTGGGATGGGGTGCAGGGGTAACAAGATGGGGTGTGGAGCTGGGATCCCCAGGCTGGGATGGGGTGCAGGGGTAACAAGATGGGGTGTGGAGCTGGGATCCCCAGGCTGGGATGGGGTGCAGGTCCCTCTATTAGCTGAGGTCAGAGGGTCCTATTATCACCACACACATGCTGCAGTCCCCTGGGAGAGGGTCTCCCGGCCTCTGTGGGGGTCTCGGTGGTCCCAGGGTATCTCCTCCAGTCTATTTCTCCCGGTGACTCTCTCCAGCTGACAGCTGCAGCCAGACCTGAGGATATGGTCCCGCCCACTCATTAATATTAAACTCACTAACTGGTGAAGAAGCGCTTTTGACCCGCCCCTTATATTAATATGCAACCCAGAGATAACGCCCCTCTTACTATTAACCCTTTCATGTCCCAGGCTCTGTCTGTGTTAGTGGGGTGAGGCTCTGAAGGGGCTCCTCCTCTAACATCTCATCCATAATAAGGCAAATTAGTCTGGGAAACACAATGTCAGCAAATAAAGGAATAAATACAGGAATACAGGGAATTGATACATTAATATATAGAACTGATACAGTAATACAGGGAACTGATAGATTAATAGATGGAATTTATAGATTAAAACATGGAATTGATACATTAATACAGTGAAGTGATAGATTTATATAGGAAAGTGACACCGTAATACAGATAATGATACTTTAATATAGAGAACTGATACATTAGTATAGGGAATAAATACCTTAATACAGGGAATTGATACATTAATACAGATTACTGATGCATTAGTACAGATAACTGATTCATTAAAACAGCCCTCACTTGGTGTCTCCTGAATTGTTTAAAAGTCACAATGACATACCCTTAACACTGCTGCTTTATGATTCATTATTATCAGTCATGTCTAACTCTATGTGAGTCTATGGACCAAAGCATGCCTGGCATATCATGTATCTGGTTATGCTTATGCATAACATTAACATGGCAAAGATAGTAGAGTGTGTGCCAGTTCCTTCTCCAGTGGATTTGTCTGACCTTGGTTCACCCTTGCCTTCATAATGTGCCAAATGTTTTTACTCAGTTTAAAATAAATCATGACACCCTTTAATTGGTAACAATTGTATTCACTTTTGCCTTAATGATGTAAGACATTTTGTCCTAATGGATTAGGATCTTGGAAGAAATGGGAGGAATCATAGATTCAGATACCGTCTGTATTAATTTCTGTCATAAATGTCTTCTCCAAAGAAAACACTTGACAATGGAACTCAATGAGTAAGTCCTCATAGGACAATGCTCCCCCTCAAGCTGCAGGCACACTTGCAGTCTAAGATGCGATCCCACATGACACCAAGTCATCTAAATATAAGATTTTCGCTATAAATGCATGTGAAGTTTTTACCAAATTACTGTGGTCCTTTAATCTTACTTTGTACCAACTCTGTGATTACTGAACCCATTATACAGGCTGTGAAAAATAAACCCCAATTATAGAGCACCTTAGAGCAATTATACTACTATACCCATTATACAGTGGTTTTATTTGTCCCTGAAGCCTATTAAACAGAACCATGAACCCAATTATACAACAGCTCTGTGATTTACCAACCTTGCAAACGCTCATTATAACCCCATTATATTCGAGCTCAATAATCACTGAATGGTATTACAGTAAACTCCAGATTATCCGGCACTCAACTAACCGGGACTCTCAAGCAACCGGCACCTGCATCAATTCCCCATTAAAAAAAACTCCCACTAAACCGGCATAACTGGCACTATCTGGCACTATTCGGCAGTTTGAGACAAAAAAAAAATGCTAACTTTTTTTCTAATTGTTTTTTTCTGGACCTAAATGGCCCAGTTTAGGTGCTAATGCCTTTTTAAAGACATTTTGATGTTTTTGGGGAGTTTAAGGATTGTTTAGACCATTAAATTGGGAACTCCTGATTAAGCGGCAACTACACTTATCCGGCAATACCGAGTCCCCATGGGTGCCAGGGGACAGGGAGTTTACTGTATATACCAGCTCTATTATCACTGAACCCAAATAAATTCCAGCTCTATAATCTCTGTGTTAACTGTGAGTAGTGGAATTTACTACTATATGATCACAGAACACCATTATATACAAACCCCCACCATCCATGAACACCATTATATAGCAGCTCTACCATCATTGATCACTATACCAGCTCATGATGACAGAACACCATTATATACCAACTCTATAATGATCAAACACTATTATATACCATCCATGAACCCATTATATACCAGCTCTATTATCACTGCATTATAATATTTTTGGGACTGTTCCTCCATAACGGTCAGTTGGAAACCATTTAACAGCACTTCGGTAAACTATGAGCTATGTCATACATAATTTCTATTATGCCTGAACTCCATTATTGTTGTTGTTTAGTCATTCAGTCGTGTCTGAGTCTCCATGACCCTATGGACTGCATCAAGCCAGGTACATCTTGTATCTCGTTGTGCTCATCCATAAGGTTTTCATGGCAAAGATAGTAGAGTGGGTTGCCAATTCCTTCTCCAGTGGACTCTGATTTGTCTGCTATGACTTGCCAATCTTGGGTGGCCCTTCATGGTATAGCTCACAGCTTCACTGAGGTACACAAGCTCCTTCACCAACACAAAGTAGCGATCCAGAAGGGGGAACCCCATTATACAGCAGTTCTATACTCGGTGCATGCCTATTATACTGCAGATGTATCATTCCTGTCCCTATTACACAGCAGGCCTTTTATCAATGCTCCCCCTTATAGGTCTGCTCTAGGATCACTGTGCTCCTTTGTACTACAGCTCTATATGATCCATGTGCCTCATTTCTGATACCTGCACCCCAATAAAACCATTGTATGACCCTTGCACACCAATAAACCCCAGTTATATGACCATATGCACCCCATTATACAACATCTGTAAGAACCAGCACCCCATTATACAGCAGCTTTATGGTCCCTGTACCCCAGCAGCTGTATGGATGCTGATCATCATATCCAGTTTTAGCATCACTGAGTTGCTAAACCTAGACTATATCTAATAATTCTTCCCATATTAATTGCATTCCTCCATACACCAACATCAAGGCACAGAGGGAAATCATTATTGTGCTCAAACAGAATGCTCTTGGATGTATCTGGCAATGGATGGGGGGGTTACTGGGATGTCTGTTTCATGCCAAATTAGCTGATCTATGATCTCCTTCCATGAACTCTCTGGTATCTATTTGGAAGTTATCTATAATTCGTATGTTCCTCCAAACATCTGCTGATAAATAAAATGCAACTAGTTTATTCTGAATGAATATTATATATGAAAAGAAACAGGGGAGTCTAACTGGAGAGTATCCCAACAACCTGTACATGAGATGGTGCTTTGTAATAAACCAGTGCATAAAACTGCACAATGAGGGTGTTTGGCATTAACATTTGGGATTATAATGATAAATCTGGAGGAATATTTTTGCACATGTTTTTCCATGTGTGAAACTGCTGGTACGGTCCAAAATATGAGATTAGCTTCCAGCTAGTGAGATGTCTCTCCTGGGGCTCAGCTGGAACATTCGCCTAATGGGGTTACATGGATTTGTAATGGTTGAAATGACCAATCCTTAGTGAGACTGTCTTTAATTGAGTGAGATTGCCTTTCAATAAGTGAGACTGCTTTTTTTTATAAATGAAAATGTGTTCAAATGAGTGGGATTGCTTACCTATAAGTGAGGCCACCATCCAATGAGTGTGAAAGCCTTATAATAAGTGAGGCTACCATTTAATAAGTGCAACTGCATTCTAATGAGTGAGGCTGCCATCAATTGAGTCGGACTGCTTTCCAATAAGTGAGGCTGCCATCCAGTAAATGGGACTGCTTTCCAATAAGTGAGACTGCCATCATATGAGTGGGACTGCTTTCCAATAAATGAGGCTGTCATCCAATGAGTGGGACTGCTTTCCAACAAGTGAGGCCACCGTCCAATGAGTTTGAATGCCTATCAATAAGTGAGGCTGCCATCCAATGAGTGTGAATGCCTTTCAATGAGGGATAGGTCATGTCAAACAAATCTAATTAGTTTCTATGAGGAGGTCAGTAGGAACCTGGATCAAGGCAACTCAGTGGATGTAGTGTTTTGGGATTTTGCAAAGGTTTTTGATACAGTGCCACATGGAAGACTGTTGTGCAAACTAAGGGATGCAGGAATTGCAGTAAATATCTGTTCATGGATTGAGAGCTGGCTAAAAGACAGGAAGCAAAGGGTTGTTGTAACTGGAACATACACAGATTGGACTAATGTGGTAAGTGGGGTTCCTCAGGATTTAGTATTAGGTCCTCTCCTTTTTAACATATTTATTAATGACTTAGAAGTAGGACTTGAAAGTATTGTCTCCATTTTTGCTGATGACACAAAGTTGTGAAAGGTAATTTAATCAGATAATGATGTACTTTCCCTCTAAAGGGATTTACATAAAATAGAAAAATGGGCATCTAAATGGCAGATGAGATTTAATACAAATAAATGTAAAGTTATGCATCTGGGAAGGAAAAATAGCCATGCAATGTATAATATTAATGGAGCAAATATAGGGGTATCAGATATCGAAAGGGATTTGGTAGTATTTGTGGACAACCACCTAGGTAACAGTGCTCAAAGCCAAGCATCAGCTGCAAAGGCAAGTAAAATATTAGCATGTATTAAGAAGGGTATAGAAGCAAGGGAAAGCAAATATAATTCTCCCTCTATACAAATCTCTAGTACATCCTCATTTGGAATATGGAGTACAATTTTGGGCACCACTTCATAAAAAGGACATTTTAGAGCTGGAGATATGATTACCCTTTATAAATACATCCAGGGTCAGTATAAAGATTTGTCAAGGGAGCTTTTTGTGCCAAGAGGTTTTCAACTGACAGAAGGACATCCTTTAAGGTTAGAAGTAAAAAGATTCCATCTTAAAGAAAGAAAAGGGTTCTTCACAGTAAGGGTGGTTAATCTGTGGAATTCTCTACCAGAGGAGGTAGTGACAGTGGATTCAATAGATAACTTTAAAAGGGGACTGGATTTATTTCTAATCAAAAAGGGCATTCAGGGTTATCCTGGATAATTGGAGAGAGAATGTTGATCCAGGGAGGGATCCGATCACCAATATTTGGGGTAAGGAAGGAATTTATTTTTTCCCTTTGAGACAATTAGCTAAGTTTCACTTGTTTTTTTTTATGTTTGCCTTCCTCTGGATTCAATTAATTAACAACTAATTAATTAACAACTAATCTGCATATTGCAGATCAGAGGATATATTAAAAGGTCGAACTTGATGTACTGAAATTATTTTTTTCCACCTCAATTACTATGGCCCTCATTCAATTGCGATTTGGCCAATTGAATAGTGCTCTAAATAAGCACATAACATATTTTTTTCAAATAAGTTTTTAGTTAGGGAAAACCTTGCTTTTGGATAGATGTTTACTAACTAAAAACTTCTTTCAAAAAAATATTTTATGTGCTTATTTAGAGCACTATTCAATTGGCCAAATCGCAATTGAATGAGGGACAATGTAACTATGTAATAAGTGAGACATACTTCCAATGAGTGTTAATGCCATTTAATAAGTTAGACTGCTATCCAGTAAGTGAGACAGATGTCCAATTAGTGTGACAATCTCTCAATGAGTGAGATTACCTTCCATTGAGAGAGATTGTTTCCAGTGCGTGAGACTGCTTTCCAGTAACTAAAACTGGGACTAATATCTGGCATTGCCCAACATAGTGTGTCTGTTCTCCAGATTTCTCTTAGATTTCCTTCTAATGTCTGGAATTGCCACCATATGAATAATTTCCAATGATGTTATCTGCCTACCATGGACACTCTTTTACCAATTTAGAAGTAGCTTGGATTACTAGAAACCAACCAGTGCCGCATGGGAAGCCTCCAAAGTCTGCACGCTGCTTGCCAATGAGTTAGATTAAGAGTGGAGTAAGGTTACAGTAGGATTGGGAAATATATATGAAAAATGTCAGTATAAGAACAAAAAAAAAATACTGAATGAAAAAATCATAAATTTAGTTTTTAATTAGTAATACAAATATTTGTATATCTCTGCTGGTCTCTGGAGCCTTCCATTAACATGTGGTGAATCTTGCATGTGTGATTTTTACATAGCTTGCATTTATTGATGCAAGCTGTCTATGTGTGAGCATGTGTAGGTGTCAAATTCCAAAAGGTCCAATTATTTAACAAATCCCCTGACACTCTCTATCTTTACTTCCTCATTCACATCTATCCTTTCACTATTCAGAAATATTTCCCTCAGACTCAAAGCTATCAGGGAGCCCTCAAGATTTTTGTAGTTATAAAATGGTACACCATTGTTTTATGACAGAGGATATATTTTACTGAACAAACATAACTGGCTGAACAATAAGGCCCTTATTCAATTGCAATTTGGCCAATTGAATAGGGCCCTAATATCGCACATAACATATATTTTTTAAATACGTTTTTAGTTAGTAAGGCCCTCATTCAATTGCAATTTGGCCAATTGAATAGGGCTCTAAATAAGCACATAACATATATTTTTACATAAGTTTTTAGTTAGTGAAAAACTTGCTTTTGGATAGAAGTTCACTAACTAAAAACTTCTGTAAAAATATGCTTAGTGCTTAATCGCAATTGAATGAGGCCCTTAATTAGCAGTATTGTCCTGTGATTTTGGCTTGTTCTCAGTCAAGGAGTAAAAGACACTCTTGACTACCCAGGTAGGCTTTAGATTTAATTTGATTCTGGCTACTATACAGGTTCTGCTTCTGGATTGCTACCTTGTCATGGTGAAGAGGCTTGTGTACCTAAGTGAAGCTGTGAGCTATACCATGTATGGTACCCAAAGATGGGCAGGTCACAGCAGAGAGGTCAGACATATCGCAGTCCAGTGAAGAAGGAACTGGCAACTCCAGTATCTTTGCCAAGAAAACCTTACTGATAAGCACAACCAGATACAAGATGTGCCTTTCATTCATTGGGTCATGGAGAGTCAGACACAACTGAACAACTAAACAATAACAACTATACAGGTTATTGCGCAGTCTCATTTTGTGAACTACATGAAACATATCTCTGCATATGGACAGTTGAAAAATGGGAATTAGCCAAACAAACTGTCTTAATTGTAAAACAGCATTGAAAGATCAATGTCTTTTTGTAAAAATAACAAATTAACAATTGGCCACATTCAATTGTGATTTGGCCAATTGCATAGGGCTCTATATAAGCACTTAGCATATTTTTTTACAGAAGTTTTTAGTTAGGGAAGATCTTGCTTTTGGATAGAAGTTCACTAACTAAAAACTTCTGCAAAAAAATATGCTATGTGCTTATATAGAGCCTTATTCAATTGGCCAAATCGCAATTGAATGAGGCCCTATGTAACACAAACACCTTAGAGTAAATGTATATAATTAAAACACTGCTTGCGACATGGGAGCCGGTCTGCCTGTAGCCTGAGCGGGAGATTATCCTCCTGGGATTTACTCATCATCTAGTAAATTCTATTGTCAAGAACGAAACAGAGATTTTATCTGAAGCCAAGATTCCTCCAATTCCTCCTCCATGTTTAATCATGTTGAGCCTCATTCAATTGCAATTTGGCCAATTGAATAGGGCTCTAAATAAGCACATAGCATATTTTTTTAAAATAAGTTTTTAGTCCGTGAAAACCTTGCTTTTGGATAGATGTTTGCTAACTAAAAACTTCTTTAAAAAAAATAAGTTATGTGCCTATTTAGACCCCTATTCAATTGGCCAAATTGCAATTGAATGAGGCCCGTTAGGAGCAAAAGCAAATCTCTGCTGCCTTCACAAACAATATACAGTGGACCGTTGGTACCATAACCTGTTCCAGACAGCAGGATGAGTACCAAAAACTTTGAGAACCAAACTCGGCGGAGTAAAGTTTTAGAAAAGGCGACAAGTACCAAGATAGCATGATGAGTACCAAGGTTTTTGCTAATACCGAAATCAATGAGTTTGGAGGCACCTTAGTTTGTTATTTAGTCATAGAGTCATGTCTGATGCTCTGTGACCCTATGGACCGCAGCACTCCAGGTACATCTTGTGTCTGGTTGTGTTAATCTATAAGGTTTTATTGGAAAAGTTACTGGAGTGGGTTTCCACTTCCTTCTCCAGTGGACCACAATTTGTCTGACCTCTCTGCTATGACCTGACCATCATGGGTGACCCTATATGGTATAGTTCACAGTTTCACTGAGGTACACAAGCCCCTTCACCAAGACAAGGTAGAAATCCAGAAGGGGGGTACCTTGGTACTTGTCATTAATTGGTGCCATCACTATATTTTTTTGCAGTACTATGTTTGTGTTTGCATCATTCAGTGACCTCATGGACCATAACACAACATGCTGATCCACTTGGTTTCCGTGGCAGAGATACTGCAGTGGGTTACCAGTTCATTCTGCAGTGGTCTACAGCATACAGCTCCTGGTATTCCTAGGTGGTCTCCCATCCAAGTACTGACAAGCCCCAACCCTGCTCAGCTTCAGTGTGGTGTGACCTCTTGGTTCCTTGGAATCAAACCCAGGTCATAGCGGTAAAAGCACTAAAACCTAACCACTGGACCATCAGGGAACCCTTACTGTACTATAGGGAGAGGCAAATTATAAGTAATAATAATGAGTATTAAGGCTAATGGACATAGCAGATTGAGAGGATAAGGGAGACCTCTGGGAAGTAATGCAGAGTAATACCTGTAGTGACATAATGCTGTAATTAAAAGGACAGGCACCAATTAAATACTCAGGGCTAAAATGTTTAGATCTATATCTAGTCCCTCCCTAGACTAAGAGGGAATGTATCATGGCCAGACAGGTCTCCCGGGACAAGAATGATATTATTAACCCTTAAATACTAGAGAAGTGCTCAGCACTCTCACCACACATCAGCAAATACATTACTGTGCTGCAGGTTGTGTGCTTGTGTTGTTAAGTTGTGTCCGACTCTCCGTGACCTAATGGACTGTAAAACACCATGCTGATCCACTTGGTCTCCATGGCAGAGATACTGGAGTGGGTTGCCAGTTCTTTCTCCAGTGCGCCATAGCATACAGCTCCTGGTATTCCTAGGTGTTTCACCATCCAAGACTGACCAGCCCAACCCTGCTTGGCTTCAGGGTGGTTGGTTCCCTGACTGGAATCGAACCCAGGTTGCAGTGGTAAAAACACTGAATCCTAACTACTGGACCACCATATATTTCTATAGAAAATAATTATCTGCTTCTCCCCCTAATAATTTAATAGCCCCCCCCCCCCCCCCCCCCTTATCCAGACTGCTGCACTTGTGTAAACCCGTTGCTTTGCATCCACTGCACTGTCAGCAGCTCCAATGTCGGCTGCCCTTTAATTTTGCTGAGAGTACTGGCAGTTGTACCTGCCACATTCTCACTGTGCAGACAGATACTTCCTCTGCAAAAAAAAAAGTCCCTGTCAGGGCAGAAATGAAACATACACATAAAAATAAATATAATTGCAGTTGGTTGTAATCACAAAATCTAAGTAGAAATGCCTTAAAATTGTTATAGAGTTTTATTTCTAAATTAACTGAGTTCCAGTCACTGAAGTAATGGCTCTATCAACAGCAATTAATTAAGATTAGAAATTAAGTGAATTAAAGGGACATTGCCACTCCAAAATCAAGTTGTTTTTAAACAGCATTAAAAGCTAGCTGTACATTTTATTAGCCCTTCTATTCTAATATGTATGTTTCCTGAGTTAAGCACCTTTTTTTCTAATGTATTCTTATGCAAATGAGTGTCAGATACTAATTAGCTGCTTTGATGTGTTAAAAGAGATGTCTTACTATAGCGAAAAATGGCTAGTACAATGTGTGGACATTTTTAAATACCTTTTCACATGACACCAACTTCTTGTGGGGTTAACTGTCAGTTTAAGAAGAACAGCATGTCCAGTTGAAAAATGATAATCGTGAAGGAGACATCATAAAATGAAATAATTAAATTAATTTGTAAAATTTCTCTGTAACTATTGCCATTTTTTCAATTGGACATGCTCTTCTTTATTTTTGCCTATCTAAACATTATTAAACAAGTTTAGAAGGTTTGTGTTTACTCACTGAAAAAATCCAAACAGTCCCTGCAAAGGTATACAGCTAGCATCTCTAGCACACAATCAACTATAATAATTCTGGTGGAAGCATACACACTTACCAGTACTTCCTAACGTGCAGCTCTGTAGCAGAGCCGCTCATGTGCAGCCAGAGCTGCAGAGGAGGGGGGGGGGAGGAAGACACAGGGGAGGGGGGGAGGAAGACACAGGGGAGAGGGGGAGGAAGACACAGGAGCGGCGAGAGGGGGAGGAAGACACAGGTGAGAGGGGGAGGAAAATACAGGGGAGGGGAGGGGGGAGAAGATACAGGAGGAAAGAGCAGTAGAGAGACACAGGGGAGGAGAGGGGGCAAAGAGACAAAAGGGAGGGTAGAGGTGGGGAGAAGAGGCACAGGGGAGAGTGGGGAGAGACACGGGGAGAAGAGACACAGGGGAGGGGGAGAGACACAGGGGAGGGAGGGGGAAGGGACTCGGGGAAAGAGACACAGGGGAGGGAAGAGGAGGGGAAAGAGACACAGGGGAAGGCAAAAGACACAGGGGAGGGTGCAGAAGAGACACAGTGGAGGAGGGGAAGAGACACGGGGAAGGGAAGGGGAAGAGACACAGGGGAGGGAAGAGGGAGAAAGAGACACAGGGGAGAGAAAGGGGGAAGAGACACAGGAGAGGCAAGTGCGGAAGAGACACAGGGGAGGGAAGGGGGAGGGAGAAACATAGGGGATGGAGGAAGACACAGGGGAGGGAAGGGGGAAGAGACACAGGGAAGGGGGGGAGATGCAAGGGAGGGACGGGGGGGGGGGGAGGGAGAGAAAAATAAAAAATGATACTGTCATTTTTGACGGGCAATTTACTAGTGTTTCTATAGTACTAGATCTGGGTTTGATTCCAGTCAGGGAACCAAGAGGTCACACCAGCCTGAAGCCAAGAAGGTTGGGCCTGGTCAGTACTTGGATGGGAGACTACCTAGGAATACCAGGAGCTGTATGCTGTGGCCCACTGGAGAAGGAACTGGCAACCCACTCGAGTATCTCTGTCATAAATACCAACTGGATCAGCATGACCATGGACATAAAGATGTGCCTGGTGTGTTGCGGTCCATCCCTCTCCCGGATCGTTACCTTGTCGTGCTGAAGCTCTTGTGTTCCCAAATGAAGCTGTGAGCTATACCATATAGGTTCATCCAAGATGGGCAGGTCATAGCAGATAGGTCAGACAAATTGCGGTCCATTGGAGAAAGAACTTGCAATCCACTCAAGAAAGCCGCCTATATAGTCATGACCAGAGACAAGTAAGTAAAATTTATATTAAACAAAATTATGCATAAATATTTTTATATGCAATATCTTTAATAAAATATCCAAGATTTCAAAGCATACTTAGCAAAACTCAAGACACACAATTATTTAGGGTACACCCTTTGTGCATATCCATCATTGTGTGTACTCCAAGAGACAGGATCACTGTGGACATTTTAATAAGCACATGTTTTACTTTTACATGCATTTATTCTTTTCTGTGCAGATATATTTGCTGCTCTGAACTGATTTAGTCTGATACTTTCTCAGGAGGATGTGTTCTCATTAAATAATGAGCCTTCCATTAGTCCTGTTGAAAGCGCTGGTAGTTTTAGCTAACACATTCTCATTGTGCAGATAGAGGCTCTGTGCATTTGGTCGGGAAGTTCAACAGCAGAAACCAAAATGATAGCTTCCACTGCCGCATAATTGCATGAAGCTGTATATAGGACTGGAGTACTCCTTTAATTATTGTGTAATATGATCATTTTTACTGCATGACAAACTGAAAATATTCTCTTTGCTTGTTTGGATCAGAAAACTGAAATAAATTCACTGCTATATTAGTAAAAAAAAACATAGATTATGCTGTATTGAGTATATTTATCAGAAGCTTAAAGGGACACTTTTAAAGGTTTTGATTTAATGTGAAAGGCCTTTCCAGTGTCCATTTAAAGATATATCTAAGTTTCCATGTTTTTCCCTTTATTTAATCTAGCACATGCTGCTTATATCAGACACACACATTACATGCAGTCATTATATACATACAGATTTATTTTATTTAAAAAAAGACTTGTTTTCCACCCACCAGAGCAGCTTGTAAGGCACAGTGTACCTACTAATAGAAACACTGCATTTGGGTACGGATTTTAATACTTTGCTAACTATCAAACCAACAGCAGGAACAAATAGGCTTTAAAAAATATAGTTTTTTTCTCATAGATAGTAATGGTCATGCATATGCCAACATGAAAAGTGTGGCTGCAAGATGCTGAAAGCAATTAAAGAGACACTACCTGATTAAATTGCAAAACAAAAACATGAAACTGCCTGTCATATGATTCCTTTCTCACTCACAGAGGGTCTACTGTGGACCTTAAAAATACAAAGATCATCTTATATACATCACACCCATCAGATCTACATTGAGAAAATAAATAGTGGCCAAATTACATCGCCACATGACATATATCAAGTACCAGGGAAACATTTTATTTTTGGTTGTTCCGTCCTTCAGTCGTGTCCAACTCTCTGTGACCATATGGACTGAAGTACACTTAGCTATGTCTCCATCTGTGCTTATCCACAAGATTTGCATGACAAAGATACTGGAGTGGGTTGCCAGTTCTTTCTCCAGTGGACTGTGATTTGTCTGACCTATCTGCTATGACCTGCCCACCTAGAGTGATCCTACATGGTATAGCTCACAGCTTCATTGAAGTACACAAGCCCCTTCACCACCACAAGGTAGCGATCCAGAAGGGGACCAGGGGAACATACACCACACTAATCTACAGATATGGAGGCTGTGCAGAGGCATGGGGAGCATCAGCCAACTCACCTTCATCAGTTATAATCTCCACTATATCCATCCTGAAAAGTTCCACGCCATTGCAGGTGGCCATGTGCCAAGATGTATGGATTATCATTTGGTGATATCAAGTGTTTTGTTATGAATTTACATTATCACCTTACTAAATATACATACACATCGGCATATACCTTGTGGGAATAAAAGAAAAAGGAGTAAATCCCATTAAATGTGGCTTAACAATGATTTAAAGATCAAGATTCGGAGTAAAAAACAGGCATTTAAATTATACAAACAAGAGGGGACAGAGACTGCTTTACAGGAATACAAGGAAATCAACAAGGCTTGCAAAAGCGCTATGAGACTGGCTAAAATAGAAAATGAAAAATGAATTGCAAAAGAGAGTAAGACTAACCCTAAAAAATATTTTAAGTATATTAATGGGAAGAAGGCGAGGAAGGAAGCTTTAGGAACATTACAATGTGACATAGGCCGTCTGATAATTAGAGACCAAGAAAAGGCAGATGAGCTAAATAGGTTCTTTTCTTCGGTATACACAAGGTAGGTACCAGTTGTTGGGACACGGCAACATAATGGGGCTACACTACCTTTGCCAAATAATTGGTTAACACAGGAAGTAATCCAAAAGAGGTTGAAAAAAATAAATGTTAATAAAGCCCCGGGTCCACCTAGGTAACAGTGCTCAAAGCCAAGCAGCAGCTGCAAAGGCAAATACAATATTAGCATGTATTAAGAAGGGTATAGAAGCCAGGAAAGCAAATATAATTCCGCCACTATACAAATCTCTAGTACGCCCTCATTTGGAATACGGAGTACAATTTTGGGCACCACTTCATAAAAAGGACAGCTGGAAAAGTTAAAGAGGAGGGCAACAAAACTAATAAGGGGAATGGAGTGGCTAAGTTATGAAGAAAGACTAACCAAATTAAACTTATTTTCTCTAGAAAAAAAGCGTCTAAGAGGAAATATGATTACCTTATATAAATACATCCAGGGTCAGTATAAAGATTTGTCAAGGGAGCTTTTTGTGCCAAGAGGTTTTCAACTGACAAGAGGACATGAAGTTGAACTTGAGGTTAGAAGTAAAAAGATTCCACCTTAAAGAAAGAAAAGGGTTCTTTACAGTAAGGTTGGTAATCTGTGGAATTCTCTACCAGAGGAGGTGGTGACAGCGGGTTCGATAGATAACTTTAAAAGGGGACTTTATTTATTTCTAATTAAAAAGGGAATTCAGGGTAATCATGGATAATTAGAGAGGCAATATTGATTCAGGGAGAAGTCCGGTCGCCCGTGTCTGGGATCCGGAGGGAATTGATTTTTGTAAAAAAAATAATTATACAACTAATTAATTAATAGTTAATCCGCATATTGCAGATCAGAGGAGATCTTAAAAGGTTGAACTTGATGGACTGAAAGTCTTTTTTCAACCATAAATACTAGGGCCCTCATTCAATTGCACTTTGGCCAATTGAATAGGGCCCTAAATAAGCACATAACATATATTTTTTAAAGAACTTTTTAGTTAGTAAGCATTGTTATCAGGCCTTCAGGGGAATGTTGATACCCCACAGTAACACAAATTGTACCTGTTATGTGTATTAACCCTTTATTAGTATTATATGATATATTGTTATAATAGTATTATTATTATATTATTATTATTATTATTATTATTATATGTTACATAATTACATAGTAATTGAGGTTGGAAAAAAAAACTTTCAGTCCATCAAGTTCAAAGTTTTAAGATCTCCTGTGATCTGCAATATGCAGATTAATTGTATATTAAACAATTTCATATTAACTAGGGTCCATTAGTTTTACAGATATAGGAATGTGACAAATCACAAATGTAATGTATGTGGATGTCCCAAAACCCCAACCATTGAAAACACACTGACACAGTGAGAACGGTATAACAAAGCTTTATTTCATACACAGAGCACAATCAGAAATGGACAAGACTGTGCATTAATATCATGGGTGTGGTGTGCGCGGATTCCAGAAGAGCAAGGAAAAAAAAGTGGATACCTGAAAGGGGTAATGTCATAGTCTAGAATAAGAATGATGCATAGCACCTACCAGGGTCACATATGGTCACTACACCCGGAATCTGATTAAAAAAAGGATCATCAGAAATCACTCCATTTAATTGAAGTAACCATTAATGCTCATAGCACTTACTGTTGGTTAGCATCTGCTTAGTTATACAGACGCATAAACATCTGGACTATCTCATCCAAACCAGTTTTATACAACCAGTGTGTTCCTAAAACCAAAAACTGAAAAAAAGATGTAAAAAAAAAAAAAAAAAGACAGAGGAGGATAAAAAAATAACACAAAAAAATACATGTACAGTACAGTGCTAAATACTGTAACTGCAACAATATACCAACTCACCTGATTCCCATCTGCAAGCATTACTAACCATTAGTTATTTCTAAGGACAACTCACTCGCCATGACCATTAATGATGATATGTCATCTCACAATAAATGCTTAGCTGTGACCAGCATCAGTGGTCAAGGTGTACTATCACCTTCGCAATATGATATTGTTCATCAACATTTATTTCACATCCGTCAGCTATACATCTGTTAGCATATGTTAAAGGATAACCATGATATCAGCAATAGTGGAAAATACCCATTAATACGGAGAGGACACAAAAGTCAGCAGCCAGATTCAATGTTACTTACATCAGACCCAAGGATCTTTGAGGTCAGGATCACATGCTTCACTAGTGCATATATTAATGCTGGCTGTCATTAACATGCCATTGTGAGACTTTGCAAGTCCACTGGCATAGAGGTATTAGTCTACATTAAAGCTAACAACAATTATGTCTTAGATATCTGGATATATGATACCTGAGAGGCACTGGAAATATCATACAATTACTTCATTTCTTTGGCAATGCTTGCAAATGCAGAGGATGCCTTCATGGACCTGGATTGTGCCTAAAACAAAATAAAATAAAGAAAAAACACCTGCAAAATAAGGCCTTAAAAAACATAGGGACTGCAGCATCTCTTCCCCACAGCATGCCTCAGTGACCATCAATTGGTGAAATGTTAAACAGAACCCTATGTGTCCACAGAGAAGAGGATCATGGACCATGTGTTGGGAGGTAGCCATCTGTATACAAAATATCACCATCACATAGGCCATGATCCTATACTCTGTAGCCAGGCTAGATTAAATTAACATTCGGACCAATAGATTGTTACTGAGGAGTGCTCATGAAAAGGCAAAAAAGTATGTGCAGCCTCTAGATCTTCCTCCGCCTTACATCAGGGCCCCAATCACCAGTCGCCATCTTCCTGGTGGGGGTGGGGTGGAAGGGCAATGGGAGGCATACCCCAGATGGAAGCTGCAACATCAGTGGTGGTGCTGGTGGCGCTGGTGGAGGTATGAGGGGAGGAGAGGAGTGGCCGGGCTGTGTGTGTGCGGGGGATGCCTCCGGGGTGGAGGCGGCATGGCTGGGGATGCGGAGCATGGCATCTGCAATCGCTTGCTGGATTGCTCTCTGGTCCGCCCCCATCCTGAGCAGCCCAGCAAGGTAAGACTTTGTCATCAGATGGTGCCTGCTCTTCTCCCTATTGCACCTGGCCAGGCTGCTCATGACCTTGGCATGATTTGAGGAGATGCTGGCCTGGATCCTCTAGAGGCAGTCCAGTATTGGTGCATGACGGCAAGCATCTCCCCCTGAGCAGCCTGGCTTAGTGGCGGTGGGGATGGAGGTCCATGAGGGGAGGTGTTGCTGGGTGAGAAGGTGTTGGTGGTGGTGGCCCAGTGGGGAGGGCTGAGGCCGGGCTGGAGCCTCGCTCCATGAGGGTGGTGTGCCTGGTTGTGGAGGTGGCAGCCAGTCCGATGCACTGCTGGGGGGAGGAGGAGGTGGGGGCAAGCATCGCTCAATCCTCCAGTAGGAGGGCCCTGGTGACCGGCTCAGTCTCTGGAAGGGGGGGGACAGATGACGTCCTCCTCCTCCTCGTTACCAGGGCCCTTGGCTCCTCTCCTTTCCTCCTCCCCCTGCGCAGGTTCCTGCTGGGCAGTGGCTCCGTCCCCAACGTTCTGCTTTGATGGAGCTGACGCCCCAGCCTCTGGCTCACCACTGGACCAAGACATCCTGTAAGCTGAAAAAGAAAAAAGAAAGGTATATGTGTTAAGCATGATGTATAACACATTGTTTTGTGTTCATTCCTAACTATCTGACATCTAAGCTTGAGCCTGGATGATTCTCTTAATTGCAACTCAGATTAGCTATCATTTGCTATATGTGATCTGTTCATTGGTTCTTGATCTTGATTGTTCTTTGCTCCTGAAGCTATCTTGTATCCGGCAGCGGTCTGTAAATGCAGTGGGCACACCCATACATGGACTCTATATTGGTTGATTACTGTTGTTGTGCCCAGAATGACATTGATTTGTCAGATTCATGGTTTTTATGATGCATCCATCTATCCCTTGTTAATTCCATAGTGCTGACATGTCAGTGCCTTGTTGATCATCATGTACATTTGTAGTGTGTGTGCTGTATATGTGGTAGCATGTTGGTTGATGTGATATTCACCTGACATGGAGGCTGGATCCAGCTGGTCCACAAGGCCTGAAGCTCCAGCGGTGGGCAAGTGGCTCAAAAGATCCTTGGTGACCATCTCCCACTCATTGTATCTGACCATCAGTTTGGGGTCACCACTTGGTGCTGCAGCTTGACTAGCCTCCTTGGCCATCATCCTCCTCACCTTGGCCCAGATGTCATTAAAGCGGTGGTTCACAGACCTCACATCCCTTTCTGCTGTGCCTACTGCTGTTACTCTCCTTTCATGCCTGGGCCCTAGGCCCGGGTCTAACTCCCGGGGGATGGGGTGTGGGGTATAGGATGGGGGGGGGGGGGGGTGTATGGAGTGACCTAGCTCTATGTGTATCTATGTGTGTTATTTAAAACTAGTGACTTGCCCATCAAAAATGACGGCATACAAATTTAAAGCCTTGCAATGCTGGTCTTTGCCACACAATTCAAGGCTCTCCCCTTCCTTTAACTTGCGGGCCTCGCAATGAGCGTCTTTGGCACTCATTGCGTGCCCCGCAATGAGCGGCTTAGCTGCTCATTGCAGGCTGCGGCAAGCGCTGCACGCATGCATAAGCCCATAACTTTCGGACCTCGTATGAGCGCTCATTGCGAGCCTCTCCCCCCTCTACTTTACAGGCCTTGCGATGAGCGCATTGCAGGCCACGGCATGCGCTGTGAGCATGCACAAGCACGTAACTTTGAGAGCGTTACAAACCTTCTCACCACTGTGTCTCTTTCCCCCCTCTCCCTCCCCAATGTCTTTTGCTCACTCTCTTCCTTCCCAGTCTCTCTTTGCCCCCTCTCTCCCTCCCCTATCTCTCTTTGCCCCCTCTCTCCCTCCCCAGTCTCTCTTTAACACTTCTCTCCCTCTCTTGTCTCTCTTTGCCCTCTCTCTCTCTCTCTCCTGTCTCTCTTTGCCCTCTCTCCCCCTCCCCTGTCTCTCTTTGCCCCCTCCCCGGGCTCTCTTTGCCTCCTTTCTCACCCCTGTGTCCCATTGCGACAGTTGAGTTACGGACGGAAAAAAAAAATAGCGTTGATTTCCATTGAGTTGCAGGTGTAAAAAGGTTGGAAACCGATGCCATTTTTTTTCTTGCCCATAACTCTTTTTTCCGCCTTTACCTCCGCGGGGATCTGATTGCCTGCGCCTGTCTAGACATGGTGGTCACGCTGAGCCTGCTCCTCGCCACTCCTCGATGGATGTCCACCACAACAGCGCCAGTCCTCTCCACTGCTCCGGTGGCCACAGGGGGTTCCCTATGCCGTCCGTCTTCCTCCAGTGCTGGATCCACGCCAGTGCAGCATCTATGGAGGGGAGCAGAGGCCTTTTGAGGTGCCCCATCACCCGATCCTCCATCCAAGGGCCTGGTGCCCCGCAGGCCAATATCTTCGGCCGCATCTGCAGCAGCTGGGGTAGATGGCTGCAGCAGCTCCCCCCTCTACCTTACGCCCCTAACATTTGGGAAGGCCCCCCAAGGCGCTCATTGCAGCCCTCGTCAAGCCTGTCACTTACTGCCTCGGAAGGAGATCCGGGCTCGCAAATAGAGGTCGGAAGCTAGTTTGCTATTCAATTGCCTTCCGTTTGCGGGCTCCGATCGGGTTTATTGCTGCAAGCTGCGATCCATAGCGATTTGTAAAATCACAAGTTACTTCCCTCCAAGCCTTTGATCTTTCACGGCTGCAAGAGTTGCGGCCGCTAAAATCACAAATCGCTATTCAATTGCTCCAATTTTCCCTCCGTCAAGCCTGAAAATGGCAAAAATCTAACCACAGGTTACTGGGATCAAGAAGGTCTTGCAAAGGGCTTACTTACAAATCGGAGCACTTTAAAAGCAAATATAAAATCAATCCAGCAGGCGATGTGCGAGCTTGAGATTGTTGTGTTTTTAATTCTAATGTCACCCATTGTGTTCCCCATCATCTACAGTACTAGGTTGAATTTATATTTGCTTTTAAAGTTCTCCGATTTTTCGGGCTTGAACCACAAGTTACGGGCTTGCGTCTGCAATCATGTTCAAGCCTGCAAATGCTACTGCTGAGAGCATGGTTTCTGATTCTCGTGGCCGGCACCTAACTTGCGGGCCTGGCCAATTGAATAGCAGAGTAAAAGTAAACATACTGGAGCCCGCAACTCGATCGCAGGAAATGGGCTAATTGCAATCGACTTACGGCCCCAAATTGAATGAGGCTGCAAGTCTTTTTGTTGTGGAGGACCCAGTGACTCAGTAATTCATGATAACGATCTATCATTAACATAAGATAGGAAAGATCAGACTCTCTGTAGGTGGATCAGAAAGGTTGACTAACTGCTCAAAGTGGCAAACTTCAATGTTAATTCATTTTCTTTATAATACTTAATTGACAAACACTTATTATTAGCAACAGTTTTAAATAATACCATATTTTCAACCACTGCTGTGTCACTTTAAAATATTGCTGTTGCCATATAAAATATAAGCTTCTGAAGAACTACACCTGAACATAGGGAAAACATGTTTAACCTTAAAAAATACAATATAGACTTCAGCTAATTACTTTTTATATGTAATTTTGCCGCAGCAGAAGTTGCCATTTAAATTTCTACCAATCTAGTGAATGAAGTGGGAAGAAAACTATGAATGCACAGAAAGCTTGTATTTGTAGGATGGAGTGTGGCAGCTGAAACTAGCTGAAAGCTCATTGGTTTACAAAAACATTCTCTACTCGGGCAAGAAGTAGCCTAGAAAAGAAAATGAAACCGTGCAGCAAAGAATAATTGCATATTTTACACTTTATAAAAAAGTGTGTTAATAAAGGGCTGGTTTTCAAGTTAAATTTAACTTCTTAAAGTTGTACAACATCTTAAAGTTGTACAAACAACAGCAAAGAAAGGATTCAACTAGAAATGCCATAACTCCCTTACCCTACAGAGCATACTCCAGGTAACTTGCTGGGGGATAGGAGGTGCTGCCATAACCCCCTTACCCTACAGAGCATGCTCCAGGTAACTTGCTGTGGGATAGGGGGTGCTGCCATAACCCCCTTACCCTACAGAGAATGCTCCAGGTAACTTGTTGTGGGATAGGGGGTGCTGCCATAACCCCTACCCTACAGGGCATGCTCCAGGTAACTTGCTGTGGGATAGGGGGTGCTGCCATAACCCTTAACCTACAGGGCATGTTCCAGGTAACTTGCTGTGGGATAGGGGATGCTGCCATAACCTCTTACCGTACAGGGCATGCTCCAGGTAATTTGCTGTGGGATAGGGGGTGCTGCCATAACCCTTACCCTACAGGGAATGTTCCAGATAACTTGCTGGGGGATAGGGGTGCTGCCATAACCCACTAACCCTAGAGGGCATACTCCAGGCCTTAGGCTGTTAACGTGTTCAGTTTTGTCAGACTCTCCGTGACCCTTTGGACCACAGCATGCCAGGAACATCTATTGTTATATCCTGGTTGTGCTTATCCATAAAAGTGTTCTTGGCAAAGATACTGGAGTGGGTTGTCAGTTCCCTCTACAGTGTGACCTCTCTGCTATGACCTGCCCATCTTGGGTGATGCTACATGGTATAGCTCACAGCTTCATTGAGGTAAACAAGCCACTTCCCCACAACAAGGTAGCAATCCAGAAGGAGAGCCCTTGTGGTACTAGCCAAAATCAGCATTCAGGTAACGCTGATAGTGCCAAGCTTTCCATGGCTGACTCAGCTCTAGCTTAAGGTTTTTTCCAGTCAAGCAGCAAAGGGTTAAACATAGATTAAACAAACTGGCTTCACTGCAGGAGCCAACGTTGAGAGGTTAATTCCGGGAGTGGGCTGTGCCGCTTCGTGTGGGGTACACAAGACCTATAATGAGGGACCCTCTAATTATCCCAAGTGGAGACACAGACGCAGTCTGCGGGGCTGCGGGGAGACGGGACACAATTGCTAGTTTGGGGTTTTCCTTGACCAGCAGCTCCCGAGACAAATTGCAGCCTCTCTGAGAACTGATTAAAGCTGCAGCTTAGAGGGTATTGATGTGAAGACCACACCCCATGCCCCGCCTGACCCCAAACCCACCCTGACCTTGCAGAGTCTCAACATCTTACAGAAATAATTATTTCCTGCAACAGTTCATCTTTTTATAGTATCTATTGACCTTGCAGCAAATAACTGCCGTATAAACATATGTGCATATCTATTTAAAGAGACATTGTGTTTGGATTTCACTAGGAACTTAAAGGGATATGGAAGGTTCCTGGGTGTTCTCTGTATATAATATCCTGTGTATCTTTTTACTTGTATGTACTTTATTTTATTAAGAAGTGCTTATAAGATCTGTCCCTGTATGGATCTATCCACTGCAGCATATGTAGACTGTAGGACTGTGTGCAGTGTAGTGTCCTAGCCCATCAGGGTCCACATGTTAACAGCATGTTGCAGAATGTTGCTTAGAGATGGTCACTGATTGGTTAGTACGACACACAATACTGTGTCTTCATTAGCTGCAGTAGGCAGACCCATAAAGGGACCATTTGTTTTATTTTAGGCAGTAACACCATAGCTTATAAGTACTTCTTAATAAAATAAAATAATTAAATTAAATAGATACACAGGGATATTACATACCTAGTAACATCCAGGAACATCCCATATCACTTTAAATACATATTATTACTATCCGTTATTTCTGTAACACATTAAAGTGGTTAAGTATAAAGCAAAACACAATATTAAAACATGTAAAAAGAATGGAGTTTCCTGTTTTTAAGCTTAAAATCTTATCTATGTAGTGTTTTTTTCCAAAGCACCTTACAAAATGGGTAGGGCAAGAAAGAAGTGTAAATTAGGAGTGATTGAGGATAAAAGAAAAGGGAAAAAAACAACAAAAAGAGTAAGTTTATTATGCAGAGGCATTCATTTAGGATTGGAGTGGGGACAGACGAGTAATGGGTGGCCAGCAAGGAGCGAGTTGCAGCATTTGAGGCGAGATATGATGAGAGAGTGGATTAGAATTTTAGTTATGACTTGTGTCATATACTGACGTATTTTGTAGATATTTTTAGGTGGAACTGACAAATTATTGTTATTGTATGTGAGGAATGAAAGAGAAGGCAGAGTCCACTAGAACCCTAAGACAACGGGCCTGAGAGGTGGGGCGTGGGCGATGGATGATTGTCAACAGTGAGAGATATTTGAAGAGTGGAAACTGTACCCCCTAGTACACCCTCATTTGGAATATGGAGCACAATTTTAGGCACCCCTTCATAATAAGGACATTTTAGAGCTGGAAAAAAAGAACAGAGAAGGACAACAAAAATAATAAGGGGAATGGAGGGGCTAAGTTATTTTCTCTAGAAAAATGGCTTCTAAGAAGATATATGATTACTTTATATAAATACATCCAGGGTCAATACAAGGCTTTGTCAAGTGAAGTTTTTGTACCAAGAAGTTTTCGACTGTCAAGAAGAGGTCATTCTTTGAGGTTAGAAGTAAGAATATTCCACCTTAAGAAAGAAAAGGGTTCTTCACAGTAATCCGTGGGATTCTTTACCAAGGAGGTGGTGACAGCATTCAGGCTTATCCTAGATAATTAGAGAGAGAGTATTGATCCAGGGAGGAATCCGATCTCCAGTATTTGGGGTTAGGATGAATTTTTTTCCCCTTTTGAGGCAATTGGCAATATTTTGCTGTTTTTTTTTTCTTCTGTATGCTTCCTCTGGACCAATTAACAATTAATCTGCTTATTAATCTGCATATTGCAGATCAGAAGGGTGTCTAAAAAGGTTGAATTGATAGCCTAAAAGTATTTTTTAACCTAAATTACTATGTAACTATGGAGCAGAGGGTGGGAAGATTGAGAGTCCAATCTTTGACCTGTTGAGTTTGAGTTGATGTGTGGACATCCAGGAGGATATGCTTGATAGGCAGTTGGCAATGTGTGCCAAAAGAGAGGGATAGATTTGGTGCTGAGAGGCTATATTTGAGTGTCATCGGTATATAGATGATACTGAAATCCAAAAGATTTTATTCGGGTACCAAGAGATGATGTGTAGATTGAGAAGAGGAAGAGGTCTAGGACTGAACCCTGGGGTACGCCAACAGCCAGAGGACGAGGAGAAGAAGTGGTTCCAGAGAAGGAGACACTAAATGTACAATTTTCGAGGTAGCATGTGAACTGTGTAACGAATGCCAAGAGATCAGCAAGATTGGATAAGAAGAGGATGGTCAACTGTGTCAAAGGCAGCAGAGAAAACCAGGAGAATTGGAACAGAGAAATGGCCCCTTAGACTTGGTGGTGAGCAAGTCATTATCGACTTTTGTGAGGGCTGTTTCTGTAGAGTGTTGGGTTGGAAGCCAGATTGGAAGGGCCACGAAGGAGTTGAAGGAAATAAATTGGGTAAGGTTATTGTAGACGAGATGATCAAGCAGTTTTGAAGCCAGGAGAAGTAGAGACATAGGGCGATAGTTAGTTGCAGAGGGTTTCTTAAGAATGGTTGTAATTATGGCATATTTTAAAGATGATGGAAAATTGCCAGTGTTTAAGGGAAATGTTGTATAGATGTGTGAGAGCTGGGATTAGTGTGGTAAAGAGGGGATGGATTAGCTGTGATAGAATAGGATAATGTGGACAAGTTGTAAGGCAAGAGATTGATGGTAGGGTAGAGACCTCATTCTCAATTACAGGGTCAAAGGAGGCATAATGGATGTGGGATTGGGTAAGAGTAAATGATGGGTGTTGTCAGTTTGTTGAGAGGAGGACATGCTAGAGCCAAGTTGAGAGGAGAGTTTGTTTCAGATTATTTAAATGTTATTTTATAAAGGGTCTGGCAAAGTCTTCAGCTGTGTTTGTACCACTGTGGAATCTAATATTTTACTTCCAACTTCCTGAGGTAGAAGAAGTGTTTAAAGTCAAAGAAAGTGTCTGACTGCACAGTGGGAATCTGCCAGTTATATGTACCAATGCTCTCAGTAGCAGTAAAGGGAAGTTTATCAGTTTACAAGTATATACCAACCTGAGAAAGTAACAGTCAGCAGCAGGGAAGAAAAGTAAAATGGAGCAGTGCAGTAAAACCTAATTGCATAAAAAATGTTGCACAAAGGTTGTGTTTATTTCTTTTACAGTTACAGAAAACAGTTTCACCATGATCATATTTACTTATTTAAAAAATAAAAATAAAACAATGGCCACACTAGCCCTTATCTCAGCAGTTGTCTTTAAATCTGATCTGGCACCGGCTTCACTCATGAACTGTTCATCTATAATACTCATTATCCCCATTGGAAACTTTTAAAAAATAAATCTCAAAAGTTTGTTTTATTAAACAGGCCCTGAAGGAGTAAAAGACTATGATAGAATAAACTGTGTAATTATCACTAATTAGCACTAATAACTAATCACTAGAGACCTATTGGCTACTCCCTAAAGTGTACTTGAACACATTAGGCCCTGGACAGTCTAATGGTACTATTTCAACTACTTTCAAAGAGTAACAATCAATATAAACAACTTTTTAATCTATTGTGATTAAGAAAATATATTTTGTGAGAAAACTTACATGGAAAATCCTTGTGTGTGTATGTCTGAGGGGCTTTTACATCTCTGCAGAAGCCGGATTACAGTTATTTCTTTAAATTATTTGATTCTGGGCTGGAGCAGAGTGTAGGTGTCAAACACCAAAAGCTCCAGGACCTATCCTGTTTGTTTGCGCCATTATGGAAGTGTGCCACAGCTGACTCTAGGAACGTGGCCACTCTTGTGTCGCCATCTAGCAGCAATTAATAGGTAGTACACCCCCTAACCCTCACCCCCTAACCCTCACCTCCTAATTCTCTAACCCTAACCCCTAACCCCATAACAGCCTAACCCTCTAACCCTAACCCCATAACCCAAACCCCCTAACCCTCTGTCTACAACTCTGTCTGCAACTTTGACTAAAGGTAATTACATTTTTAATGGGATAAATCTTTTAAAAATCAGAGTATAGTAATGGCAGAGACATATTTAATAGGATTTTGTTTAGAAATTATTTTCCAATGTTTTAACTAGCTGATTAATTGTCCAATCTCAATATAATTTTCATATAACATCTCTTCATTTACTTCTAAGCCTCCAAACTAACAGACAATCAACTTCAGAAACCTCTCCTCTTCTCTCTCAGGAGTGCTGCCATCTTTCACAGCTGTGACCAAAGCAACGCCCACAGCTCAGGGGCTTAACATAACTAATGTAATGCTGTTGCATGCAGATACATAGCATGTGACTGTCTCTTTACTAACAGCATTACACTAATAGTGTGATGCTCCTCCACTGGTAGGATGCCATTAATTCACAACTGTTAAAGATAGCCGCCTGCATGAGAGAGAACTGGCACAAAAGGGTGACGTTGCAGTATCTGGTACTGTGTTTTTCTGGGGCGTTTTTAGAAATACGTTTTATATGGCAATTGTGATTGGTAGGACCAAATGAATTAACCCAGTTAAAATCTTTATACAAAGCAAAATAATTTCTAAAATGAGTCAGTCCCCTAAAAGAGCCTAAGTGTACTGATGGCAGTATCATTCCTACTAGAACCAGTAGGATATTTTAACTTTTAATCACTCTTCATGAGAAATGAATTATTTCTTCTTACTCTCATCTTCCTTTCTCACCCCACTAGCCATTCCTCTTTCTTCCAAGGGCAGATAAAGTTTCAAGCCTGACACAGCTCACCACCTGTCAAATAAGAATGCTCTGACACAAGTTTGCTGAAGCAAAAAAAAAAGCATATGTGTGTTTAGCATGTTAGGGCTGGACTACCCTTGGGTATAATATCAGTCTGATATTACCTCCAAGAGCTAGTGGGCTCAAGAAGCCACAATATCTAGTATTGCTTGTTTTCATCTGATCACTTAAAGGAACTCTATCACCCTCAAATAAACAGGGTGCACTAGCCATTTTTTTAGGTAACCATTCCTGGAATATCCTGTTATTATGCAAATGAGGGCTTACAGAAAACTTATGAGTTTACTAACACTAACAATGTGATTTGTAGCATACTCTGCTTATTTGTTTCAGAGATGGCAAAACATCTCAATGTTATCTTGCAGTTATATCACCTTCCCACACTTATCAAGCATTCTGAGCTTCAAATTAGCACATGGAGACAACAATTTGTATAAATATGTAACATGAACAATGATGAATATTTCAGGAATGGTTTAATCTACAGACTAACAGCTAATACAATGCAATGGCAGTTTTAATGCTTTTTAAGATAAAGCCAACTTGCTGTTTGGGTGACAGTGTCTCTTTAAACCCTTTTCGGGTATGTAGATTTGTATGAGCTATACAGTGGAAATTAGGTTCTTTTTCTCTCTGAAAGTGATGACTAAAGTTTGGTCGGTTTGTTTTTGCAAATGTAAATTCTAAAGGCCCTTTTTTGGAACATTATGAATAACATAAGTATGTGGTATATGAACAATTTGCCCCT
Source organism: Discoglossus pictus (assembly GCA_027410445.1). NCBI lineage: Eukaryota > Metazoa > Chordata > Amphibia > Anura > Alytidae > Discoglossus > Discoglossus pictus. The sequence goes on from CM050175.1 coordinate 58,820,411, forward strand.
CTCTCTGCAACTCTTCCCAACAACACATTCCAATTCATTTTATTCACTGTGTTGAGTTTCTGTGTGATCCGTATAAAAAAAGAGGTGCTGAATTTCACTGTCGGCACAAAAACATCAAATTGCATAGTGAAGTGAGTAATATCAGATATATATTAATGCTTATTCTTTTGATTTTGTAGGAAAATTTGTTTCAGTCGATAGGATTATTCATATATTGGTAATATGCATGACATCATTTCTGTTTTATTGCTAAGGGTGACTTACATGTCAGAATCACTTAATTCTGAAAAACTACACTTAATAATATGCAAATTCGTTTAAAAAAGTCAAGAAAATAAGTACATAAATAATAACAATGTTTAAAGGGACTCTTTAGGCATTTTTTTTTTTTAATAAATGTTTTTATTTGGGGATTTCATGTTTTCCTCATCAACATATTGTGCAAATACTATTTACATTTCACTTCCTTCTGAGAAGCCCGCTTAGTAGCAGATTTTTACCTTTTGCAACTCCTCACATTTCTTCCTGTTGTCTCTCATACAGGGTGCTATCTTTCACAACTCCCAAAGGTGATGGTTTTCACATTATCAGCATCTCATGTGTGTCTGCATGCAGTAGTACTTCACAGTAGTAGTGAGAAGCTCCTCCCCTGTGAGTGTGGCCTTAGGTCACAGGTGTGAAACCTGGCAACCTACGTGAGAGAGAACAGGAAGGAAGAAAAGAGGATAACATTAATTAAGTGATCTAATGAAAAAAAAAAATATATATATATATATTTTGTTTTTTTAATGGTTCATTTAATATCTTTAACATTTCTGTTCAATTCCTTATTGAGAAGTTATTGAAGTAACCTATTTGGCTGTAAACAACTACCTACAAACAAGAATACCATTTAAAGTAAAGCTACACTAAACACAATCTAAGAACATTAACAGATATATAAGCCATAAGCATAAAATAATGTTAGACGATACTAGTTATGCATCCCCTTCTGGATCGCTACCTTATGGTGAAGACGCTTGCATATCTCAATGAAGCTGTGAGCTATACTATTTAGGGTTACTCAAGATGGGCAGGTCATAGCAGAGAGTTCAGACAAATTGTAGTCCACAGGAGAAGGAACTGGCAACCCCCTCCAGTATCTTGGACATGAAAACTTTATGGATAAGCACAATCAGACACAAGATGCGCTTGGCGCCACGGAGAGTCAGACACGACTGAAGGACTGCACAACAACAAAACGTTATGGAAGGTGAGCCTACTGTGAGCTGCACTTCAATTTAATCAACCATAAATGGTAATTCTGAATCTTGAATATGTAATGTTAAATTTGAAATTAATTTAAAAATGTGCAAAGTTTATTGTAATTTACAATACATAAAATGGCAGTTAAAGTACTTATACATTCAGTTTAACTCCACATAAAAGTACTATATTATGTGCTAAAAAACAAGTCATATTTTATTTAGTCTTTGAGTTTAAGGATAAACAAAACATAATTTTAAGACATTCCATGCTTCTCTACAGTCAGTACTAGGACTGGTGCTGGTTCCCGAGATCTTATCTGCTGGTCCACAGGGACAAAAGAAAGAGGAGAAGAGTCTGTGACTATGACTTACGGTAGTGGTATATTTAAAGTGATAGATATATTATTGTTGAATCTATCTATAGCTAATCTATTCAAATTAGTGCACAACTAGGTTAAAATTCAGTGTGTCACATATAGTATCACGCTGTTAATATGTTCTGGATCTCAAGATTTGTTGTGGTAGCATTGGAAGATAACCAGCAAGACCCCAGATCAAACATTTTTGAGAGCCTCTGGTCTAAATAACATGGGAGAGGAACTTGTGTAGTCTGGCACCAATTTAGCTGTTTAAACACAGCAGTTGTGTTTGGACTGGGTAGCTAGTTAATCCTCAATTAATAGTTCCTGTTAATTAATGGGAATAGAGAATGGGTATGAGATTGAATGGGTATGGGATGGAGATAGAGAACAGAGCTTATTTTTTTCTTATATACAGAATGGGGTACTGTATATGATAGAGATAAAGAATGAAGGATGGAATGGGGATAGAGCATAGATTATATGATGGACATAAAGAACATGGGTTAGAATAAGGGATAGATAATGGGGTATATGATGGACATAAGGAACATTGAATGGGGATAGAGAATGGGGAATATGATGGAGATAAAGAATAGAAGATGGAGTAGGAAAACAGATTTGGTATATGATCGAGATAAAGAATAGAGAATGGAGTATATGATAGAAATAAAGAATGAAGGATGGAATGGGGATAGAGAATGGGTTATATGATGGACATAAAGAACATAGAATGGGGATAGTAAATGGGGTATATGACAGAGATAAAAGAATAGAGGATGGAATGGGGATAGGGAATGGGTTATATGATGAACATAAAGCACAGGGATTAGAATTTGGATAGAGAATGGGGTATATGATGGACATAAAGAACAGGGGTGAAAATGGGGATAGAGAATGGGGTATATGGTGGATATAAAGAACAGGGGTTAGAATGTGAATAGAAAATGGGGTATATGATGGAGATTGAAAATTGAAGATGGACTGATAATAAAGAATATGTTATATGATGGAGAACAGATTATAAAATGGAGACAGATAATGGAGTATATGATGGAGGCAGAGAATGGAGTATGGAATGGATTTTGGAGAACAGAGCATTCATTGGAGATATATAATGGAGCATGAGATGCAGAAAGAGAACGGGTGAAAATAGACAAGGTAATGAGATGAAGAACATAGAAGAGAAAATTTAAAAAATAAGTACTGCTGCCATGGACATTTACAGGGACAAAAATTAACCTAGGGCAGAGGTCTCAGTAAGAGGATTCTCCCCAGGAAAATGGGGATATCTGATGACCTTCTTCCAGAGAAATTAGGTAGATTTGCGGCTAAGTGAGATAACTAAATGGGAATTTATGGAAGATCACAGCTGGCTGCATGAGTCAGTATAATTTTACTCATACCCACTCATATCCAAATATATATATATTTTTTAAACTAGTACTCATACAATTAATAAAAATGAATATTTTAGGCATTACAAAAGTGTATTCCAGATTTTACATGAGACATTTGTAATGTGACATATGATAATATGTCTGCCTGAAACCTGTCAATCATATTTCCCTACTCTTCCTGTTTATAGCAGCCAATTTACTGAGTTCTATGCAGTAAATTTACTGTGTGTAAATCGATGAGAACAGATAACGTAGATCATAAACTATTTACCTTGGTTCTACTGGGAGAAGAAATAGTGGGTTGCATTTTCTGGAAATTTTGAGAGATAAAATGTAACATTTCAAATCAGAGCAAGTCAATATAAGTGCAAGCTCTGGCGCCTTTCTTCCAAAGCTTCAGGTAGACAGAGATATGAGGGTTTCCTGACTTATAGGAGAGGACCCTGGGGCAATCGATTCCTGATCTCATAAAACTTCTACCCCATTTCATAATCATTACATAATTATTGGCCTTTTAAAAGTATACTTTTTACCTTTCATAACAAAGGCAATTTTGGATCAATTATGTAAAGCTACGAATTATTATTATATTTTTAACTTCCCTATGCTCGCCTCTTGGGGTTACCATGTTGGCCTGGGAGAGAAAGGCCAACATGGTAACCCCTATTACAATGTCAGTGACACCATCTGAGTGATGGGAGGTGGTAGAGAGACAGAAATGAAAGCACAGAGGTGAACAGCCGCAGGGACATTAATGATAGCAATAGTTATATAGCTACCTTGTCGTGGTGAAGGGGCTTCTGTATCTCAATGAAGCTGACCCATGT